>ML677364.1:854276-1188171 GCA_007922305.1 Dermatemys mawii | reverse complement strand
CAGGTCGCCTCCTTCCGCAAGCTGTCTCCGTCTGTTTCTTCCCGACAATTTTTACTATTTATTATTATTTATTCTAAAACACCAATTCTGGCTCAATTACTCATGTACAATAACCAAATCCCAACAGAACTCTTTGAACAGGACATTAAATGTTCACTAATGGCAGCTTTGCATCTCTGCAACTGTTCTGACTAGAGGAATGTAATGTGCTGTTATCCTGCATTATGAAATCATTAGATTTCAATTTCTCCCCCATTGATTATAACAGCCAATCTCATTCTGGGTCTTTTTCAGATGTTTCCTATAAATATGGCTGTTCCTGTATTGTACCTTCAAAACACATATTTCATTTTTATTAGCTGAGCAGTGTGAGTCATTCCATTAATTGGCATTACCCGGCAACACATCACCAGAGTGGCCTTTGTTGCACAGCCTATATTTAGAAACAGAATGAGACTGCTGCTGAGTTATATAATGATGCAGTTATTTTTAGATCTCCATTATATCTGGAGAGCCTTGTCCTGCCATCTGATCTGTTAACAGGCTGACAGAAGTGTGATTATTGATTCTCTCCACGTGCTCCTCCACCTCTCAGTACCTGGACACCCAATGATATTTGCAATTTTGTTTACCTGCTGTTATTTACGTTTATGCCATCTGCAGCATAAGCATATTCGAAATCAACTTGTATTCAGACAAAACAGCCTAAGAATCCTATCTCTGGATGGTTCAAACAACCTCCCCCAAAACGAGATCTGCATTTTTGTCTAATCTGTTTGTACAGACAGATATAGTCAAATGCCACTGTACCTAGATTAATAACCCCTATCTCCTGAAGGGCTCATCTTCTGGTGCTTTTCCACCTACTTCTTTTTTCAGACTGATTTTTGCTGCTGGTGGAAAAATAACAGAAGAAATGGAACTTAGTGTTAGAGGGAGCAAACGAATGGGTGTGTGACTGCGCTGGAGATAGGTGTGCCGTGGTTTGTTTCTAGTAAGTCCCATGACAATCTGGCTGCTGTATTTGGTGACAGAAGGACATTCAAGTAAAATCCACTTTTGGCAATGCATCTTCTCAAGAAGATTATTAACCATTTAGATCCTGCAGCTTTTTGCTACCGACTTCAACTGGCATAGAGTCAGGTCTTTGGTACTCAGTCCTTTATGGAGCTTACACCACTGGTGAAAGTTATACTGGCTTCTCAGCTGCTTTAACGAATGCTTGGGTCAGGTGTCACAGGATCAGGGAGCTGCAATATGATCTCAGACAGCCTCTACCTTCCCCTATACCCGAGAGAGCTTTGGCAGTCAGCAGAATTGAGCCCTGTGTTCCCACACTGTCTCTGGGGCCTCCCAACCCTCTTTCTAACCCCTTGGAAGTTTAGATGCAGTGGAGTCATGTTTCTAGGGACTCTCTCTCGGCGTGCTTTGAGTGGACCAGCTCGGAGTCGGAGATGGTGTACCCAGAAGTTAAGTGTAACTTAGTTTTAATTCTTATGTGGAGGCCACACTGCATTGATGGGGGTCAATGCACAGCCCACTCCAGTCCTGTCCACAGGTGTAGAGATGCATTCCCACATGTCATATGGATTCCTGTGTGATCCATGAGAAATTGGAGGGGTGCATGTGGGTGACCAGACATTGACAGCGAGTGTGAAAAATTGGGCCATGGGGGGAAGGGAGGAGGGGTTAATAGTTGCCTATATAAAACAAAGCCCCTAGTATCTAGATGGCCCCGATAATATTGGGACATCTGGTCACCCTATCTGCACTCTCTCCCTGCAACTGGGACCTAAGTTAGTGTGTAGTATGTAGGCAGATTTCACTGAAGTACAAAACTATGACAGGCATGGGCATTAACATTCAGAGTAACTAAAAACCATCAACTCTTAGAGCATATCTCCAATTTAAAGTAGCATGTTATTAAAATAATGGTTGTCTTCTCTAAAGCCTTTGAGTTCATAAGTGCATCTCCTTGCACTTGCGTATGAAAAGCATGCACAGTGTCAGGGGATAAGAACAGTAAAAAAAAACTGCACCATCATTCTGATGGCCATTAAAACATGGTCACTGATCAAATCCCTTAATACACTGAGCTACTGCAGTTGGCTTTAGTTTAGAATGTACTTTGGAGAGGATTAACTGCAAAGCACGTTAAACCAAGGACATAGCTTGCATTCTCAGCCACCCCAAATGGAATGTGAGTTTTGCATACAGGAGGGAAGAAAAGATTTTTGACAGCTAAAGATGCTTATCTTTCCTCACCACAGGGAAGGCTGAACAGAATGCTGTCTGCCACTGGTCGACAATGACATTATCTAAACATCAGAAAAGCCTGTGAATGTCAGTATGTGATAACCAGAGAGCACTTGCTTCTTATGCAGAGGAGCTTGCTACAAACACAAAGGAGAGTATAGACAATTTGCTTTAAACATTCAAGTGGCCAAATATGCTTTCAGAATGCTATGCGATCCTTGTGCGTTAATTTGTCAATGTTCATTAAAAAAGTGATATAATGAAATATAGAAACTATCTAACCTACTGATTCTACTAGTCTAGTGATATTTAATTTTCTGCAAGTATCTTATTAAATACACAAAGTTAGATTTAATAGGGAAGATGTTGAACATTATTAAATATGCTTTTTTTTAAAAAAAATCGGAGCCTGATCCAAAGACTATTGCAGTCAGTGGAAATCAGGCTCTTGCTGAAACAAACTTAGTATCCAGGAAGAAATGTAGAGATTTATGCCAGTTTCATCTGGCAAAGACCCTGGGGGTGCAAATGCTTGCAAGATCAGAAGACAATCCTCTGCTGCGGTGCCCTCAGTGGATGTAGCTACAAATATTGGCACTCTGGCCTGGAAGGAGCCTGTTAGTATAGTCAGGAAATTGGCTTATTCAGCAAGTCATTAAGAATCAGCCAA
Organism: Dermatemys mawii; assembly: GCA_007922305.1. Classification (NCBI taxonomy): domain Eukaryota; kingdom Metazoa; phylum Chordata; order Testudines; family Dermatemydidae; genus Dermatemys; species Dermatemys mawii. Next base: position 1,185,245 of record ML677364.1, on the reverse strand, counting down.
ATCTGCCACTGGGAGACCTATGGAGGGTCAAGGAGAAATTAAAGTTATCCTCAGCTATTAGAGCCCTTTGAGGAAGGGTAATAATTGATATACTGCCAGGCCTTCTGCTGCCCTCAGTGGTGAAAGAACAGGTTAAGGACTATTTAAAAAAGCTAGCCATGCAAAAATCTATGGGTGCAGATCTAACACATCTGAGGGTGCTGAAGGAGTTGGCAGATGTGATTGCAGAGCCATTGGCCATTATCTCTGAAAATTTGTGGCGATCGGGGGAGGTCCCGGACGGTTGGAAAAAGGCAAATATAGTGCTCATCTTTTAAAAAAAAAAAAAAAAAAGGAAGAAGGAGAACCTGGGGAACTACGGACCAGTCAGCCTCACTTCAGTCCCTGGAAAAATCATGGAGCCCTGGAAAAATCATGGTCCTCAAGGAAACCATTTTGAAGCACTTGGAGGAGAGGAAGGTGATCAAGAACAGTCAACATGGATTCATTAAGGGCAAGTCATGCCTGACCAACCTGATTGCCTTCTATGGTGAGATAATTGGCTCAGTGGATATGGGGAAAGCAGTGGACATGTTATATCTTGACTTATGCCTTTTGATACGGTCTTCCACAGTATTCTTGCCAGCAAGGTAAAAAAGTATGGATTGGATGAATGGACTATAAGGTAGACATAAGGTGGCTAGATTGTTGGGTTCCATGTCAGGCTTCATGTCTAGCTGGCAGCCAGTATCAAACAGTGCCCCAGGGGTTGGTCCTGGGGCCAGTTTTGTTCAACATCTTCATTAATGATCTGGATAATGGGATGGATTGCACCCTCAGCAAGTTCAAAGATGACACTAAATGGGAACGTGGAGGTGGGAGAGATAGATACCCTGGAGGGTAGGGATACGGTCCAGTGTGACCTAGACAAATTGGAGGATTGGGACAAAAGAAATCTGATGAGGTTCAACAAGGACAAGTGCAGAGTTACAAGATGAGCCCCAACTGAGAAGAATCAGGTAATTCCAATATAAAATACAGCAGGGAGCTGCAGGGAGGGGGTGCAGTTAAGATGTCAAAAGCAGGGAGCCTGGCAGTAAGGTGCAGGAGCTCAGGAAGCAAGAGCGAGGCACAGCTAAGGGGAGTAAGTCTGGCTCTGCAAGGCCCAAGAGGAGGCGTTCAAGGAAGGAAGATGAGCTGAAAATCTTTGTGGTTTTGTTGGACTTTTGAGTTCTGTCTTTGACAAGGTCTGTTGCCAGCTCGAGGAAGACTGGAAAAGAGTGGATTACTTTTACTGCACTTTGCACTTGTCTTTATTGATTTTTATTACTGTAATTCTCCAATTTGTCAAGGTTGTTGTGAATTCTAATCCTGTCTCTGAAAGAGCTTGCAACCCCTCCAAGCTCGATAACATCCACGAACTGTATAAGTGTATCTCTATGCCTTTATCCAAATCATTTCTGAAGATATTGAATAGGACTGACCCAGGACAGATCCCTGCAGGATCCCATTCAATATGCCCTTGACAGTCAACTACTGAGAAGTGCTCTCTGAATATGGTTTTCCAACCGCATATGCACCCACCTTAGAGTAGGTTTGTCTAGGCTACATTTCCCTACTTGTTTATGAGAATGACATGTGAGACAGTATCAAAAAACCTTACCAAAATCTAGATATATCATATCTCCTGCTTCTCCCTAGCCACAAGGATACTAAGAAGAATACTAAGTTGGTTTGACATGGTTTATTCTTGATAAATCCATGTCAGCTTTTACTTATCACCTTATTATCTTCTAGAGGCTTACAAACTGATTCTTTGATTATTTGCTTCATTATCTTTCTGGGTACCAAGTTAAGATGATTGGTCTGTTATTCCCCTAATTGTTCTTATTCTCCTTTTTATAGATAGGTACTATATTGCCCTTTTCCTTTGGATTGGAAAAGGCATCTAACTTATCTAAATATTCTTTAACCTGCTCATTCCCTATTCTGGCTTGCATTCCTTCCCCCTTGTTATTAATATTGTGTTGAATATCTGGTCACCATTAATCTTTCCAGTGAAAACTGAAGCAAAATAGGAAATGAACACCTCAGCTTTCTTGATGTCATCTGGTATTAGCTCTCCTACCCTGCTAAGTAGAGGACATACACTTTCCTTCATCTTTCCTTTGCTTCTAATGTAGTTAAAGAACCTCTTCTTATTGCCTTTTATTGAGTTACACCTAGCAAGATGTAACTCATTTTGTGACTTAGCTTTTCTGATTTTGTTCCTACATGCTTGTGTTGTTCTTTTCTACTCCTCTTAGCAATTTGTCTCTGTTTCCGGTTTTTTTATTTTTCAGGTAATAAAAGAGCTCCTCATAAAGTCACATTGACCTCCTACTATTCTGCCTATCTTTTCTTTGCATCTGGATAGTTTGAAGTTATGCCTTTAATATTATCTCCTTGAGAAACTGCCAGTTCTCCTGAAGTTATTTTCTCCTTAGATTTTCTTCCCAGAGGATCTTATCTACTAGTTCTTTGAATTTGTTAAAGGCTGCTTTTTTGAAGTGCATTGGCCTTTTTCTGCTGCTCTCTCTCCTTCCTGTCCTTAGAATCATGAAATCTGTCATTTCATGATCACTTTCACCCAGACTGCTGTCCACCTTCTCATTCACGCCAATTACTCCCTGTAGTTTACCAACAGGTCACAGGTGTCTGGGTAGTTAAAGTCCCCCATTACTCCCTGGTCTTGTGCTTTGGGTATTTCTGTTATTTGTTCTAGAAATGCCTCATTCAACTTCTCTTCCTGAGCTGATTGTTTATAATAGATCCCTATCACGATGTCAGCCCTATTTTTACCCTTTTTTTTCCTTTATCCAGAGACTCTGAACTTGTCTGCCTCCCACCTCCTTCTGGACCTCAGAACAATTCTATGTATTCTGGACGTCAAATGCCACACCTCCTCCCTTTTTACCTCCCCTATCCTTTCTGAACAGGATTTACCCCTCTATACCAATGTTCCGGTCATGAGACTTATCCCACCAATTCTCTATGATGCCAGTTAAGTTATAATTTAGCTTGTGTATTAATACTTCTAGTTCTTCCTATTTATACATTTGTGTATAGACATATAAGCTACTAAGCAGTTTTCCTGATTTCCCTAACATTGTTTGTATGAACCTGTTGTAATTTTCCACATTCCCCACTCCAACACTTTTAATCCTCTGTTAAGGTTACCTTTTTTATACTTACCTGTGGTGTTGTGTCACCTACACCCTTTGAACCCAATATAAAGCCCTCCTCACTAGATTGGCGAGTCAGTGCAGCTAGATGCTCTTCCCCTTCTTGATCAGGTGGACCCCATCATGTCCCAGCAGATCTTCTTCCTCGAACAGCATCCCATGGTCGGGGAAGTCAAAACCCCTTCCATTCTATCTGCACAGACTTGTATTCATCTCCAGTGATGCACACATTCTTTTTGTGCCCTTACCCTCAATCAGGGGGATGGATGGAATGCAATCTGTGTCCCTGCACCTAGTGCCCAGAGCCCTATAGTCACTGCTGATCTATTCGCTGTCACACCTGGCAGTATCATTAGTGCCCACCTAGATGAGCAGCATGGGAAGTGATCAAAGGGATGGATGTGGGTTCCAAGCAGGCTGCACATCACATCAGGTTGGCAGAGGGAGGACTCCTTTTCCCTTGGGAGGGAGTCCTAAGTGCAAATAGTACAAAGTCTCCATTCGTGCAAGGTCATGCGCATAAGGACTAGTAACAAGAATTTCTGCCATGGGCTGGGGGTTCATTGGTTAGAAACAACAGAAGACCAGAAAGATGTGGATCTATGTTTCAATCATAAGGTGACTATAAGCCACCAATGTGATGATGCCATGTAAAAGGCAAATGTGATCCTAGGAGGTATCTGGTGAGGTAATTCCAGAAGAGATAGGGAAGTATTAATACCATTGTACAAAGTACTGGTAAAACCGCATTTGGAATATTGTGTACAATTCTGGACAACCATGTTCTAGAATGATGAATTCAAACTGGAACAGGTGCAGAGAAGAGCGGCTAGGATGATCAGAGGAATGGAGAACCTACCTTAAGAGAGGAGACTAAAAGAGCTCGGCTTGTTTTGTCTAACAAAAGGAAGGCTGCATGCTTGCTTTCTATAAATATGTCAGGGCAATAAACAGCAGAGAGAGTGAAGAACTATTTAAGCTAAAGGACAATGCTGGCACAAGAACAAATGGGTATAAACTGGCCATTAATAAATTTGGGCTGGAAACTAAGAAGGATTGTAACCATCAGAAGTGAGGTCCTGGAACTGCCTCCCAATAGGAATATTGGGTATAAATAACCTGTCTAGTGTTAAGAAGGAAATGGATAAATTGACGAATGGGATTATATGATGGGGATGCTTTGATAGGCCAGGACTGACTCAATGGACTGGACTCCCTTCCAATTTTAAATTCAAACGTAATTTGAAAAGTAGCAAAGATCTTAAGATATTATTGTTACAGTGCAGATCAATACTACTCAGCCTTCCAGAGGTGAAGGGCTGCTTTGCTGGTGTCACAATGGAATACTAAAGCAATATGCTGACTTTGGCCCAGTTGCTCGCTCCCATGCATATTATACAGCAGGGGGTCAAGGAGCGGGAGAGAGAGAGAGAGAGAGAAAGAGAGAAACTTTGTGGTGCTTCCTGCATGCTCTTTTGTTCCAAGATCCTCAATGGAGAAAGCAAAGAGCCGAGCTCCCCAGCTCGTTGGATTATCTGCTGATTCATCAGATGCCTGAACATCCTCCATTGGCTCGGCTCCTATGAAGCCCTCGTCCTGCAGAGTGAATCATGTGGATGGACTGCTGCAGCTTTGCAGCACCTCCCAGAACTCTGTGTGGGTGCAGCATTTCTCCAGCACATTCCACAATGCAGAATCCGGGCCTAAAACTCCTCTGCTGGCAGAAATACACCAGAAGGCGGATGGGATAGCACACTGGCTCCTGCCAAGGGTACACATGGAGTACATGGCACAATGAGATGTAATTCACAGTTTCCAGCACCAGTTTGCTTGGTCGGATCAAACACAATATCTCGGTTTCTTAGTTCCCTGCATGTTGAAGGGGAATAAGAACAGCCTCAATCCCTGTTTCCAGCTCCTGGGAGACTGGAAGGAATTCTAGCTCCTTATAACTTAGAGTCCTTAGTGAGCTTTTTGGGCAAAATAGCTCAACTTGTAATAATTCATACCAAGAGCCATTAGGAATAATTTTCATCCTCTCTCCTTTGATCTAAACCCTCTTGGAATCAATTACAGCATTTAAAGCCTACTAAAGCAGAGGAAGAGGTGGATTGCCCAAGCCCAAGTGCCCGAGGGATGTATCCCTCTGAAAAGGACTTAAATCTCCACTAGTTTGCACCTTGTGTAGTCAGTCACACCTATGCAAAGTGGATCTACAACATCTGCATTCTGGGGGACGACCACACACCCTTCAGAGGAGAATCATACCTAGGGCAAAGAACTATGGGAGGGCAGTGCCTGTGATGTGGGGAGCACATTAGGCAGTTCCAAGATTATTCCATGCAGAAATGTTTATACACGGGGGAAAAACCCCAAGAAACCAGCCAACCAATAACAGAATGTATCCAATTACTTTAAAACTACTCAGAGGCATTTTATAAAAGCTCCAATCCTTCTCTGCTTTTCAGTTCTAAAGAAAAAACCTCTGCTATAAATACGTCTCTGGGAAATGACTCTATAGTGAGCACCTAAAGTGACCTCAGTGTTACCAACTCTTACAACTTTAGCACTCACGGTGTTTTTCTTATGATCATATGAGAATCCCAGGTATCACTGAAAACAGAAGACATTTCTAGCCCTCCCTGTTGTGGAGAAAAGCTTAAAAATGTGACCCAGTCAAATGCCAAATAAAAATACCCCCCTACATTTACTATTTTTTTAAAAATGTTCATTATGTTTAAGCCAAGTGTCATAGAATCACAGAAGAAGATTAGAGTTGGGAGAGACCTCAGGAGGTCATCTAGTCCACCCCCCTGCTCAAAGCAGGACCAATACCAACTAAATCACAGGAGCCACAGAACTGTGCTGGGGACAACCTGCCCCCTGCCAATCATGCTGCAAATGGTGGGCGAGGGGCCATGGTGGGCATGCACTGGAGCAAGGCGGGCTCTGAGGCCAGCAGGGGAGATACCCACACGGCACTGGGAAGGACGGAACAACAGCGCCAAGTAGGCGGATCGCCTTGCCGCACAAGACTAGCAGCCCGGGCAGCTCTCAGCTCCTCTGCAGCAAGTTCACCCCATGGGTGAGCCAGAGGAGTAGCAGGGCAGGAGTTTGCAGGGGTGTGAGGGGAGGCTACAAGAGGAAGAAGCAAGCAAAAAAAGTGTGATTTTTTCAGGATCTAACTCATGATTTTTGGGTGCTTTGGGTTGGAAATACTGATACCGGTAAGCCAAAGTCATATGAAGCACAAGTCAGTTAGGCCCTTTTATTTCTCAGACCCCATTAGGCCTAACAAGATCCCTTATTATACACGTGGATAGAGCTGCTCTCTCAAATCTTCTGGCTTAGATGTGCCTATTCTGCCAGAGTGCCGCTTGCTGCAACTGCATAGGCAGAGTGATCACTTTCTTTTGTGCTGTCATCCTGTAGCTTGTGAGAACAGAACTAGAGCACCAAGTCAAAAAAAAAAAAAACCCACTCGGGGTGCGAAAGCCCCTGGCAGCAGTAGCCAGCACCCCGCAGCTCAGATCTGAATAGTGTAAGCATGCACTAGAGACAGGCTCCCTACCTCCTCTCCCCACTGTCACATAGTCACACAAAGACAATCATCATTTAGTCCCTTGTGTATTTCTAATCACTCTGAGAGTAAGAGAATATTTTTCTTTGTGGCTCTGTCACGAGCTCACTGTGATTCAGAGATGATAGGTCTTTTTTTTTCTATTTTGGAAGTGAGCTAAAAAGCAATTACCACTGGCTTTCCCTCCACCCACTTCCTCCTCCCCCACTTCTCCTGAAATGAGCTGCACCGACATAAGCAAAACTGCCAAGTGACAATGATCTGAATAGCCCAGCTCTGTATGTGAAACTGAGAAATAAATGGAAATTGAAGCCTGTGCTTTTATCAGCCTGCAGGCAGCTGGATCCCTTATTTCACAGAGCAGAAGAACCCTACTTCTACTCTTTTGCAATAGATGCGGCCTCTAAGAATAGATGCTGCAGGTTCCAGTGACAGGTTTTAGTGCTGTCTCTTGAGAAAGAGCAGGCAATCAACAGTCCATCAAGTTAAGAATCTAAGAGGATAAAGACAGCTCAGTAGAAACAGGACTAGTATATTGACTAGCTGTCTCTTTACCATTCATTTCAAGTTTTGTTTTGTTTTTTTGCTTTTCTGTCTTTTAATATACCTCACTACACTGATACACAATGCTTCCTTAAGTATTTTGCCCATTTTAGGTTTAAATCTATGCCCGTCCATGAAGAAAGCCTTAATTAGTTTCAGCAAATACAAGTTTACATAGTACCACGGGGATGGCTATGGTACAATAAAGAAATTATTAAATAATAATACTTTTGCATTTATATAGCACAGTACGTGTTCAGAGTGCTTTACTAGTAACTCATTAATCTTCACAACACTGGTGTGAGGTACGAAGTTAACTCTCATCATGGCCATTTACGGATGGTGAAATGGATTTAGTTACCGGTTTAAAAGAAATCCAGTGAGAGAGATATTTATGGGTTGCTTGATTTGAGCATTCACTTTTAGAATAGCCAGGCATTAGCTTCCTGTGGATAGTGTGATAATGAGACTGAAGTGTATTTTGCAACTCTCACTGCTTCTGGCTTTTCAGAGTTGTCAGGCAAAACGCATGCTATGACTAGCTACTTTTAAATGCAAGGCAGTGACTTGGCTTAGTGTATGTCTGCAAAGTGCCTGTCACACTCTTGGATGCTTAATAAACAGATAAAATAATAATAATAGTAATTGCTCAGTTGAGTATAGGCGAGAATGGACACCAGATTGCTTTTGCTCAGCTATGTTGCCTAGGAAACATCAACCTGTGATAGCCACGTACTTAGTAAAGCCATTTTATTTTTTGTCTTTGAGAGGACATTCAGAAAATGCTTCAGTGTAAAACACTTGGGGGTAAAATCTTCTGTCACCTATCCACAAAACCTCTTGACACAATCAAGTTCCTTTCACTGATTAAGTCACTTTAGATTCACAAGAGTGCTGTCCTGCATCTAGGGTGCTGCTGCACCCCGTTTGAAGTGGTTTGCATTATACACTGGGTTTACTGTTTTGTTCAATGGTTTCAGTACCCCCTCCCACTGTAAAAAATGTTCCTGGAGATGCCATTTCTCTCTCCTTGGCTTTGCCTAAATACCTTTAAGGATCTGGACCTTATTATCTCTGTTCCTTGGGTGTTCATTTATAAAATGGAGCTAATATGTCCCTGTCTTGCAGGGGTGGTGTGATGAGGATAAAATCGCTGAAGAGTGTGCAACACTTGGCAACTGCGGGAGAGCGGGGGCAAAGAAGGAGGACTGGAGGAGCTATTGCAAAGCGTCTGGGGAAACAGAACAGCAACTGGAAAAAACATTCTAAAGTAACAAAAGCTGTAATTAAAAAAACAAAACCCGCCCACAAAGAAAAGCATTTTGGAAGGCTCCTGAAGGCACTCAACGCATGTCTACAAGGAAGAGATAAACTACCTTTTGTACTTTAATGAGAACTTGATAAATGCTACCTGGCACAAATAAAACCCAAACTGTTTTCATCATTAAAAAAAACTTTTTAAAAAAGTCTTTCATAAAAACAAAGCTCCTGGGAAAGATTTAATTAGTGACTGCAGTATTTCAAAGGAGAGGAGGGGAAAGATGGCAAAGCCTGGTGTGTATGTGTGTGTACATGCGTGTGATACCAGGCGCCATATTGATTTACTGGAAGGAAAGTGACAAGAACTCAATTAATTTTGGAATAAATCTATCTATCGTTCCCTCCAAAGTCCCATCATTATAGTATCTGAGCACCTCCCAAGAGCAAACAGAAACTGTGCTATCTTGCTCTTCCTTTGCTGACAGTGAAAGACAGCCTTGGGTTTCCTCTTAGTGGTGGTGATAGCTCTCTCTCTCTGTGTCTGTGTCTGTTTGAATGAAAATAAAAGCTTGAGGTTCTATTTAGGGATGTTCAGGTAAATTTCACATTTGGCTATCAGTGAAGTTCCATGGTCATAGTCCAGCTCCTGGGAAAGTTCTATCTCTTGCAGACATGAGTCTTCCTGATTGCTTGGCAGTTTCATTTGGCATGCAGTCATTGTGAGTGACCATAGAGGAAGACAGTGTCTGAAGTAGCTAGGGACCATCCAATTGAGAAATTTGAGTATTAGAACAGAGGTCTTGAACTATAGTCTGTATTCGATGTGAAGCCATTGCAGAGAGCAGCAAATGGCGGTAATATGTTCCCAGACATCATTGGGGCATTGGTGTCTTTTCTAAATAAAGGGCCTGCAACAGTCAAGCCATGTTATACAGGCTGAATTGCAAATGCAATATTATAATTCGATGTTACAAAAGCGTAGATTCACTGCAGCCCGCTCTGAGACTGATATGATCGGGTTCAATCTTCTAGCCTGCCACAGATGGATACAGGCTTGTTTCATTCCTCCCTCCACCCCCAGCCCCACTGTGGCTATTCAAGTATTCCCATGCAGTGGGGAATCCAAGAGAACCCCATAACTATGGGTTGATTTAACAATCTGTGAGGGCAGACACTGTGATGGACAGGGTTGTTAAAGGAGAGAAGAGTTTTTAAAATGCTTTCTTCTTCCCACTAGCATCAGTTATGTTTGAGTTCAGCATGATACACTGGGGTCCAGCCAATCATCCACCTGGCCTTGGATAGTGTCAGATGTGCAAGCCTTTCTGCTTGGAATATGTGTCACTGCCCTTCTGGGGCATTGGTTGCTAGGTGTCAATGTCTGTATGGTTGGATTTGTCATTGTCTTCTCAAATGCTCCATTGATATGGGGGCCAAGGCTCATACAGCTAAGCAGCACCCATACCTATGTCACTTAGGGTATGTGTACACTGTGGTTGTTGATAAAACTTTTGTCTTTCACGGTACTTAAAAAAGCCCCCCTACAAAAGTCAAAAGGTTTGCTGACGCAAGTGGCGGTGTGAACGTGGCTTTGTCGGCAGGAGCGCTCTCCTGCCAACAAAGCTAATGTCACTCACAGGCTGGAAGTATTTTGTTGGCAAAAGTTCTGACAAAAAGTGTTTACACACGCTGACTTTTAGTGACAGGGTTGTGTCAACATAGTCTTGTTGTTAAAAGCTGTGTGGTGTAGACAAGACCTTAGCCTGCCCTGAGAGCAAACCTGGATTTCAGTAAGGCATCTGATAAAGTTTCACAGGAGAAATCATTCGTTAAATTGAAGAAAATTGAAAGGTGCTGTTTAAAGGGGAAACTACAATGGGTCATATTGGAAGGTGAACTGTCAGGCTGGAGGGAGATTATTAGTGGAGTTCCTCCAAGACTGGTTTGGGGACTAATCTCATTTAACATTTTTATTAATGAACTTGGGACAAAAAGTGGGAGTGTACTAATAAAATTGAGGGATGACACAAAGATGGGAGGTATTGCCAAAACAGAAGGACAGGGATATCATACATAAAGAATGGGATGACCTTGAAAACTGGAGTAATAAAAATGGGATGCAATTTAGTAGTGCAAAGTGCCAGGTCATGAACTTAGAGACTAACGACGACAATTTTTGCTATAAACTGGGGACATATAATTTGGAAGCAACAGAGGAGGAGAAACACCTGGGTCTACTGCTCAATCACAAGATTATTATGAACCATCGATATGATGTGGCCATGAAAAAGGCTACTGCACTCCAAGGATGCATCTGGCAGGTATTTCCAGTAGAGATAGGCAAATGTTATTACCACTATAAAAGACACTGATGAGACTTCATCTGGAAAACTTCATCTGTGTGCTGATCTGGTCCCTTATTTTGAAAAAAGATGAATTCAGACTGTAACAGGTGCAGAGATGGGCTATTAAGATGATCAGAGGAGTGAAGAACTTATCTTACAAGAGGAGACTGAAGGAGTTTGGCTCAATCAAATAAATTTGAGAACCACTGGATTAGATTATCACAATGGTCCCTTCTGGCCTTGAAGTCTTTGTGGGTGTGGCTACATTGCAATCTAATGCCAGGGTTAGTGGGACTCAAATCAGCTAACCTATGTTGGAGAACATGGGGCTTGAGCATTTACACTGAGGGCTTTTGTCCACTGTCTGTCGGATCGGCGGACAGTGATCAATCCAGTGGGGGTCGATTTATCATGTTTATAGTGCTCTCCTGTCAACTCCAGTACTCCACCAGAACGAGAAGTGCAAGTGGAGTCAACAGAACAGCATCAGCTGTCAACTTATTGCAGTGAAGACACCGTCATAAGTAGATCTAAGTACATCGACTTCAGCTATGCTATTCAGGTAGCTGAAGTTGCGTATCTAAGGCCTGGTCTACACTAGCGGGGAGGGTTGACCTAAGATACACAACTTCAGCTACATGAATAGTGTAGCTGAAGTCGACGCATCTTAGGTTGACTTACCTGCCGTCCTCACGGTGGCAGCAGTCAACAGCTGGCTCCCCCGTCGACTCTGCCTTGCGCCTTTTGGCAAGCTGGAGTTACGGAGTAGACAGGAGTGCCTCTGGGGATTGATTTATTGCATCCTGACGAGACACGATAAATCGATCCCCAATAGATCGATCTCTATATGTCGATCCAGCCAGTAGTGTAGACAAGGCCTTAGATCGACCCCGCGTGGTAATGTAGATAAGTTAAGAATTTTCTAACCCTAGTTGAAACCTGGGACTCTAGTGTCCACACTGCAGCATGCAGACTACAGGAATCCATGTTGGTCCCAAAATGGAGTTTTGTGCTCACATGAGCTATAGATTAAGTTCCCTCCTCTTTTGATTTCTCCTGGAGTTGTAAACAACTTCTAGTCAGGACCAGTTTTTCCTATGGGGTTTCCCAGATGGGGCTTCCCACTTTTTCTAAGGGGTTTCCTGGGTGAGTGTATAAAAAGCTGTCCTGAATACAGCCTCAGGCCTGTCCATCTGAGTGGCAACCAGGAATGGTCAGGGGTCATAGTCTTACCTGCAAGCATCTAGCCATCCTAGTGATCAAAGGGTTAGGGATTTTCCTCCAACAACTTCCTTACCTGCAAAGAAAATGGAGAAGGAGAAGATACAGTACAACACTTACCTTTGTCATCTATTCTCCTGAATGCGTCATCTGCTTTACCTGTGGTCTCTAGGAAACATCAAGGGATTCCTTGGAGATCCTCTCCAAAGGGTTACCATTAGCCAGAAGACTGAGGATCCAAGCACCCGCCATTGCTTGATCTATGAAGAAGGTTTTTATATATCTGTTTATAGGGTTGAGTTTTCAGGGTAATCACTGTATTGCACAATTTTGCTGTTTATTCCCCTTCTTATTTGTCCCACTCTTTGTTATAAACCTTTCAGTACACTTTATTTGATTTTACATTTATTGATTGATTCTTCACTATTTGGGGCGGGAGTGGTCCTCTCTGCAGGAGAAGGGATCCCACCAGAGGACGGATGCTGGACAGGGAGGCCGAACCTAGGGAGACAAAAAGCATAAGGGTCACTTGTCTTGTCACACACTCCTCCTTTGCCTTTCAATCCTTTCCCCCTTAACACGTCCTGAAATGTGACCACACTAACCCATTGACCATTGTGCACTATGAGACAATATCACTACCCACCCTGAACTTTACAGGAAGTTTGAACAGCCTACTAACACATCCTGCTGAGCAACGTGAAGCAGGCCCCTTTTCAAAAAATTCTCCTGCTTGCACTTCAGCTCCTGTGTCAAGAAATGGGCCATGGCTTCCATGAGGTGCTGGTGGATATTTAGGCAGTGGTTTCAGCCCCAGCAAAGTCACCTGACAGAGCTTGTGATGGAGGAAGAGGACACAGACATGTCAGACCCTCACTGTCTGATACTGCTTATTACGCTGATGCCCCCTACACAGATTGGCACCTCTAGTGCAGGGAAAAAAGCACAGACTGGTGGGAATCACAATGTCATGCGACTCTGGGATTACCAGCACTAGGTCCAGAAATTTTGCATAAAGAATGCTACATTTATGGTGCTCTGTGAGCCCCTTGCCCTGACCCACCAGCATAAAGACCCACAGATGAGGGCATCCTGGCCAGTCCAGAAGCAGATGGTAAAAGCCATCTGGAAGATGGCCATCCCTGGCTGGTACAGGTCTATTGCCATCCAGTTTGGTGTTGGAACATTAACAGAGGATAAAGTAGCGACTGAGGCTTCGGAAGCAATCAGGCCTGTGGTCTACCCCAAGGTGGCAGACATAAAAGATATTCCTGTGGTAATTGCTGGCTTTGAGAGAATGGGGTTTCCAACGTATGCTGGAGCCATTGATGGGACTCATGTACCCACAGTCATACTCCCGTACTACTCAAGGAGCACTTGAGGATATAAACCACTAATGGTGCTAATCCACTGCTATGCAGGCAGCAGGGGGCAATTTATGAATAGTAATGTGGGGGCACGGGGAAAGTTCATGATACTAGTTTGGGTTTTTTGCCAGTCACATTCATGGACCAGCTTGGGCCCTGTTCCCACCAAATGATATTGTCATAAACAGAGTTCCTGTCCCCACTGTTAGTCTGTGGGACCCTGCATATCCCCTTTTACCTTGGCTTATGAAGCTCTACTCTGATTTCAGAGGCCCTGGCAAAAGAAGGTTTAATTACACCCTCAGCAGGCATAGAATGGCTGTTGAATATGCTTTTGGCAGACTGAACATAAGAACGGCCATACTGGGTCAGATCAAAGGTCCATCTAGCCCAGTATCCTGTCTTCTGACAGTGGACAGTGCCAGATGCCCCAGAGGGAATGAACAGAACAGGTAATCATCAAGTGATCCATCCCCTGTCATCCATTCCCAGCTTCTGGCAAACAGAGGCTAGGGACACCATTCCTGGCTAATGGCCAAATCCCATTGGCAATGTCTACAGACCTGTTTGGATTCCAGTGTCATCAATGCTGCCTGCACTACTGTGGATCATGGTGCTCTTCACAATTTTTGTGAAGCCAGACGTGAACCATTTCCCCCCAAAAGAGGGGCTGTTCTATCGGCCCACTCAGCCAGAAAGTACATCCACCCCAGTGTTGCTGGATGCACCCAGGCAACATAAGTCAGGGATGCCTTGTGCTCCCTTATTGTGGACTTGCAGGACCCAATGGAACAGGGAGAACTGTACCTTTAGGAATGTGCTTATGGATGGGGATGGTGAGGGGGCTGCATTATTGTGGGGGGGTTTCAGTGCTTGGGAAGAGGGGAGGAGTTTAGTGCCAGGCACTGTACTTATGAATGACATGACCACTTATGAAATGGGGGCAAGTGTTTGAGAGATTGAAGTATAAATTAGTGCTGTAGATCACTGTATTGAGGAATACACTTTGCATGCTAATTGTCCCTGACCGTGTGTTTACCTTTATTATTTTGAATACACACCCTATGATGTGAAGCATTGATAGCAATAAACTTTCTTGATAAAATAAACAAGTTTTAAAAAATACAACGTTCACCCATTCCCAGGTAGGCCAGCTGCCATTACCACACCAAAATATAAGTAACAATAGAACCTTAGAGAAAAACAACAACAAAGTGCAGGAACAGGTGGAAACAGTGAAACCATGTACACCACCAAGGCATGTCGCCTGATTCCCCCCATTCTCCTTTCCCTTCTTTCTCCTTTTGCCAGGTATTTGGCACTGTAGGAAGAGAGTGGAGGCATCCACAGAGGAAAGGGTCAGTATGGAGGGCTGCATTGGGCATGGTTGCACCGGATACCTGTTTATGTATCCAGTGGCATGTGTCACCCAGCTATGGAGTCTTCCAAGCTGCTTCACAGAGCACCGCACAGGGGACTCAGGCTGTGGTGGGGGTAATGCAGCAGAAGCGGCTACTCTTGCAGTCATTAGTGAGATGAATCACTCAAACAATTTTTGCTGAGCTCTGTCCTCCTCCCTTAGCTGTTGTTTATGTTCCAGGAACTGCAAAGCCAGTGCCTTCTCCTACACTGAAATTCTGTCCTTAAGCTATTCAGCCAGTCTGACCTTTCCTCTAGCTGCAAGTCCTTCTGTCTTCGGTACTGGACTCGCTTGTTGGTCCCGTCCACAACTTCAACCATAAGTTCAATGTGGAAATGCTTCCTCTTGGAATGGTCTGGGCAGGTACACTGACCCAGTCCTTTGCTACACTGTGGGCAAGCTGTGGAGTATTGCAGACAGTAGCGGTCACGGGGCCTGGACCAGAACAAGACACAGAGAGTTGTTATTTCAAATAGCTCACTGCAGGCACAGAAGTCGGCGTCTATGCTCCTCATAAAATGGGCATAACGTCAGCAAGTTGCCTGTGGTGTGGTTCTGGTCCCTGGACTTCTGGTACTTGACTCTAGAGCGGCTTAATCTGCCTTCTGCACTGATCACCAGCCCAATAAATTTGCAAAGCTGCCAGCGTCTTTGCTGGTACAGATGGTCATTCCTGGTACTCTTACTAAAGTTCACAGTTTTGCTGGCCTCACACCAGAGATTCATCAAATTTGGCTGAGCTTCTACGACCATGAAGCAGTGCACTTTGCAAAAGGCTTGTTTTGTTCAGTCTCTATTGCCTCACAGAAGGCTCTCTGATGGTATGTTTGCAGCTCAATGGTCAGAAGACAATGAGGCTAATGCTGACTCACTGAGCTTCTGCAGTACACCACGGGGGAAGGGAGGTTACTTTCACTTTCACTGGCATCAACTGGCGATTACTGGGATAGAGAGGACAAAGGAAGGTGGCCAGTGGGATTGTGGAATACTTCTGGCACATGTTGTGGAGGCTGTGTCTACACTGCAAAGCAATAGGGCTTGAACCTGTATTCATGGCTTGACTTAGGCTCAGACCTTCGAGCCCTACCAGGTCCTAGTACCCTAGGTCCGAGCACATGTCTGAAAGATTTGTGTGTAGACAGAATGGGGCGCCGGGCTCAAGCCTGAGTCTGAGTTGAAGCATACCCTCAGTGACTTATTTTTTCACCTCCACACTCAGTCTTTGCAACATTAGCCCTAGTGGGCAGTTCAAAGGGCTTATAGATGACATTTCTGGGCCAGTTCCTCAGACAGTGCAAACAATAGCTCTAGTGAAGTAAATGGAGACATTTGTTTATAATAGCTGAGGATGTGACTCTTTTGTCTTCCTATATGATGTATTGGACAGTATAGCACAGCAGACCACACGAGAGTAATATTTGCAAGCAAAAGGCAGTAAATCCAAGTGCGTACCAGCTTTTATCACGTCATCTAATCTTCCTCTAATATCTCTGGCTGCCTAAGGGTTGCTGTGGCTCTTCTGTTCATTTTACGACAGTTGCCAAATAGTTGTCTCACTTTAAAAGTGCATTCTTTTGGAAAGATTCCTCTGGATTGAACAATGCTTCCTATAGTTCACACAGGCAATATATCAAAAGGCAGAATGAACTTTCTAAGTGCAACTTATGTGTTATTGACATGAAACACAGACTAACCATTGAAAAAAGTTGTGCTTTTATTTATTCCTACAGCACATCCAGGATATTCAGAGTGCTCCATTAGTAAAAATTCCGTTTATCAGCTGTGTCTTTCCTGAAGGCTAAAGTGTGATCTCTTACGTCAAAAGTGGACTACACATGTATAGGCTATTCTTACAAACACCAAAGTCATATGGAGCCATAGTCCTTACTGCTGAAATATAGCCGACTGAGGATATGCCTTCAGGGGAATAAAAAAATCCCTCAACTGGCCTAGGTCAACTCGCTCAGGCTTGAGGAATTTCAGCTCCTGGGCTGAAAAACTGTTGTGCAGATGTTCAGGCTTGGGCCTGAGCTGGAGCTCTGCAAGGATGGAGGACTCCAGAGCTGAGTCTAGCCACAGCTTGAATGTCTACACGGCAATTTTTAGCCTCACAACATGAAACCCAAGAGACCATGTCAGCTGACTCTGGCCACCTGCAGTCATACGACAGGGCTTTTGTTCCTGTGTAGACATACCCTGAAGAGCAAGTCCCTATAGTTTCTACCCTGTCTTCAGACTATTTCAGAAAGAACATAGTGGTCTGGAATGATGAGGCTTCAGTTTTTCTGCATTTGGGTTAAAAACTGCAGGATTTGCCCAAATAGCACTTTTATGTATAGGCCAGATTCTCAGCAGGTGTAAGTCACCATAGCTCCACTGATGTCAGTATTGCTCATTGTAAACATATGCCAGCAGTGAAACTGGTCCTCCAAATATGAACTATTGCTTTTTTATTTCAAAGACAATCATGTGTCTATGTGGATCATAACACACATTGATGATATCAAGGCTGATTTTTCTATTAATTTGAAATTCATTCACTAGCAGGGAAGGAGAGACATGGGGTAAGTATGCAGCACCCCTCAGCTGATGTAAACTGGCAGAGCTCTTTTAATGTCAATGGAGCTTGCTGATTTACACAAGTTGGAGGTTCAGCTCAGATTGGAAAACTTATGTGAACTATCCCAACTTCTTGAGGGTGCCAGACACCTCAAAAGAACAGATTTGCTTGCAAGCTCCCCAGTACTTCCTGAACTAAAGGTGCTGAGGCTTGCAACAACTAAAGCTGATGGAGGATTATTTGAACTTTTGTGAATCTCAAAAAGGCTTGGTTTGGTTTAGGATGAGTGTCTGGGTCAGTTTGTATTTTCCTCCAGAGTGATTCATTCATTTGTAGTCAGGTGCACTCAAGTCATTTGCTATTTTTCTGCTGTTGACTTTTAACAGATGGGGTTGCCATTTATTTATTGGAACTCAGAGCATAAAAAACATCACCTTTTATGAGTCAGGCACATCATTACTTAATTCCAGGACACTCAGCCATTTTTATCACAGCAACAGCACATTGCAGAAATAGTTCAGAATATGGGTTTCCAAATACTATAATTAAATTCCATGAGTGATCATATGCATTGATTTCACCATTCATTTTAAATGCGAATACTTAATAAAACACGCTGATTTTCCCTTTTCAGTATCAACATTTTTGTATTAAAATATCAGATAGGTTATTCATTTTCATTTCTTTATTAGGTTACATTTCATTATTTTTATTTCTTAGTTGTCTCACTGTAGCACCTAGGCACCCTGAGTTAGGGACCATTGTGCTAGGGGCTGTACAAACAAAGGACAAAAAGACAATCCCTGTCCCAAAGAACTTACCATGTAAGTATAAAACAAGAGATAACAGATAGTGGAATGCAAAGAAACAAATTTCAGTCAGACCAAGATTTACACCTTTGCATCATTTTTGATTAAGGAAGCACTATTATAGCTTTCAACTTAACTCATTTATTTTTAGCAAACATTAAATATTTTATTTCAAGTTCCTGGGACAAATCCTCAGTTCCAGTCAAATTCATAGAGCACAAGCCAACGGGCAGTGGAAAGAAGCTTAAAGCTTTAATCCTGCCATAAATATTTTGACAGCAGTGGACTGCTCATTTTCATATGAAAAGACAAGGTCTGGAATAAGTCTTTGCTTCTGAGAGATAATGAAGGCTGACATGCTGGCCACACCTGATATTTGAAAAGGGACGATGTCTCAGTCTCTGTGGTGGATCCTCTCTCTGGATACAGCTGTCAGTATATAGCCCTGGGAGGTATCAGTGCACTTTTCATATAAAAATCTTCTTCAGGGAATGGTTATTCATTGGGGGAAAAAAAGACAAGTGACAAACTACTGTAAATCCCCAGATTAAATTGCAGTATAGGTCCTGGTGCTGCAGAGGAGCAGGAACATGCTTAACTTTATTTGCTGGGAGTAACCTCAAAGTCCCATGATTCCACAGCAAGCTGGATCTCAATTCCAAAGCAAGGGCCATTTTCCTGCAGCACGGTGGTGTGACAGACTGGAAGTTCTGCTACAGCTTAGTTTACATTGAAAAGTTGGGGTGTTTATACTGAAAAATGGAGAATAGTCTAATACGATCATCGCAGCAGCTCCTGTGTTGTTTATTTTGATAATACACTGTAAGGGCATGTCTACACGGCATAGTGAAAAGGTGTGATGGCAGCATCGGTAGACATATCTATGCTAACTTTAATCTAGCTAGCATGGGTAACAATAGCATGGCAGGCATAGCGGCATGGGCTTCAGCATAAGCTAGCTACCAGAGTGCATAACCAGGGTCCCTGGAAGGCTTCCCAAGGTTTTATTCACAACTAGGAACGCTAAAAATATAGGGCCAGATCTTTAGCTGGTGTCAATAGCGCTCAGTCATTTTATGCCAGCTAAGGATCAGGGCCATGTGGGGTTTTTTGTTTTTTTGGTGAAAGCTTAGATACCAGATCACAGCTAGTAGTGAACTGTGGCAAATTCCATATGTGATTTAATATGCACAGGGCCCCAGGTTTGTCAGAAAAGTAACTACAGAGGGCTGTAAAATTGGCTCATTCTTGCTCGCGGAATCCGCTCTGTGTGTAGTCAGTGACATCTGCTCATAAACAAAAGTAATGTTTGCTATTTTTTTTCTCCTTTAAGACCTGTACAGCCAACACAGCTAGTGGGTCATGCTGAGTCATGCAGCATCAAGGGGTCTGTTTAACTAAGTTTCACTAAAGAACCATGACTACTGATGATGCACAAAAAAGAAAAGAACCCAGCTTGCCTTTCATATCTTAGGCTGAGTTTATAGGCCAGCAGTTAGAAAAACAAAAAGGTTTTTCACATGTAAACTGGGCCAATTTGATGTAAAATAGCTACTGAGACACAATACACACAAACCCTGTGAATACCATTTGCACAACTTTTCAGAGAATAAGAGCACTTTAAGCACTAACTCTTTGTAAATGATGAATCTGCTACTGAAAATCCCATTGCTAATTTGGCAGACAACATTGGGATGTGCCAATGTCGAGATCCATAACATGGGCAAACACACGTACTCTGGACCCTTCTCTTATTCAACTACTGATACTGACTTTGCCAAGAGAAGATGTAAAGGCTAGCCCTAGTCTTGTCTTCCAAACGCTTTTAGCAAAACATTGTCACTCTTACTGTCAACAGTATCAACTGTGAGCTAGGGACTCTTAGTCCTCCTATATGATTCTAATTCCTTTGGAGGGATAGTTAACAGACAGTAAGAGTTCCACACTCATAAGCTTTTAGAAAGGTTTAGCTGTCATATTATTTACATTAATCTTATTAACTCTAAGGAGGAACAAACATTAGAAACCTTCTGCCTCATTCTTACCAAGCCATTAATTAAGTCAGACATAACTTATTGTCTAATGAGATCTTCTGGGGTTTGGACACAGATTCCGTTTTCATGATTTTAATGCGTAGCCTTAGCTACTCACGTCAATGAGTGATTATTGTGATGGTAAAAGAATAGGGGGCAAACTGTAATTCTACCAGTCTCAAAAACTCCCCTCCCCACAGTGATTATGTGAGCAAGGTGTGTGTACCAGAGTGCAGCAGAATCCCCTTGGCTCTTGCCTCTGCTAAGTCTACAAAATCACTCTGAGACCTGGGGTTAGTATCCACTGGTGCAGTTTATTCAGAGGTTTGCTCCCACCACAGTTTCACCATGTACAGTTGGCCCATCATCATCTGCAAGCGGGAAGGAAGAGCAACCTGCCTTTTCTCTTTCTTTTTGCTCCCCTCCCTCTAAGGCTTTTATATAGCCCGGGGCTAATTTGGGGGCAGCTGGCCCTGCCTCCCTAATCAGGGACAGGTTATCTTCAGTCAGACCTAATCTATCGCCCTACATGGGCGCTGGTGAGACAAAGGGCTGAATCAGCTACCCGTTGGCCAAGACCCTGCCACATATCTTCCCCACTTCTCTGACTGCCAGGTTTGCCCTGCCACATCCTCTGCTTCCTCTACTCGGGGGCGCTATGGGAGAGTTTTTTCCCCCTCTTTCTGTCAGTTCCAGGGTTTGCCATATGGGGTTCCTTCATCCCCCATCCACAGAAGCTACTTTGTGTGTGGGGTGGATGGCCCCACAGCTCCACTGTAACCCATAGGTCCTTGCACCATTCACAGCCCCTTGGGTGTTCCCCTGTTTTTTTCCCCTTCCTTTACATCAGAGGTTCAGGGTTGATCCCAGCCCTCTCCCAGACACTGAGGGCTTCCTGTCCACCAAGCTCATTCAATGGGGCCTATTTCTCTCCCTCTGGGGTCTGCTAATAAGGCCTCCTCTGGGCCTTGCTCTCTGGTCAAAGAGCCTGGGGTGGACATCTCACCCATAGTTTCCCTCTCCCTTTTTGGGGTCTGTTTTCTAGGGCTTTCCTGCTCAGGGGTCTCTACCCCCATCCACAGGGAATCTCCCCTTTTTCTTATCTTAGGCTTTCTCCCTCTGTCCACCTTCCCTTCTGGGAAGGGGCCCCAGTCCATACCCACCACCACCGGATAAGGCAGGCCGTTTACTACCCTGACCGGCTGCCATTTAAACCTGTCCCAAACCCTGGGGTGAAAGTAGCTATAGGCACTTACCGGTATGCTGGGGGCTGACTCTGCCCCTCGGAAGGGGTGGGGCCTCAGGTGGAAGGGGTGGGGCTGGGGGGGGGTCAGAGCCAGCCCCAGCCCCCCGTATACCGGTAAGTCCCTCTCCCTCCCCCGGCCCCCCCCCCCCCACCCAGCGAGTAGTAGCCTGTATCCAGGGGCTCTGGGCCCTTTAAATAGTGGCAGAGCCCCTTCACTACCCCAGGGCTCCGGTGGCTATTTCAAGGGGAGTCGTGGGCCCTTTAAATAGCCGGGGGCGGGGGCCTTCACAGGCTATTGAAAAGGCCTGGGACTCCCCTGTCTCTGCCGCCCCAGTTCTTAAAATAGCCTCCACTTTCTGAAGCGGCGGTTATTTAAAGGACCGAAGTGGCAGACGCAAGGGGAGCCCCGGGCCCTTTAAATAGCTCCCAGAGCCCTGGGGTAGGGATGGGGCTCCTATTTAAAGGGCTCTGGAGGCTATTTAAAGGGCACAGGGCTCCCCTTGCCTCTGCCACTTCGATCCTTTAAATAGCCACCGCTTCAGAAAGCAGCAGCTATT
This sequence comes from Dermatemys mawii, assembly GCA_007922305.1. Lineage (NCBI taxonomy): Eukaryota > Metazoa > Chordata > Testudines > Dermatemydidae > Dermatemys > Dermatemys mawii. The sequence continues at coordinate 1,163,101 of ML677364.1, read as the reverse complement.
TAAAGAACCGGGGAGGCAGAGGCAGGGGAGCCCCGGCCCTTTAAATAGCCAGCAGAGCCCCCACCCCAGGGCTCTGGGGGCTATTTAAGGGGTCCGGGGCTCCCCTGCATCTACCGCCCCAGCCCTTTAAATAGCCGCCAGAGCCGCAGCGCTCTGGTGGCTATTTAAAGGACAGGGCAGCAGAGGCAGTGGGAGCCCTGACCCTTTAAATAGTCCCCAGAGCCCCACTGCTGCTGCTCCAGGCTCCAACAGTGGGGCTCTGGCAGCAATATAAATGGCCTGGGGCTCCAGCCATTGCTGAAAGCCTCAAGCCCTTTAAATTGCAGCCTGGAAAAGCTGGGTGTGCCGGTACGGCACACCGGCTCTTGCCAGTACACCGTACCAGGGTATACCGGCTTACTTTCACCTCTGCCCAAACCTCAAGGGACACCTGGGTCATAGGTTATTGCCTCCTATCCCTGTGGATGCATTCTACGTCCATCTTCCACCAGTGTGGCCTCACCAGCTTCCTTTTTACCAGATAGCAGGCCAAGTCTGAGTCCATCAGGCCTCACCAGGGTCTCCTCCCCACCACTACTGGGATGGTGGACAGCTTCCGACCCCTCCCCTCCCGTTTTTGCCCAGCCACAAAACTCTACCCACCCACAATCCATGGGTGGGCAGTCCCCCTTCTTGTGTCCCAGTCATCCGCACTGCTAGCAGACAACCGGTCAGGACCATGTGGGAGCTCCTTAGGTGTCCTCCCATTTTTTCTCTGGGCCTTTCCAGGTGTGTATGTGCGTGTGCGTGGGGGGGTGTTCTCTGGGTCTTTTAACGGTCTCCACGTCCCTGCCCAGCCATTCCTCCTTCCTAGGGAAGTCTACCTCCGTGTACTCCTCTGTAAGTTTTAGAGCTGCCTCGACCATATTCGGTCGGTGCCTCCTCACCCATGCCTTTATGGTCTCAGGGAGGGCCTGTAAAAACTGCTCTAAGATGAGTGCATCCATAATCTCCCCCCACTGTGTGAGTGTCTGGCCTCAGCCAGCAGGTGGCCCAGTCCATTAACTTTTGGGAGAAGACCCAGGGTCGCCACACCCCCATCCATATCACTACTGGAATTTTTGGTGGTACTTCTCCATGGACAGCCCCACACGATCCAGGACGACTGCCTTATAATTCCTGGCCTGCTCTTAACTTAGAGTCATGTAGGCTGCTTGGGCTTTGCCGGCTAGGTAGGGAGCTAGTTGCCAGGCCAAGGTTGCCCTGTCCCACCTAGCCCTGCGGTTACTTGTTCAAATGTGCCTAGGAAGGCATCAGGGTCATCTGTCTGGCCCATTTTACTAGTGGTTATGTGCATAAGCACAAATAGGAGTCATATTTTTAAAATGTGACCCCTTACAGAGCCACATTTTCAAAATAACAGACTGGATTCTTTTCTGCTTGCATGTTGTGTAGTCATTCACATCTGTGCAAAGCAACTGTTAAGTGGGTATAGATTTCCTACAATTTTATAGATTTCAAGGTCAGAAGGGGCTGTTATGATCACCTCTATAACACAGACAATACAATTTCATTCAGTAATTCCTGCACCAAGCCTCTGCTTAGCATAACATCCACCATACTGCTCTGTTGCTTCCTCTCTGAAACCCTTCTTCTCACCTTCGGAAGTGTGACCACATGCAGGGAGACCCTTTATGAAGCTCAGCTTTGAGGTGAACACAATTTACATAGGAATTGTTTTCTCAGCTTAAACCAATGGGTCACTGAGTTCAGTATCCTGTCTCTAACAATAGCTAGTATCAGCTGCTGCAGACAAAGAAAAAGAAATACTGAGGTGCACAAAGTTATGGAAACTCACTGTAGAAGAGGGATTTTCATTGTTTCTCCTCCATTAGTGGGTAGCTTACATCCTGAAGAATGAAGGTTTATAACCCTTCTAATTTTTTATCTTATCTAACATAACTTTGCAGGATTCTTAAATTAAGCATGCATTTTTGGTCTCTATATTCTTGCAGAGGGTTGTTTAATCATAAGCCATTTTCTATTAAACTGTCTTACTTTCCCTTATATTATGAGGAAAAAAATTTTGTGAAAAAATCTTTCAATTTTACATTTCTCAAACAAAGAGTTGAGATCAAGTAAGTTTGTTTCTCAAACTGTTGAGAAAAAACAGATATGAACATTAAAACAGTTGAACTGAATTTTTATATGCTGCTGTAAAAAGCTAAGTGAAGAAACCATGTTGTTTGGAGAGGAAATGTTGGTTTCAAAACTGGGAGAATGCAATTTGAATGGATAATTTTGTACATTCGCTCAGGCAGCATTGTTATTTCAGTCATTTAATTTCGAAAGGAGAAAATGTTACCACAAAAAACATCACCTGGGAAGAGTCTAACCCACATGGCTATACTTCCTGGACTCTTGCTTCATTGTGTGTGCGCAGTGTTTGGCTAAGGCAATGAGGACATTTCAAATAATGGGACACGAATATCCCTGCCTCTCACTTATAGAATGGCTGTCTAATTTTCTCAAACCCTTATTTTTTTCCACCCCTTGCCAATTACTTTATAAACAAAGAATTTAAATATACATGCTAATTGCATTTATTAGTTCTTGCTCCAGCAGTTTCTGCTGATGATCAGATTTGTTCTAGGCAGTTGCTTCAAGCTATCCATTATGAATGGGTAGTGGACTTATTTTACTATAGATAGAAGGACTTTCTGGGGCACATGATTCATCGAAGGTGTTAATTCATATTTTATTGATGTGATTATCAAAGCAGAACCTTTTGCCTGCCTACCAATAATATTTGAAGATCTAGCATAACAGGTGTATGACACACAGAGAGGTTTATGTTAACACTACGTGAAACTCAATGGTTTCCATTCACAGGGGCTTGTGCCAACTTGAGATGGATCCAAACCAAAGTTCTTCATCTTATCTAGGTTCGGCTCCAAGTCTGCAGCTATATTCTCTTTGTATAATGGTATGATTCTAAACATCATAAAATCTGTGGAAAAGTGGATTAGATTTGGATTCTGAGCCCTCAAGTTAGGGAATATTCTGACCAATTATTTGATTTGGACCATCATAGAACCAGATTCTTCTCTGCATTAAGAGAGTTTAGCTGGTCATAACAAGCTCACCTCAGCATAAGGGGATTCTTGGATCCTTAACAGCTTCTGTGACAGCCCTTTCATGCTGGGCATGGCTGTGAAAAATGGGCATAGGTTGGTACAACCTTTTGATGCCACAATACCCATCTGCCTAAGACCATCTCAAGAAGGAGGGTCTAGTCCAATGAGTAGTCTAATCAAATTCCAAGCATTGACAAATCACAAGACAGGCTCCAAAATTATGAGCTTGAATAAAAAATAATAGATTTCATTTAAAATAATCAAGTTTTGCAGGTCTTTTTATTTCTCTGGGTTTCTGAGCCTTTAGGGTGCACTTGGGTTGTTTTAAAGCTTCTGTCCACAACTAGGCAGACTAGATTTTTTTTTTTAATGAAAGAAAGTTCTTACATAATCACATGACTCAAAGAGCTGGAGCTTTAAGAAAAACACCAAATATCTCAAGACATGAGATAAAATCAGGAGGGCTGCCAATACGGACTGAAATCCAATCCACTAAGACAAGGGAGACAGAGTGCTTTTATTCTAGCTCTTATATGACACTTTACATCAGTAGCTCTCAAACACCTTACTATCTCTGATGGATGTATCCTAACAATAGCTGTGTGAGGCAGGGTAATGCTATTATTCCTCCTTACAGATGGAGAACTAGTCACAAAGGATATGTCTACACAGCAATGTGATCCTGAGCTCAACTTTGTGTCCGCACACTAATCATGCTAACCTAGGGCTTGGACCTAGTGTCCCAGGACCTTGCAGGGTCCAAGCTTGTGTTACGATGGGACCTAGGATCCGAGCTCTATTGCTTTCTTGTGTGCAAGCAGCCCCTCCTTGACTTGGGTCCTTGAAGTCCTTCAGATGTATCCCAGAGTGCCTGCTGTCAGAGGAGCAGCACTACAGGCAGCCAGCACAGTGGTCAGAGGCACCATTACTGCTGGGCTGCTGGGTTGTTGGGGGGTCATCCCTTCCCCAGATGTGCTGAGCTGGGAGCCCTGCTGTCCCCCCTCTCTGCAGGGTAGCTGCTTGTTCCCTGCTCCGCTCTCTGGCCCTTGTTCCCAGGTTCTCCCTGGGGTTGCATGTGCAGAGGCACCTGGCCACGTCCACTGTGAGGGTGGTGAGTGGGAACCAGTCCCCAAACTTCCCTAAGCCTGCTGGGGATCCCTTATCCCAGCCTCTCAGTGAAGCCCCTACCCCAGAATCCCTTATCCCTGCTTCCCAGGATGTAGTAGGGGCAGGGGAGAGGTATCCCCGGGGGGTGGGGTGGGGTGAGGTGCTGGACCACACTGCTCTCCCCACCCCCAAGGCCTGGGGATGCACTTCACTGCTCCACAGCCAGGCTGGGATGTGTGTGTTTTTCCTCTGAAACCCACATTTCATGTCAAGCTTCACAATAGACAGACAAAAATAAATAAAAACCCAGCCAGACAAAACCACCTTCACTGAACAGCCCGTTTTAAAAATTAAGAATGGCAAAGTTTCATTTTAATAGTTTGACAGCCTGGAAGACTAATGTGCTAATTATCCTCAGAACAGGTGCACATGGGCATTTTCTTGCCAACGTGACTCAGCCTAAAGGTGGAGAACCCAAGTATCAGATTAGATGGCAGTTCAGTGTAAAGCCTTCTCAAACTGCATTTATTCTACTGAGACAGACAAGAGCTGACTATGTAGTTTATATGTTCATGTGCTTCTTAGGGGCACCTGAAACCCATCAATAGCACTGTCAGAACTTGGAAACAGGGTAGGCAATAGAATTTTCCCAGAGTGCAACACATTTGTAGGGCTAGAGTGTTAACACTGGAGTGGGGAGAGGCATTAGGCACTTTGGACTGGGGTTACTTGGGTCTATGCACTGCAGTGTGGATACCAGCACATTAAGTTCAAGCATAGGTGAGAAAATCCTTAACCTCAGGTTAAAATGCAGTCATTCAAGTCCTACTAATCCTAGGCTTACATTGGTGTGTAGACATACCTGAAACGGCTAAGCAACTTGCTCAAAGTCACACAGGAACCTCATGGCAAAGCAGAGAATGGGACTTATCTCCCTAACTGCTGAACCATCCTTCTGCTTCTTTATGTCCTTCTGATATAAGCAAGTGCAACCCTACTGAATTCAGTAGATTTATGCCAGCAGAGACTTTAGCTCAAAATGTCCTTTGATGGTAGTTAAATTTGCTCTCTCAGCCATATATAATTAAATTAAATGTTTCCCCCTCAAAATTCTCAATATTTCATGAAGCATCTGGAAATATTTGGAAAGGTCCAAAATAATTTACACCAAGAGTCTCTCAGTCCTAACAAACACATTTTCCAAGATTTCCCAGAATAACAAAATGAATGGCTATTTTGTTCTTGTCTCATAGATCTTCAGGCGAAAAGAGGAGTTTTCAGACTAAGGATAATGAGGAATTAACAAATCACTGATGAAGTGTTTGAAGTGAGCATACTAAATTTGAATTATTCATGTAAAACTGCAGAAGAATGTTGTGGCTACAACAGGCAATTTGTCCCTGTGTGCTGCTGTTAGAAGCAAAATGATTTGTTTCCAAAAGATGCAGCCTAATTCTTCTCTGCAGCTGAGTGTCACTGACTAATGAAAATATATTGGCACAATGCTTGCAGGTTATTGTTCCATGTAACTGCAGCTCTTCACTGTGTATTTGTAACCAGACCATGATTGAAAGCAATATGAATGAGCTCAGCTATACATATATTCAAAATATATCAATCTATATTTATTGGAAACAAAGTTTAACACGATCATGTTTATACCTGGAATAGATAATGGAATGTTCATGGGTACTGTCAGTGTGAACAGCAGAGAAATTACAAACCTTAACTATTTATATAGTAAAATGAAATGCAACTGTTAATGCTTCCAGGAAAGCATGCAGTGCAATGCTATAGACAGACATGAAGAACAGAGATATTCCAAAACTCTAGCAGACCAATTCATCATTTTTACAGAATGGCTCCATGTCTGGTTTGCAGACAATGTCTCAAGAAAATTATACTCAGAATGAAGAAAAATTGTGGTCAGGCCTGAAAACAAAATAATGCATCTTACTAACTGCTGGGTAAATATATCTTTGAAAAATAGATGTTGTGAGTAACTCATTTTTCTGGATTTACTGTTTCATTTATTTTGATTTAAATACAGTAAATACTCATATTTTATAGAATGTTCTACAACACTTTACAAGTGGTTCTGGAAAAGATCATTAATTGTTTTCTTTTTGTCAATGCAATTCGTGGAAAATATATCATTTTAACTTGTATTCTAAGGTATAAGGGCTTAGGCATAAATGCAACTATCTAATCATATGGCTAATGGAGCTTTATCCTGATAGCTTTTTCCTTTGTTATTATTATGGGGAGAAATCCTGAAAGCCTTAAACCAATTAGAGATTTGCCAGAGTAAGGAATGACTGAAAACTGAGGAAGGATGCTGGATTTTGTCCAATAAATAAAATCATAACACTTGCCATTACACGTAAGCTAAATCAAAAAATTAATCTTACACCTGTGTCTAAAATGTTATTTGTAGCCCAGGATGAATGAGATCTGTCATCAAAGTTCCTTCTGGAATCTCCACTTTCTTTATCCGTTTAGAATGGCCTACACTTTAGGAGTGAAATCGTGGCCCCATTTGGGCAAAATTCCTAGTAACTTCAATAGGGCCAGGATTTCACTCTGCATCCCTGGTCCCAAACTTTGATGAAGAAATACTGGTTTCTGGACAATGATGAACAGAGCATGCTCCACTATTATACCACCAACCTGAAAGGTAATGTCTAAAGGTACGTCTATACTACCTGCCTCCTCCACGTACCAAATACTCATTACTCCAGAAGGAACTTTGCTGAGAGATCCCATTCATCCTGGGCTACAAATAACATTTTAGACACAGGTGTAAGATTAATTTTTTGATTTAGCTTAAGTGTAATGGCAAGTGTTATGATTTCATTTATTGGACAAAATCCAGCATCCTTCCTCAGTTTTCAATCATTCCTTACTCCACACCCTGTCTTGCTTTCACTCCATTCAGTTAGGTCTTTCCAGTCAGGAGTATTCTAAAAGCTAGTGAAAAGGAGCCTTACTGATTTCAAAAGCCTTTGTAAAGCCAGGTTAACAATATGGTAACCTTGCCAAAGAACCAGAGCAGTAGCAACCCTCAATAAGTTAAGGCAAAGAGAGGCAAAAGTCAACTCACTGGAAAAAAATATGACAAGACAATATTCTGAGGGTGATTTCACAGGTGTACAGGCTTGGCCCGGGCAAACCCTTAAAATATAGCTATTTGAATAAAGAGCAGCTTTGAATAATTTTGGGGTCAACAAGCAAATAAGTTTATGTTATGATCCAGCATTCAGTAATTTGCAATAGCTGTACTAATACTGGGGCCCTGGCCAACAGAAACATACAAACAAAAGGTTACATGAATAATGGACAAAACAAGTTATTATTTATATCAACATGCAGTCAGATAAAGAGGATTTAGTGCCAAATGCTTTCCCTGTGCCCAGCCTGAGCAACTGGACCAGATATGATGGAACTCTGCACGGGCAAGTCAGAAGAATTAGCCTCCCTGCCCCCTTTGCTGGAACTCCTCTGCAGCGGTTTCTCCCCGCAGAGGAGGTGTGACAGATGCAATGCCCTCAGCTCACTCCCCCTGCATATGGGAGGAAAGATTAAAGAACCCTCCTCTCTTCCCCCCTTTCTCCCAATGCCCACCCACCCTCACCCACATGGAGGCTGGGTTCTGTATTGAACACTTTGTGCGTGGCCTCATCAAACCCCACTCATTGCTTCTGCACAACAGAAATGAACCAGTTCAGTTGTGGGTGAAACCTCCTCTACAGTGGAGGTGGGGCCAAGGCAGGTCTCTTAAGGCTGTGAATGAACACTAAAGAAACTTAACCCAACAAAATACAATTTGCCCATAATGATGTCCTGAATGTTGACTAAATCTAGTGTCCATTATTGCTTACACCAATAGAAGCTGGCCCAATAAAAGGTATCATTCACCTTGTCTCACTAATATCCTGAGGCTAACATGGCTACAACAACACTGCAAATTACCTCAGGAGCACACATTCTGCATGAAGTAAATGCAACAACAGTGCACAAGATGGCTTCCCAGAAACTGGTAGCATATGGAATATTTTTGTTGTATTATGGGCTTGTGGCAGTAAAAATGTAACTAACCTTGGTTATTTGATCTATTAAATATAGTTCATAACAAACCAGAGTGGTCAAGAACTTAATTATTCCTGAGGAAACTACATAGTGCATCACTTTAGCAAACAGGCTTGAAAGGATGTGATTAGGGTGTAACTTGCTTGTGTTGAAGGACAATGGCAAAGCAACTTTAGCTTTTTTTTAAAGCATATTAATATAGGCTGTGCATTAACATCATCTACATCTTTTGCATTGAACAATGTATTCAAAATAGTCTTTTAATCTTTTTCATTATTTACTCTGAAAAATAGTTGACAAAAGAAAAGGACAGAGTGGTGAGATGAACCTTTTCTACTTACACACTTTTCCATTTTATACATTTGGCAAAACAAAATTGGTATAATGCCATGTTAGCTCAGTGCTAGCCACAGATCCTTGTCTCAGCTTACTGGAGAGTGAAGTCTGCTGTTGTGCAGAAGAGATAAAACATGGACTGTCTTAAGACATGCTCCCCAAGCTGTCCTTCTAATGTTCCCCAATGATGATCTAACATGTGAGGGTAGCTCAGACTTTTAATGCACTACTTTACTTCTTTTCTGAGTCCGGTACCAACTGTGACTGTGTTTTTTCTGATATGGACACCTCTCTGTAAGGAAATGGATTGACACCGCCAATGTATTTCTCATCATTCACCAAACAGCTATTAGGGCCAACAAGTGATTAGTATTGATTTTGTGAGTCTCAGCTTTTGGGTACACAGCTTGGGACATCTTAAAGGGGCCTAGTTTTCAGAAAGCAGAGTACACAGCATTTTCTGAGAACATGCATATCAAATTAGGCACCCAAAATTCCTTGTCACGTCTGAAAATTTAAGCCTAAATGATTAGGCGTGCCAGTCAGATCCAACCAGTGACCTAGGGGGTTGAAAGGCTTTGTAGTCCATTACCAAGCTCCTGAGCCATCCCGTCCCCAGATATGATTTTGTCTGGTTATAACTGTGCCATTAAATGGTGTCATTTTCTCAAGTGTAAATTTGAAGGCTTTGAATCTACATTTTTCCTATTAGTGCACAGAAATGCTAATGTTGAATAACTATTGAGCTGCTTCTCTGTGGTACAAGATGCACAGATTCTAAGTCAAATCCCCTTTATTGAGGGTTATTAAGAGGTTTGTATTTTGCCTAAACTGCATACTTCTGCTTCTTTACTTGTGAACACAGTGATAACCTGTTCTGTTTTATACATATGAGTGAAGGCTGTTTACAGCCACATGCGTGACCCTATTTAAAAGGGAAAATAATATTTCTCTGTTTCTTCCTCACAGATACTGTGCAGTATTAGTAGCTTTGCAGTATTTGTGAGCAGAGAATGGCTGAACCAAGAATTCAGATCAAAGCACCTCTAAAGTTTGGAGAGTTTGAAATCCGGATCCTGCTTATAGGCATTTTACAATTTGGATCCCTCTTTACCGAGTATACCTATTTTCTGTAATTCTCAGAGCTGAGAGCCACTTTCCAACGCTACTAGTAACAAGCACAGAAAACCAGAGGATTCGGAGGACTTAGTGATCAGTAAATAGCACAGCACCACAAACAAACTGCCAAGTCTCAGTAATTGTTTCCATCATACTTGAGGGCTTAAGTTTTGTCCTTTAACCTAAGCAAATGGAAATGGTATAGGAGATGGAAAATTCATTTGCATGCTGCATGCTTTTCATCTCTAAGCAGCTCTCTTGGGGACACGGTGTGAATTGTTGTGCTCAATTGTCCGCATCACTTAGATGTATTACTGCCCTTCTGGAGGATTCATGGCCTACATGGGGAATTAACTTAAATTCCACTGAATTTCTTTTAAAAAGACACTCTCCTCCTGAAGACACTTATTGATGTGGGGAAGCTTAGTTTGTATACTTACCTACAGTGAGAAATGGAAAAGCCTGAAACTTACCTCTGCGCTGAATTTGCCCTTTCCTAAGCTTACCTCACTTTGAGCTTTTTTCTGCCGTTCAAAAAGATCCGCTGCCACGAACTTCAGCTGGCACCATCTATTATTTTTTGGATTAGTTACTATGAGATCATATTTTGCTATAAACTGCATTATGCTCTCTTTGGACATTATTAGATTGTGCTGCCTCTTTGTAACAGGTGTTTTCAAATCCAATTCACCCAAAGGAATGATATTACACGAAGGCCCCATTAACAAGCTAAAATAACACAGGGCATTTTCCTGTTAATACTGTTGCATGCATGGAGGCTGACTCTATCCCTTGTTGCTTTCCTGCCCCGACTGCCTGAACATGACATGCTCTTGGAGAGAATCATCATCTCATCACTCTGCTTGATGGGTTCTTCCTCTCTTGTACAAATCTGACTGAATCTTTCTTGGTCCTTCCTGTGCTCTTGCACACACTGCTAAAATGGTTCAACTTGCCACATTCCTTGCAGTGCTGTCCTAGTGCAGGGCCCTTCTCCTTCACCTGTTCATGCTGTTTCCCTCAGTAAATGCTTCTAATGATGGGCAGGGAATCTTGGTCACCTCTCTCCTTTGGTGTTGTCTCACCGCATGTACTTCTGGACATGCTGTGCCTCGTAGTGCGTTCTTCCATTCTCTTGAGGCTTCCATTGCACATCCCTAATGTGAGATTGCTTCCCACGAGCAGCTGCTCCCAATTGCTACAGCCTATCCTGCCGGAATCAAGACGCCCATGAAGTCCCTGTAGCAGCCAGTGTGCATAAAGCAGTAACACAGAAACCCCCTTAGGAGCTGCCAGCTGATATGCCAAGGCTACTCCTGCCCATGTTTTCCTGCCCTTTCCAGCTTAGGATGCCAGAACCCTGCCTGGTTTCAGCCAGACTCCTAGCATGCTCCAAACCCAGACCCAAGTCTACACCATGTCCCCTAACAGCTGTGAGCTTGCCTGGAAATAGATTAGGAAGTGTTCCTGCCTTTAGCACTCAGATGCTCAACTCCCAATGGGGTCCAAACCCTGAATAAATCCATTTTACCCTGCATAAAACTTATACAGGGCAAACTCATATATTGTTCGCTCTATATAACAATGATAGAGAGATATGGACAGCTGTTGCCCCCTCCCCAGTACTAACACGTACTCTAGGTGAATTAATAAGTAAGAAATGATTTTATTAAGTACAGAAAGTAGGATTTAAGTGGTTCCAAGTAGTAACACATAGAACAAAATAAATTACCAAGTAAAATAAAACAAAACACGCAATTCTAAGCCTCATAAGTAATAACACTCAATACAGATAAAATCTCACCCTCAGAGTTGTTTCAATAAGTTTCAATCACAGACTGGACGCCTTCTTAGTCTGGGCACCATCCTTTCCCCTGGTACAGCCCTTGTTCCAGCTCAGTTAGTAGCTAGTGGATTTCTCATGATGGCCGCCCCCTTTGTTCTGTTCCACCCTCTTATATATCTTTTGCATAAGGCAGGAATCCTCTGTCCCTCTCCTGGTTCCCATCCCTCATTCTAAATGGAAAAGCACCAGGTTAAAGATGGTTTCCAGTTCAGGTGACATGATCACATGTCACTGTAAGACTTCCTTACCCACTTGCCAGCACACAAGTATACAGGAGGATTTACAAATAAAACAGAGGCATCTACAGTCAATTGTCCTGGTTAATGGGAGCCATCAAGATTCCAGACCACCATTAAGAGCCTACACTTTGCATAATTGTAATAGGCCCTCAGAGTTCTATTTTTTATTTCTAGTTTCTGGTACAAGAATGATACATTCATACAAATAGAATATACACATTCAATAGATTATAAGCTTTTAATGATACCTTACAAGAGACCTTTTGCATGAAGAATACCTCAGTTACGTTATATCCACACTCATTAGTATATTTTATAAAATTATATAGAGTGTAACATCACAGGGGGAAGAGGATCAGGACATTGAATCCATTAACATGTTGCCCTACCTCCGAGTTTCAACAGCAAAGCTGATGGAAAGCAAACAGGCTATGAAAAATGACAACCAAGTAGGGACAGTCAAGAGAGTGATACTAGCGGAGTGGCCAGAAAACAACAGCCAAGCACCAGTGGGAGCAGAACCATATTTTCAAATTAAAGATGAGCTGAGAGTGCAGGATGGAATCACATTTCAAGGCCAGAGAGCTGTTGTCCCTCCTCATTACGTAAGGATTTCATCGTAGGCGTGAGCAGCACATTTCATTAGGGTGTGCACCCAGAGAATTTGATTTATTTATTTTAAAGAATTTGATTTATTTATTTATTTTAAAGCCACCTCTTTTTTTTTCTTTTTTGAGACATTAGGGTGTGCCTGGACACACCCAGCACACCCTGTGCCCATGCCTATGGATGTCATGCAAAACAACGTATGTTTCACACCGGGGCATTGACAGCCGTCATAGACAGGCTTGAGAGTGTGTTTAATAGCTGGGAATGACTACACAGCTCGACTCCTTGACAGAAGGGTTAGACACCTGACAGTCAGGTGCTGACCACCAGCAGCAAAAGACTTCCTGCATAAGCTGCCCTCCCAACCATGGGAAGAAGTGGGAGCAGACTTAATTACTATTAGTGAAATAGTACTTGATTTGAAAATAGTACCTGGACTACTATTCAGTTTTGTAATGGACTGGCAAATTAAGGGTCCACTTTGTGATGTACGGCATTCCAGACACTATTCACCAACAACAGAGTCCAGTTTGCCTCAGAAGAATTGAAGGAATTTGCAAGCAAGTAAAAGTTTGACCACCACGCCTCTTCCCCAGCATACCCAAAGAGTAATGGTAAGGTGGAATCAGCCGTGAAAAAAGTAAGAGACCGTTACATAAGGCTACTTCTTCTGGTTCAGACCCCTTGTTAGTGTTTTTGACACAGAGAAATATCCCATCATAGGGTTGCCAAAACAGTCCAGCACAGGCACTGTTGAGATGAAGAACACAGTGAGGGGAGACTTGCTGTAGTCTGAAGGCTGGAGACACTGCTGACCAAATGGCCAACAATCAGCGACAATAGGCACTATAGTACAACAGATCAGCCAAGGACCTACCATCCCTGTGGGGAGCCAGCCATTAGAAAGACACCAGAAGGAGTGGTCTACAGGAGTCAGGAGGAGCGCATAGCCATAAAAAGAGAATAAACAAGAGAGACAAGTGATCCAAAAAAATAGGAAGCACTTACGAACCAGCAGACACACCACCAGAAAAAGCCTACAGAGATCATCATGGAACAGAGAGATTGAGAACCATTTGGAGGCCAACCCCACTATTGTAAAACAAAATAAAATGATACCAATTCTATCTAGCCAGAGATATGACATTTTAGAACAATCTTTTCAAAATTCTACACACCCACTTGTCCTTGCAGGTAATTTTTCCCTTGATTGACAAATATTTTTAATTTCTTCATTATAATTGCTATTAATATAAAGGAGAGATGAGTAGATTTTGTGCCAGTGCTTGTACGTTTTAAAATATAGCACCAGATGAAATGCCATGCAGTGTTTGAGATTATTCACAGTTACTGTCTTTTGAAATTGCAGAGAGCTGGCCCAAAATAAATGCGTAGTTTTTCTGCAGAAAAAAAAAACATTACAAAAAAAGTATTGGGGCAAGATAATGTCTGCCATAGATGAAATGGTACAGCTATGACTGACTGTGAGTCATTCATTCCTTGGGATCTCTCAGCTCTCTAGGAAATGAGAGAAAGCCCGAAGATATACAAAACATAACATTTAAGCATATTTGACTTAGCTGAGAGATGTGAAACACTCTCTCCCACACCACACTGCTACTGATCTTTAGGCCGGCTGGGCAAAAAAGGTTCAGACCTTTGGCACATGTTTGCTTCTCTACAGGCAGAGTGGGGTCCGCTTGCCTCCTCACCGCCCACCCTCCATATCTTTAGGCAAGCCAGTGAGGAGAGGTTCCTGGCCTCCTGCTGCTGTCACTGGAACTCTATGGGCAGTTTGGACTCTCTACTCTCCCTACTGGCAGCTCCTCCTGATGTTCCTTAGGGGTGTTTTGTTTACAAAGTGTGAAGCTTAATGAAGTTTAAATTGAACAAGTCAAACTTTATTAAACCTTCTGCACTGCTTTGTCCATGTGGTTGAGATGTTTCCAGCCTTACTCGCTGTGTTGCCCATTCCACTGGTGATCCATATGTAACAATCCCTTTAGGAAACATGGACCCTCTGACTTTAGTTCCAGTAAACATGAGCCATCTTTCCTATTTTAAAAACATTTTAATATAAACATTAAAACAAATAACTGATAGCCAGACTCCTACCATATCCCTATGGCCAAAGATTGCTAGCACACAGCTGAGTTGGAGTCTTGTCTTTACCACAGACTCAGCTGGTTACATAGCCTTTGAGATAGTTTGATCTCCTCAACAAGTGACCACTCTGGGCAAGACCTATCTCTGTCTCACATTATCTGAAACATTGTCTACACTGGGAGTAAGACGGCGTTGCTCTGGGATGTAAATTTTCCACGCTGCTGAGCGACTAAGTTATATCTATATAAGTTCCTAGTATAGACCGAGCCTAAAGCATATAGGAACAAATTTTCAAAATATTTAGGCATCGAAAGATGCAGATAGGCACTTACATGCTTTTGAAAATCCTACTAAGTGCCTAACTCCTATGGGAGTTGAAATAATTGAAATCAATGAGAGTTAGCGACTAGATGCTATCTGAAGATCCCACTAGGTGCCGATCTACGTATATAGTCACCTAAATATCTTTAAAAATCTGGCCCTTGGGGCTTGTACTCCCTGTCACTCTTAGGAGATGGGGAAAGGGAGTTATAGTCTCCTGGCTGAGTCCAAATGACCACCCTAAGCCTCAGGACAGTATGGCTGAAATCAATAAGGAGGCCCTCCCTTGCGGGACTGCAGGACCCGAGTCAACAAGGTGCCCATCGCTTGCGGGCTGTGTAGGGGAGACCTAATGGCCAGAGGAGGAAGTGGGCAGGGGTGGGTGGCAGCTGGGTCGGAGGACCAGGTCCTTCCTACTTCATCAGGTTCCAATCCCAGGCCCGGATACGGCAAATGGATTTGCCAGTAGGTCAGCAGATGTCTGTCCAAAACACACTGCGTTTGTCCCAGTTCCACAAGGGGATCAATGTCTAGTTCCCCTAGGCTATTTTCCACCCTGTTTTTCCAGTTCTGACATCCAAAGGTCTCCTGAGCCTCTGGCCTTTGTGGTTTGGGGCTCTGGTAAGCTGACTTTTGGGATCTGGGGATTGGGCAGTTCCTGAGAGAGAGCCCGCAATGTGTGTCGTCCTTCCTCGGAGGTCAGGGCAAACTGAGCTGGGTTGCTCCCTTTTATACTGAGCTCCAGTGTAGCTTCCTCTGCCCACAATATGGGGTTATCTCCTTCTTGTCCAGTGTGGGGCTGGTAAACCCCATCACAGGAGCCTAGGTCCCATTGTCTTATAATGAGACAGGCTCCTAAATACCTAAGTGCCTTTTGAAAATGTGGTGTTACACTCCTAAGTCATATAGGTGCTTTCGAAAATGCTCATTCTTCCATGTCCCTGTGCCATCATGATACCTCAATGAGGAACAAAGCAGTGAGACTCCCTTCTTTAGCTCAGACACAACCATACTTCAAATAATGATATTCCCATATAGTAAGATACTCACTGTAATACAGATCAGAAAATGACTAAGGATTTCAGTATGGGTCAAACGCTCTTCTCATTGTACACTAAATCCATCCCACTGAACCCAATGAACTACTTCAGTCAGTCATGAAATCAATGAGGTTGCACTACTGTAACTGAACACAGATCTGGAATCAATGAGGAACTATTTTATTTATTTATTTATAAAATCTAGAACGTGGCATCTTAAATTAACCCAACGCTAAGAGTTAGCCTCTGATATTATGTGAAGTTAACCGTTGATTGAGTGGTGGAAGCATGCCTCTGCAAGGCATTCCCACAGTCAAATCTACAGAATAAAATCCTAACTAATGAAACAGGGCAGGATTTGGTAGAAATTTGGCAGCCCATGGTATATCCAGACCAGCAGAAAATTTATTTTCTAACTATGACATACAGAGCCCTTAGTTTTCAGAATTGCTTCAGCTAATCAATTATTTATCTTGTGTAATTTAAATACAAACTATCTGTTCTAAATCTCTACATTGCAAGTGTTTCCTATGATCCTATTTGCTATTTTATAGTAACATGTTTCTGCATCTCCTTCATATCCCAGCCTCCAGCCCTCCCAGAGAGCCAGCAGACATCTGCCTCTGTTCCTCTCAGCATTCAGCCTTTTCCAGCCCTCTCTGGCCTCCTGCTACCCGCCTTTCACTTTCAGCAGTCTGGTCTGGCTCCACTGCTCAGCTAGGGAACTCTCACTGCTCCCCACATCAGGGTCATCCCCGCCCTGAAGCTCTCAGCCCAGCTTTGGTCTTTGTCTGAACATTCTCTCCCTGTTTAGGACTGTGGATTTTTGGTTCTGAAATCTTTCTCTCTACAGGCTGTCTCATTTATAACTCCCAGGGGAAGCCCCATCCTCTTCATTACACTAAATAGGGAGCACTTGGACTGGAAGAGGAGAACTGGGCACGGTTTCATTTAAGGGGACAGTTCCATGTTATACATCTCTATGAATAATGGCAGGTGCTCCAGAAGGAATGAACAGAACAGTTAATCATCAAGTGATCCATCCTATTACCCATTCCCAGTTTCTGACAAACAGAGGCTACGGATACCGTCTCTGCCTATCCTGGCTAATAGCCATTGAAGGACCTATTCTCCATGAACTTGTCTAGTTCTTTTTTTGAACCTCATTATAGTCTTGGCCTTCACAACATCCTCTGGCAAAGAGTTCCACAGGTTGACTGTGTGCTATGTGAAAAAATACTTCCTTTTGTTTGTTTTAAACCTGCTGCCTATTAATTTCACTTGTTGCCCCTAGTTCTTGTGTTATCAGGAATAAATAACACTTCCTTATTTATTTTCTCCACAGCAGTCATGACTTTATAAATCTATGTCATGTTTCCTTCCGTTTTGTTTGTTTCTTTGCCAAGCTGAAAAGCTCCAGGCTTATTAATCTCTCCTCATGTGGCAGCCACTCTATATCCCTAATTGTTGTTGCCCTCTTCTGAACCTTTTCCAGTTCCAATACATATTTTTTAAGATGGGGCAACCACATCTGAACACAGTATTCAAGATGAGGCCATACCATGGATTTATAGAGAGGCAACTGAAATTTTCCGTCTTATTGATCCCTTTCTTAATGACTCCCAACATTCTGTTCACTTTTTTGACTGCTACTTCACACTGAGTGGATGTTTTCAGAGAACTATCCACGACTCCAAGATCTCTTTCTTGAGAGACCTCTTTCTTGAGTGGTAACAGCTAATTTAGATCTGCAAATTCTGACACCTCAATGTTTACCCGTTTTTCCAGATTATTTATGAATATGTTGAGACACTGCTCTCCATTCTGAAAACTGACCATTTATTCCTACCCATTTTTCCTATCTTTTAACCAGTTACCAATCCCTGAGAGAACCTTCCCTCTTAACCCAATACAGCTTAGCTTGCTTAAGAGCCTTTGGTAAGGACCTTGTCAGAGGCTTTCTGAAAATTTAAGTACACTATATCCACTGGTTCCCCATTGTCCACATGCTTGTTGACCCCCTCAGAGAATTCTAGCAGATTGGTGAGGAATGATTTTCCTTTACAAAAACCAAGTTGACTCTTCCCCAACAACTTAAGTTCAGTTGTGTGTCTGACAATTCTGTTCTTTATTATAATTTTAACCAGTTTGTCCAGTACTGAAGGTTTAGTGGTCTGTAATTGTCGGGATCAGTTCTGGAGCCCTTTTTAAAAACTGGCATCACATTAGCTATCCTCCAGTCATTTGGTACAGAAGCTGATTTAAATAATAGGTTATAAACTACAGTTAGTAGTTCTGCAATTTCACATTTGAATTCCTTCATAACTCTTGGGTGAACACCATCTGGTCCTGGTGACATTACTGTTTAATTTATCAATTTATCAATTTGTTCCAAAACCTCCTCTAATGACACCAATCTGGGACAGTTCTTCGGATTTGTCACCTAAAAAAAATGGCTCAGGTTTGGGAATCTCCTTCACATCCTCAGCTGTGAAGACAGCTGCAAAGAATTGATTTAGTTTCTCCACAATGGCCTTTCTGCTTCAGCATCTCAATCATTTAGTGCCCCACTGGTTGTTTAGCAGGCTTCCTGATTCTGATCTACTTACCCCTCACTTTTTTTTTTTTTTTTGGCTATTACTTTGAGTCTTTCGCTAGCTGTTTTTCAAATTCTTTTTTGGCTTTCCTAGTTATATCTTTACACTCCACTTGCCAAAGTTTATGCTCCTTTCCATTTTCCTCCCTAGGATTTAACTTCCACTTTTTAAAGGATGCCTTTTTGCATCTCACTGCTTCTTTTACTTTGTTGTTTAGCCACGGTAGCACTTTTTGGGTTCACTATGTTTTTTAATTGGGGGTATAAATTTAAATTAAGCATATATTATGGTGTCTTTAAAACATTTCAATGCAGCTTGCAGGGATTTCACTTTTGGCACTGTACCTTTTAATTTCTGTTTAACTATTATAAGTTATTGGGAGATTTTTTTATGAACTTTCACTCATGTCTTACAGTTGAGCTCACAATTAGGGTAAATTTGTAGGCCCAATTATTACAACAGACCTCATGTTCACTTGGTAACCCTAAAACATTTTCAGAGTCACTGTCTTCCAAGATACAGACCCCCACCCCATCCAGTAAGGGTGATCTATACTCTTTGCTCCTATATGTATGACTTCACATTAAAACAAATGTTGCTCAAAAAAGGATAGTTCACTAAGTGATTCAGGTTACTTTGTAGAACTGACTGGTCCTTTTCATTATCTAGCACTCCACCAATTTCTGTGTCATCTGCAAAGTTTAACATCAATGACTTAGGTTTTCTTCCAGATCATTGATAAAGATATTTAATAGCACTAGAACAAGTGAGGATCCCTGTGGGACCTGACTAGTAATACCCTTATTGGAGGACGATTCCACATTTACCATTACCTCTTCTGAGATCTATCACTGAGCCAGTTTTTTATCAGTTTAAAATGGGCTACATTAGTTTTGTATATTGCTATTTTTTCAAATTATGTAATACTAGGTCAAATGCCTTTTAGAAGTTCAAGCATAGTATGTCAATGTTTTTGTGAAGTAACACCCTTTCTGTTAATTAGTGAATTAAATCATGTGATATAGAGAGAAAAATAAGGCCCTTGAAGACCAAATTACAATTGTAACTTGTTATTAGGCATTTTGTCAAAACAGTAAACAGCAGCAATGGAAACAAATCTAGAGTGAAATATAAAAATAAAAAAATAGGGTGCTGAAAAAGGCTACAAAATATAATCACTATTCTTTTAAATAAAATGATTTTTCAAGGTTGTTTAGCCAGAAAGGCAGACAATTTCTGTGATTTTTTTAAAAATGTGCACTTTGTAGCACTAGAAACCATATAGAGGAAAATTTATGTCAAGTATGAGAAACAGAAAGAAAAAACAGAAGTACCTGAGACAAAGCAGAGGGAAATTTGTCATACAAAAGCTCAAACAAGACAAACATAGCAAATCAATTACACATTTTAACAGACGTGTTTACCAAAGTCCTTTTGCAAATGTCCCATGTGCACTATAGGTGGATTGGACTCGTTTGTTTTTATCAGGAAATGGGATTGAACCAGTTCAGATAAAGCAAGGTCAGATTTTCAAACTGATCTTGTTTGGAGGTTCTAATATGGTTAGGTAGCATTTGTGAAATAAATGTACACACTAAGATTTGGATGGTTTGCACTGAAACCGTATATCAGGGTCAAGCTTGCTTGAAACCAAGGCCACAGCTGCATAAATTTTCACAGGGTTTGGTCAGCTTTGTCCCAATCTGGGGGTTTTTTTTAATGGGAAGTCTTCTGAATTTCATCACAAGTTTTGCACAGTTGTAGTCCTAAGGATATCTCTACACTTAAACCACTGCAGCTGTGCTGCTGTTGTGCTTCAATGTAGACACTTCCTACGCTGATGAGAAGGAGTCTTCCATCCGTGTAGCTAATCCACCTCCCCAAGAGCCAGTAGATAGGTCAAAAGAAGAATTTTTCTCTTGACCTAGCACTGTCTACATCGGGGACTTGGTTGACACAGCTACATCTTCCGGGGTGATTTCATAGCTATGCTGATGAAATTCCCAGTGTAGACCACCCCTGAGTCTACAGAGTTTCTTCTCCAGATTTTGTCTCCTAGTCAATCTGAATGTTAAGAATTAAATTTAATTTTATTTGAATTTTTACCTGTAGTATTCCTTTTACTCGTTATCTGCAGTCCCACCACCTTGTTATGCTGCAACAGCACAAGAATGTGATTTATTATTATCAGTGATTGTATATCAAGTAGGCAATCTAATGCATAATACACAAAAAGTACTAGGGTAGACATATCACTCATATAGAGCTCTCAAAGAGTGAGTTGTCAGTCACACTACAAGGCCCAACAGATCTTGAACTCAGGCCTGCAGAGGTGCCAGCCAGCGAATACCTCCACAGGCCCCTCCCCCAGTGTCGTGGTAGTCAATTTGTGCTCCACTACCCATGACCCACTGCACTCAGACCACGGGAAGTCCTACCTCAAGAGGTCTGACAGGCAGTAGCCTCATGGCTCATGACTGGCTCCTTGCCTTGTATAAACCCAAGGGGCATTCCAGGAAGTGTCCAGCCAATAGTGAGGGTCTTCTTTAGGTGCCATGACTATTCCTGCACTTCAATTCTTGACTTTGGCTTGATTTGAACCTCACCTCCTGACCTGGTCTCTGAAACCAGACTCAAACACTGATCACTGATATACACCCCAGCCTGGAACTTGACTACAAATGCCTCTGCTGCTTTCAGCTTCAGGTTTGTCTCTGCTCTGACCATTGGTCCTGACTGCCCTTGTCAGAATCCTGACACACTCTAATTTCTATTTCTTTCAATTACCTTTGCTACTTGTCAAGGCTGAATCACCACTCTGGCACCTCAAATGCATGAAGTGAGGGGGTGTGCAAGGATTTTAAAAATTAATACTTGCCACTCCAGGCTTGTATTAAACTCCCAAGGTTACAGCTTGTCAGTGAAACCACAGAAGGAAAAGCAGACTGTGTGTGACAGTATTAGATGAGATCATGCTAGAGTGTTTTCAGGACAATTCACTTGTGTGATTAGTATAGATCAAAGTAATTGTTAACTGTATAAGGGTATGTCTTCACTACCTGCCAGACTGGCGGGTAGTGATTGATCTATTGGTGATCGATTTATCACGTCTCGATAAATGATAAATAAGACATGATATTTATCAAGACATGATAAATTGATCGCCAAAGGCGCTCCCGTTGACTTCGGAACTCCAGCTCTCCAAAAGGTGCAAGCTGGAGTTGACGGGGGGAGCCCATTAAAACATCATAACACTAATGGGATAGTACATGTATTATTTTTATTTATCTGTGTCTGTAGCAAGGCAAAGACTCACCGGTGTGGCACCTCCTGCTGGTAATCTTGAGAATTAGCTCTTCCGCCCTTGGGGCGTCCTTTGCAGGCCAGTTTCTCACCTGCAACTGGCCCACATGTTCCTCCGAGACTCTGGTGCCCTTTGCCCCGGTGTTCTGCCCCAGAAGTACCCCCACACTCTGGGTCTCCCCTCCCAGGGAACCTTCAACCCTCTAAACTCACCTTGGCTCAGTGGCTACTGCCAGTCATCATCTAACCCCCACTCCCTGGGAAGACTGTAATGTGTAATGGCCATTCATCGTTGGCAAGGAGGGTTTGAACCAGCTGCCTCTGCCTAATCCCGGGCTGCATCTCTGCAACTCAGTACCTGGGGAGGCCTTAAACAAGGCCTGCAGCCTGAGGGTTTACCAGGCTGGAGCTCCCCAGCTCCCTTGCCCTATTCCCCAGCATTGCTCCAGTTTCGGGTACTATATGTTCCCCAGCAGGTAGGTCCTCTCCGTCCAGGGTGGGAAAGAGATGCCTCCTGGTCCTCTTATAAGGGCCAGCTGGGCCCTAATTGAGCTGGCCACAGCTGTGGCTGCTTCCCCAATCAGCCTAGTTTGGCTGTTTTAACCTCTGCTTTACTGGAGTGGGGCAACTGCCCCACTACAGCGCCTATCATGATGTAATTGCAATCATTGTTACACGCCTGTAGCTAAATAACTTCTAAGACACCAAAGACGCCTTGTGGAAGGACTTTATCAGAAAAAGACACTGACACCAAAGCAAATGATCATTGTGTGTGATGATCGGAGGTCACAAAATGCATTCCTCACTCTCCATCATCAAAGGAAAAACCATGCGGGTAGAGACACAGTCAGCTTGTTTTTTGTGAAAAAAACATATTAGAATGGATTCAATGAAAGATTCGCCAGCTCTAAACTGTTCTAATTCTTACAGGGAAATGTATCAGATGCAAAACGGAGATTCTCTGCTACAATCTGGGAATCCTGAAAAGACTTTTGGGAAACTGGCAGTTTACTGCATCACTGCCACCATTTGGAGTTACAAACTGTGACTCACCTGTGCAAAGATTTTACTTGCTTTAACCTCTCAATACCTCTCATTTTCTTTTTCTTAGCTAATAAACCTTTAGTTAACTATATAGTTAATTGCCAGTGTTGTCTTTGGTGTAGGATCCAGAGTACCGACTGATCTGGGGCAAGTGACTGGTCTTTTGGGACTGGGAGAAACCTGATGTAGTGTGATTTTTGTTTAAGTGACCATTATTACAAAGTCCAGTTTGTCTGGATGGAAAGATAGACTGGAGAGTTTAAGGGGATTGTCTGTGACTCTGTGGGAAGACCAGTACTGTGATCCAGAAGTTTAAATTTCATGAAGCCAGTAACAAATGTGATTATAGAATGTACCACCAGTTTGGGGTGTCTTTCCTGTTTCTGACAGACTACACTGAGGTAGGCACTCACAACTGTGAGTCACTCCAGACAACATGAAAGTATGCACCTATTTTATTCTTATGCCACTGAAAAAATAACCTTGTGACACTATTGCTTCCATGAAGGGCGGAGCAGAGGAAGCACTGTCATTTAGAAATGTAGGACCTGTTTTTCGTACAGCTGAGGCCTGAGTTTACTGTCTGTTTACTGGCTTGCCTATTCTGTGCATCCAGTTATCATGTGAGCAATTTGGCATTTTAATCCGTTTGTGAGTACAAAGGGTTCATTTGATCATGCAGCTGGACACAACAGGGAGAATATTGTTAGTGACCAGATACTAAATGCAGCCCTCAGAGCAGGGATCGGCAAGCTTCGGCACGCGGGCCATCAGAGAAAGCTGCTGGTGGGCTGGGAGGGTTGTTTACCTGCAACGTCTGCAGGAGGGTGATCAGACAGCAAGTGTGAAAAATCAGGACGGGGTGGAGAGTAATAGGAGCCTGTATAAGAAAAAGACCCAAAAATTGGAACATCTGGTCACCCTAGTATGCAGGTTCAGTTGATCGCAGCTCCCACTGGCCGCAGTTCTCTGTTCCAGGCCAATGGGAGCTGCGGGAAGTGGCGGGCAGTGCATCCATTGGCCCTTGCCTCTTCCCACAGCCCTCATTGGCCTGGAACGGTGAACTGCTTAATTGAAAGGCTATCTTCTTAGCTTGCTACACAGGTGATCAAAATCTTTTTATATATTTTGCTATGTTCTCCCATTCTTTCATCACTCTACAGCCAACACTGCATCCAATCAATGCCTGAAGCCCAAATAATTGTCTTACTTCCCAATCTCTTTTCATCAGTTTAATTAGCACTGACAGTGGAACCAATGTTGTTAAAGCAGTCTGAGATGGGAAATTTTCCCTTGAGGCATATTTTACTTGCAGATATATGGCTCTGGTAAGAATGACAAACATCTTCTGAGAGAAGTTTATTAGTGATTTACTGAAGTTTTACAATCAAACAGTATATTCGTGGGAAACTGTGTAAGAAAAACAATATATACATGCAAAAAAAAAAAAAAATCTGCTGAGTGCCAGCTTAAAAGCAATCTACTTTTCTCCATCGTGAAAACATGACAAGAGCATAGCCAAAATCTGCACATGCATATAAAGTGCAGGTGCATGGACCAAGTAGTTTTCATTTCTGAGCAGTGGAGAGTCATGTTACGTGTGTCAGACTCAGCAAACTTTAGAGGAGGCCACTCATGATGTCGGCTGTTATCAGTCAATAAATCCACTCATTACTTTTCTGAGAATTGCACAGGACACCTCAAGAAAATGCTTTGGCATAATGAAAAGGAATTGTTTGAAACATGAATGCCCTAGGGCCATAATAGCATTTCTGAGCCCTAGTGCCTGTGCTTGAGAGATGATTACTTAATGAAGCCAGGCATTGCATCAGTAAAATCAATGCTAAGAAGTTAAATATGAATGTGTGTGTGTAAAATATACAGCAGTGCACACACCTACACACAGAGTATGGTCACAATTACTAAAATTAGACTGCTAAATCCATATTTGGCCACCAGTTTACATGGCTTTTTTTAAAGGAACGGCAGAATAGCACCCCTGCTCATGTTCATTCTGGAGATGATATTGAAGGATTCCTGAATACAGCCATATCCTGAATCAGCTTAGTCCTTTGTCATTTTAATCACTATCATTTTTTGACAAATCACTGAGAGTCAAATTCCTCAGGAGAACAATAAGTATTTTTTTAACACAGATACTGGAGTCAACAGTTGTGGATGCTCAGACCCTTCCCCCCACCCCGCCCATTTATTTCGGTGCCAGAATATAGAGTTCAATGCCTAACTGTAACCACTGAGGTTTCTCTAACCTCAGTCCCCACTGCTGTAAAACGAGGATGTTGACATTTACCTGTGCTCTGAGAAGCTTTCTAAGTATTATTACTCTGAATCCATTTTTTAAACAGACTCTTGTGCCTCAGGGCAAAATGCCTGCCTCTTCTCACCACTGCTTAGGGGCAGTGTCTCCAAATAAGGGGGCAAACACTCCCTTCCTCAATTAGCAAGCTTTGCTAGCTGTTGTAGAGGAAGGACCACAGCCCTACCTCCTTCTTGGAGCAGCTCCTAACGCTAGCAATGCTACCTAGGAGCTATCCTGTATCACAGCATGCATGCAGCTGTGGCAATCAACTCTACAGGAGTGAACAGGCAAAAGTGAAAAGATTCTTTAATTATCTCCCACTTAGTGTCCCATGATGGGGCCAGCCACAGTCTAGACACTAGTGAGTATAGAAAAGATAGTGTGTGTGTGTGTATATATTTATGGCTAGTAGCAAAAAAGGACACTGAATTCATAGAATATCAGGAGGTCATCTAGCCTAACCAGCTGCTCAAAGCAGGATTGATCCCCAATTAAGTCATCCAACAGATTTTTGCCCCAGATCCCTAAACGGCCCCCTCAAGGGCTGAACTCACAACGCTGAGCTTAGCAGGCCAGTGCAAAACCACTGACCTATCCCTCCCTCCATCAAAAGAAGATGAGGATAGAAGTGAAGGAAGTGATATGACTTTGCAAAGCCCCATGAGCTCACACCTAGAGTAGATAAATGTTCAGAGTACTTTTTCCTGTACTGGGTGCAAAGTAGAGCATCTAAGGTGATTCTTAGTGTTAAGATTATTTGATAAGAGGAAAAACTAAAGGTGTCGCCCTTTTCTTCATTGGAGGAAAGGTGATTTTAGGGTGACCTTGTAGGTATGTTTTTATTATTAGCAATAGGTTTTGAGAAAGCTGAACAAGATTAACTGTTTTAGACTCACTACTCTGAGTCTGCCTTTTCTTGACTTATTGGTGCCAGTTTGAGTTGCTGAATTTGCTTCCTCGTGACAATCAATGTTAGTCCTCCTATCCTTGCCCTCCCTCATTCCCTTTCTTCACTAGCTTGAACTTTTCTGCACCAGCCAAGGTGGACCTACTGTAGCCCTTAGAACGCAAGTCTCTTAAGGCAAGCGATGAATCTTTTGGCACTTAAATAATCATCATGTAAATAATGATGATGCCAGATAAGATTTTACTCTGACAGTTTTGCCCCACTCAACATCAGAATAAATATAATCAAGAAACATGCAACACTACATATTCTAATGCTGATACTTTCCTCCTCTGAAAAGCTGTAGGAGATTTACTGAGGAAAAACACTGTCTAAAAGCTAGGAACTATCCGGTATTGTTGTTAGGGTTCTAAAAAGTATAATCAGATTGTGGTTTATCCACAGTCCCCTGAGCCCAGAGTTAATTGTATTAGAGAACTGTTACAACACACATGCCAGAAATGACAGTGTTATGTTCTCCCGCCATGCCTTGTACATTACTGAAAGTTACAATACTGTCAACTGCAAATATAAAAAAATAGAGTCTATAGAGCACTCAAAGTGGGTTTACTCAGGAATGACCAGTAGGTATTATACTGGGATGTTATTTCCCCTCCCAGCACCACCTCCTGCTAACCCCATCTTGTCTGACCTGTTCACGGCCTTCACCCACTCTAGGAGCAGATTTCTGAAGTAACAGTGAGCCTTCCACAAGACCTGTGGGGAAGAGGAAGATATTTCTACGGAGGCATCTGACCCTTCTCCCTGTTAACAAGGTATAGCCTGAGGTAATTAAGAAATACAATGCAATCTGTTACAGCTGTCCCAGCTAAACTAAAAAATGTACTTATTTTAGTAGTCTCAAAATGGTCACAGATATTCAGAGAGAGAAAAAAAGTATGTAGCAAACGGAGAGGAAAGTAAACAGGAAAAACAATTCCAACAAAGAGCTGCTGAAATTTGGGAGTATGGAGCTCACAGACTGGCTATATAACCAGGACAAGCTATTTCATCCATTTCTTCTGGTGTGTTTTAAACTTAAACCCAATCTAAAACCCCCTGAACTCTTATCGTTCAGTTGATCCGTTTGTTCTTACTTAATACAATACCTTTTTTACTTATAAAAATTCTAATCTTTACAGCTTTCTCAACCTTTCTAGTTCTTGATTTATCGGTAAACTTAGCTGAGCAATAGGAGGTATATTTCTTCTGCATTTAATGACCTTTGATACTGCCTGTGATTAAAAAAAAATAAGAACATAGGACAACTCAGTGTCACCTGCTAACCCTGAATATTTGCACATATCATTGTCTGGAATGGAAATGTTTCTTCTCTTTACTTGTGTGCTCCCCTAGCTCCTTCAGGAAATGAGGAACACTGGCTTTTCCAACAAGCGGGTCGGTGGAAAATTACACAGCATCCTACATTTTAATCCAGTTGAATGAAACTATAGTCCTGAGGTGATCCCCAGTATGGTTCTGCCATTTCATAAGATTAGAAAGTGGCACAGTTGGTCTGGTAGAGGCACTATATATGCTAATTGCATGCAGGCTAAATGTTTGCAAATTTACGGTGCTTCATCATCCACTTCCCTTCTTCCATCTAAGGTCAGCATACAAAACATGCTGAAGGTGACTTGTCTAATCTACAGTAGCTTGAGCACTCTGCAGTCTCCACACAATCATTTCCCGTCACTTCAGAAATGACATTCAGTGGTGTGGATTCTGTCAAGAAGCAACTTAATTGCTGGTGATTTGAGTCTTATATAATAAAACACCAGTGACATAAAATGTCCTGCCTGTCAGTATTCAGTGCAAAGCAACAAAAGATTTTCTCTTTCACCCACATAAATGGAGTCAGCACAGTGCTGAGGAAAAAGAGCTAGGCATTTTATCTAGTCACTCCCATTTTTGACTCATGATGGTTCTTGTAAGAATTGGAGTCAACCAATACTTACCCCCGCCATATAAAATTTTGAAACCCTGGCCCAGGACAGGTGATTTGGATCAGGATATAAAGATTAGACAAAACAGTCCCTTTCAGTCCCTCACAGTTCCAGGGTAGTGGTTTGGGTCACTCACCTGTTGTCCTTTCCATCAGGTTTGCTTTTAACAGATTTCTCTCTCTGCATTTAGAATACAGACACTGTGTTCATACTTCTCACTGTGGTGCATAGGTACTCAGCAGAGTGAAAGACTCTGGAAGTGGGGAGGCAGCAGGAAGCTAACAGAACCTTTCCCCACTGCAGGGGCCTTTCCTCACAGCAGATAAAGGTTCCAGCAGTGGGACACTCCACTGCTAAAAATAGCAGTGTAGACATGGGAGGCTCTGTTTGGGTTTGTAAAGGGCTGTGCTGGGTATGTGCCCAAGGAGGGGTGGGAGTGGGGTTCAGGTGTGTAGGCACTCTACTCTACTTGCCTAAACTGTGTCTTAAAATCTACACACTTTTTATACTCACTGTAGCTGGGTGTGCAGTGTCTACTCCCTCTGCCACCATAAACGTAGACATAACCTTTAAGGAAACAACACCACACCTGGTTCCTCTATCTGATTGCTGACTCTCTGGGTTTGTTTCCTACTGTACTTCTCGCCCCACTCCAAATTAAAATACCCCCTTTTCCTTGGCCATGATTTGGCATGGTATAAAGGCAAGTGTCTAATGTTCAGCGTGCGAGAGGCCTATTGACTCATCTGCTGAAAGCTAGACATATGCTTAAATAGCTTTCCTCCCCTTTAATGCCTTTCTTCACCAAGCTATAAATTAGTTGTTTAGAGTCCAAGTGCTGGACTCTAGTGCTGGACAAGTGCTGGACTTTATAACCAGAGTTTTCAGAAGTGATCACCACTGATAACTGGGGTAAGAGTTTCAAAAGAGCTTAGCATGTTGGGTATCAAAAAAGTTCAGATGCTCCACTTACAAACAGATTTCATCAGATGCTCCAACAGCAACAGGAATAGTTAGATTTTTTGCTTCATTGGCGCTGTGATTTTGAATTATTCAAGTGTTGTGCTTATGAAGTGGCCATCATGAAAATAAATATTGTTGGAAGGTGGAATGGTGACAACTGCCATCCCACTACTTTAGCAGAATGATAACTTGGTAGAGTTGTTTCTTTTCTCTTCTTCCCAGGTCTCTTTTCTCCCAGAATTATTATTTGAACAAAATGCAGTTGTAGCCATGTTGGTCCCAGGATACCAGAGAGACAAGGTAGGTGAAATAAATGCTTTTATTGGACCCAGAAAAAAGCTCTGTGTGACTCAAAAGCTTGTCTCTCACCAACAGAAGTTGGTTCAATAAAAGGTGCTACTTCACCCACCCTGGTCTCTCTATTTGAGCAAAGGAATTTAAATATTAACCACAGTATTGTTCAGATTTACATTCTAAGCAGTCCAGGGATGCCAAACTCATGGGCACACAGTGGCTAAACTTTCATTATTATGTTCAGTTAGAAATTAAAACCAAAATTTATTGTAATTTTTTTTCCATGGTGTGGTAACTCTGGCATGTATGATGGAGTGAATCTCTTTTCATCTGCCAGCCGGCAGACAGCCACGAATTAGGTAGGGTGAGTTGTACCTCCTTGTTTTGGGGTTCCTGTGTATTATCCTTCTGAATTCAAAGAAATTAAGCAGTGTTACAGGGCAACCTTCAGCAAGAGTATTTTATGTTTTCATCTAACTTCTCTGTGTATGCTGTGACACTCAAGGAGAGAATGGAAATTTAACCTGGAGTCTAGAGAGAAAGACTGCCTAGAGGAACCATGAAAATTAGAAGTGGCCAGACACCGGAGCAAATCCATCTGTACTCTTTTTATAACTTCCTGAGGGCACAGGACAGAAAACCAGACCATGGAAGGGACTAGTTGTGATCCCTACCAAACCTATCCTGGAAGAGGTCAGTGAGAGTGAAGATCTTGGTTTCCTGGCTGAAACTCTACCACTTGAAACAAAAACAATCAAAGCCTGAAAATGTGCAAAGTATTCTCTTATTAAGGGAGGTAGGAGAGCATTAATGCTCTATCCCAGATCCTTTATTCAGCAGCAGGACATGCTTTGATACACATACTGTGCTTGCAGGGAGTGGATGACTCAATTTAATTAGAAAATAATCAGCAATGAGCTCAGTCATGCTCCTTTCTGTGCCTGACCCAAATAGGATGAGAGACTATTACATTCCAGCTAGAGAGCTTAGCTGTAGCTCAAGCTATAGAACCTTAGGTTTTCTGCCCTTTAGGTCCTTGCTTCAATTTCTGGTGATGGGCAAAACGGCAGCTATCATATCTACATGGAAACTGGAAACAAATCTGAAAGATATGAGAAGAAAAATATCTCCAGACTGGATTTTCTACAGTGTTAAATATAACTGCCTTGAAAAAAAAAAAAGAGCCAGTGTTGCCTGTGTATTTCATAATGCCCACCTCACATATCAGACTGTGAAAAGATGTCAGAATAGAAATACTTTAAAATATTCCAATACTCTTCACTTTCTCAGTGCTGACAGAATGTCCAGCAACCATTACCTTAAATACCTTATTATACATCCTGGCATGAAGAGCTGCAGGAGCTGAAAATGGAAAGCATTTGTCATGATTCTGTTCATCTGTAGTCAGATATATTTGCATGTTCTCAGGGTATCCCACTTCAGCAGTGTGCAAGACACCATTTAAATACACATTCACCAGTTTCAATTTCTAAGAAATAAAAACTGCTGCTTTTGAGATGAAGGATGTAATTCATAACAGTGCCCCACAATAAAAATGAAAATGCCGGGTTAGGAGGTGTCTTCTTAAATTAAGCTTTCAGAATGTTCAGACACAGCCAATCCACCTCTGTTGATGCTACAGAAGAATTATTTTAAATTTCTAATCTCACTTAAATCTAATGAAAAAGAGTGTTCTTTTTCAAAGGACATGTTACAATAATTCTGCCAAATTAGTTGTCTGGGCCAAGGACCAGAACTTTCAGAAGTTTGGTCAAACAATCATTTCACTTGTATATTTGTAAAAGGCCTATATTCACTACTGTACTTAGGTGTCTAACATCCACTGACTTCAGTGGGAGCTAGGTGCTTAAATATCTCTGTGAATAT
This sequence comes from Dermatemys mawii, assembly GCA_007922305.1. Classification (NCBI taxonomy): domain Eukaryota; kingdom Metazoa; phylum Chordata; order Testudines; family Dermatemydidae; genus Dermatemys; species Dermatemys mawii. The sequence goes on along the minus strand of ML677364.1, from coordinate 1,131,873 downwards.
GTGCCCAAGTGACTAAACTTTCCAAGTATTTAGACAAAGCAACGATATTATCGTTATCCAGTGGAGCATACAGAGGGTGCTAATTTTCCCTCATCCCTTTAAATGTTATGATTTTATTTGTTCCTACATTTGGGGGAGGGGGAACCTGTATCATATTTAAATTCATTTTATGTAATCTGGATATTGACAAATTACAAAACAAATCTTTAGCAGATATTTGCTTAATAGCTATTATCAGCATCTTTTCTGAAGGTCATAGATTACTACTATGTACTTTTCTAAACAGACATTTAGTTGACTAACATCCTAGTAATTGTTAAGCCAAACAGATGGACCTTACCCTTTCTGTTTTACATTTTATTAGTGTTCCAGATTCTGATTACTGATCCTAATAAAATATTCAATATAAACACACACAAAAATAAAATCTGCTTATATGTATCCCACTCAGAAACTGCATCACAGTCTATGGGATTACTCCTTAAAACTAAGTTTTGGTTATCTTTTTAAAAGAAAAACACTTTCCCCTATTTCATAAGCAAGCTGGAGAAATTCAGGCTTGGCAGAACTACCATAAAGTAGATGCATAACTGGGTAAATGTGATGGAGCAAGGCCAGATGAGTACAGGAAAGTGCTGAGGAACAGATATGTTAGTCCCAGGCTAAACAAAACTCTGGTACCATTGGAACCAAATGGCAGTTGGCCCCGAGTAATCAAGACACCTGGGGCCAATTAAGAACCTTCTAGAAAACAGTAGAAATAGCTAGCCTGACTGGGACACTTGAAACCAATCAGGGACTGGCTGAAACCAGTTAAAAACCTCCCAGTTAGTCAGGTGGGAGTGGATGTCGGGAGCTGTGGGAGGAAGTTGTGCTGTTGGTGAGACTGAGTGGTAGACACCATATCATACGCAAGGAAGGAGGCCCTGAGGCAAGGGTGAAGTGGAGTTTGAAGAAGCGTGGACTGCTGTGGGGAAGAAGCCCAGGGAATTGTATTGTGTTTTGTGGCTAAAAGGTCAGCCATTATAGCTGGTACTATTAGGGTCCCTGGGCTGGTATATTTAGTTTGGAAAAGAGGAGATTAAGGGTGATTGTGATAGTGGTCTTCAAATACTTAAATGGATGCCATTAAAAAGACGGAGAAAAGTTGTTCTGTTTTGCCACAGAGGGCAGGCTAGGAGGTAAAGGGTTCAAACTACAGCATAGCAGATTTAGATTAAATCTCAGGAAAAACTTCCTAATGGTAAAACAGTGGAACAGACTGCCTAGAGAGGTTGTAGAAGCTCCTTTACTGGAGGCTTTCTAAAGGAGGCTGGATAATCCTCTGTCTTGTATGGTTTAGACCCAACAAATCCTGCATCTTGGCAGGTGGTTAGACAAGATGATCCGTGCAGTTCCTTCTACCACTATGGTTCTATGATTCTATGATTTCCAAAATGAAAACCTTCCTCTCAAGACAAACTCTTCTTATTCAGAGGACCTATAGCTACCTGATCCATCCCTACGTTTCTTTAAAAATATGTGTCAGGACACTTCTCTTGTTTCAACTGCACAGTTATTAAAAAAACATACCACCATCACAATCTCTGACAGAGTTTGGAGATGAAAGCAATCTAGTCCTGAAGCCATATTTCTGATTAACTGCTCATCTTCTTTTCTCCACATGTTCTAGTATCACCCTTAGTTTCATTAATTTTTCATTTTTCTGTCTGTGGGAAACATTTCAGGCATGTTCCCCTCATGCACCCTGGAAATATTGTGAGAAATCATTTGTTTAGTTTTCCAGCAATATCCACCTCATTTGTCCCCAAGCTACCTCCACTATCCTTCATGGTGCCTTCTCACACTCCCCCCAACCCTCTCTCTGACCTGCAGCTCCTTATATATTTATAAATAACTGTGTTTGTCTTCACAGCTTTTGCAATTCTCTTCATTTTTAATCTTTGAAACTGAGCCATCTTTTCAATGTAGGAAGAAGCTGTTAAAGATGCCCCCATTGCAATTTTACTGCAGGTTTTTCATCTCATTTTACAGGTAGCTCTGTCTCCCTCATGATCTGCTTTCATTAGATAACTTGATGTATTGATTTAAAATATTATGTTAATATGATTGCTGTCATATTAGGGATGGAACTAGGGACCTTTGGAGATAACAGTATGAGCAGTTTCAGTGTCAGCTGAAGAGCCAAGGCTCTGTAGGTGGAGTCTGTAATAATTTTGCAAATTAGTGCAGTGGAAGACTTGTAACACACACATACTCACTGGTTGGTTACACTATCATAAGGTGTGTTTCCTTAAACATCTCCACTTTCCTAAACAAATATTGGATCCTTCCAACTCACAGTGCACACATCTTTCAGCTTCTTTCCTGTTAACTCAAGGCAGAAAGGAAAACATCACAGTAAGTGTCACGTTGCACACCATGTTTTATGGAAATACGTTAATGAGTGTGAATATAATGTAACTGAAATAGGCTTTATGTAAAAGGTCTCTTGCAAGGTATCATTGCAAAGCTTATAATTTACTGAGTGTGTTCATCCTATTTCTACGAATGTATCATTCTTGAAACTAAAAGTAAAAATATGAAGTATTACTTTGAAGTCCTATTGTAATTATGCAAAGTGTGGGCCATTAATGGTGCTTTAGAATCTTGATGGCTCCCATTGACTGGAACAATTGGTTGTAAGTGTCTCTGCTTACTTGCAAACCTTCCTGTGTTTGTATGAGTCACGCTGGGAAGAATGGAGGCTTGGAGGGGGTCTCACAGAACATGTGGCCATATCACCTGACACTGGAAGCCATCTTAAACCTGGTGCTTTTCCATTGAAAAGGAGGGGTGAGACCCAGAGAGACAAAAGATTCCTGCCTTGTACCAAAGGTATAAAAGGGGGTGGAACAGAACAAAGGGGGCCGCCAGTCATGAGCAATCCCCTAGTTACCACTGAGCTGGAACTAATAAGGATTGTACCAGGGGAAAGGATTGAGCCCAGACTAAGAAGGAGTCTAGTCTGTAAAAGAAGCTTATTGGAACATCTCTGAGGGTAAGATTTACGTGTATTCAGTTTTTTAAATGTATTAGGCTTAGACTTGCATTTTTTTTAATTTTGCTTGGTAACTTACTTTGTTCTGTCTGTTATTACTTGAAACCACTTAAATCCTACTTTTTATACTTAATAAAATCACTTTTGTTTGTTAATTAACCCACAGGGTAAGTGATTAATACCTGGGGGATTAATCAGCTGTGCATATCTCTCTCTGAGTGTTATAGAGGGCAATTTATGAGTTTACCCTGTATAAGCTTTATATAGAGTAAAATGGATTTATCTGGGGTTTGGATCCTAGTGGGAACTGGTGTCTGCTTGCTGGAGACAGGCGTACTTGCTGAGCTGTTTTCAGTTAAGTCTGAAGATTTGGGGGCATGGTTCAGACCCTGGGTCTGTGTTGCAGCAGACTAGCACATCTGCCTCAACAAGGCAGGGTTCTGGAGTCCCGAGCTGGCAGGGAAAATAGGCTTAGAGGTAGTTTCAGCACATCAGGTGACAGTCCCAGGTGGTCTATGTAACCGAACTCATCACAGTAAGTATTCATTAAATCCAAATACTTATTTCTAACGGTTCTCAGCATATATAATATAAACCAGAGATGAATGAATCTCATAATGGTCAAGGATTTGGTTTGGAAAATTATTTTTCCCCTAAAAATCCAGACGTACATGCAAGACTCATCTGAACAATCCAAAATTTCCAGATGCATAAATCTGGGCTGAAAATCTCATACAACCAGGCCTTTCCTGGATATCCTGCTGGTTGATGGGATATAAAAACATACGTGGCCAGAGAAATAAATGCCTGGTGTTATTTATTTCCAGACATCCTTTCTAGTGATATTTTTTCTCTTCTCTTATAAGTCCTGCTGGAAAAGATTCAGTTAAGGTTTGATATCAATAGAAGAACTATCTTCAACCTTATCTAAAACCCTCCTCCTGATGTGATAATTCAGAATTATCACATTTGTAGATGTCCTCTTCGGCTCTCAGGCTTCTGTCCATCACAAAAAGACATGCAGAATTCTAGCCACATTCTTCATGGTAAGAACCTTAGTGAAAAGATTAATAGTTTGTATTGTGACACTTGTGAGAGAAAATTAATGGAAAGTTGGCAACCTAATTTTATCAGGCAAGTGGCTTTATAATGTGTAATAGGTTAATTTAGGGTGCTCAAACTGAATCATTGCCTAAGAAATAGTGAAAAATGTATTGGAATATGCTGTAATAAAACCAATATTAAAATATGAGAAAAATGCCTCTTGCTGAGAACTCCTGGATAATCCATGTGGAGAGACAACAGGGAGCTCTTTTAAAGGTTTAGTCTATTTTGTGTTTGAGTCTTGAAAAGGTTTTATTTGAGAGTTTAATTTCTGCTTGTTCATGGAGTTCCAAGACAGAAGTGCAAATAAATGCAAACACAGAGATTAAATTGTCAGGTTTTTTTCATTTACTATATAATTGCAGAATACGTACAACAACAGGGTCCCAATTTGGCTGAGGTCTCTAAGCACTACCACAATATAAAAGGGAAATAATAAACACAATAACGTGCAAACAGCACTTGCTTCTGGTAATAGAATTCCTAGCCTGAATACAAAAGTTGTCTGTTTCTAGCAAATTAACACATTGTACAGTAAAAAGCCACTGACAAGTGTTGTGAATTTGGGCCTTGATACAGCAAAGCACTGGAGCAGGTCTTTAAATCAGCCCACATTCAGCAAAGTGCTGAAGTCCCAATGATTTGAAATTAAGCACATGCTTATCTGCTTTGCTGAGTCAGGACCTTGGAGAGTATGGTCCAGAAATATAGTAGGTTGTGTGAGCTACACTGCATGTAAATGGCACTTTTTCCAGAGGATTAACAAAAGTGAAAGAAAATAGGAGTTCTAAAGCTACCACTGATGCACCCCTTTATGGCTTTTATTATTTCAACGTGACAGTAATTTCAAACTTTTGTCTCTGTGTGCCAGAACAAGCTGAACAATATTTACTTTTATGGATGTTGGGATTTTATTATTTCCTTATCATCTAATTCAAAATGAAAAACTTTCCTTTCTAAACTTGGCAGTGCTGTTCTCCTAGGAATACCATCAGAAAAATCATTTTAGTTGAAAATAAACACAAATATCAACGGTTTCATCAGTGGCATAATTAGGTTCCATTAAAACAGAGATGGGATTGTCACTTCTTTGGTGTGATTCATACTCCACGGCTAAAAGTTAAAAAGAAAATCTGCCAATATGTGCATGACAGATCACTGTGGTCTGTGCTGCTTTCCTTCATCAAAGCCTTTTTTCCAGGAAATATTATTGTTTTCACCAAATCAGCAGCTGTAAGGGAACTGTGGTAATTTTTTCCCCTCTAGTGCTTTCTCAAATTTCTCAACTCCAAAGACTGAAGTAATATAAAGAGACCCCCAAAGTCCCCTGGATCTCACATAGAGCAAGGGTTTGGAGAGCATATTGGGCTGTCAATAGGTTCTCACATTTTGGTGGTCTAGGGTTATATACTTGGTGATTTAGCTGCATGACTTCCACTTATATTAATGGGAGTTGTGCATCTGAACCTTCACACTCCACACTGAGTCCATTAAACCCTCTAATATCATATGGTGTATAAATGCTAGCACTACTGCTATTAAAGAACAGCTCCCTCTTCGAGTGTGAAAACCAGAAAGTGAGAATGAAGCTACACTACTGGTTCAGCTCCAAACAAATATCTCTACAGATCTAGCATATGGGCATTAGTTTATAACTAGTTGGGAGGTAGTTGACAAACTGTCTTTTTCTAGAGACTTAACAAAAGACAAAGAAAATAGCCAAGAGATCCAAAGCTACTATTATTCACTCACTGACAAATACCATGATGGTTACTGTAGTTTCAACATGAGTGAGAAAACTCTATTGCAAATGTGGTGACAGGCTGCCAAAATGTTATGGGTTCCCTAAAAAATGTCAATGTATATGAAAATTTGCAATCTACATGAAAATCCTTGAGCCCCAGAGTTACACCCATCCAAGACATACAGAAGTTCCGCACTCTCTCTCCTGCAAATCCATTGATCCTCCCTTCATCTACCAAACTCTATTCATGCCACTACCTCTCACCTCTCTCAACTCACGGCAGGAAAACATTTGTCTAGACTCTACCAGAACTAAATAAAGAGGAATATCTTATCTAAAGTGGTTATTTAAAGACAGGCTCCTGTTCGAATTCTCACTTTGGCTTGTAAAGCAGACAACACTGATAATAGTTGGAGTGGAAATTTGCTTAAACAACCAAGCTCCCACTTAACAAAAATGAGATCTGAACACAACCATCACTATTAGGCTGTAGCTTTATTTTCTTTGAGGAAGCTAGCTGGTCAATTTTCTTTTCTTGAACTTTGATTGCGGCTAAACATTGCTCACTTCCTGGTTTATAGAATCACAGACCATCAGGGGTGGAAGGGACCTCAGGAGATCATCTAGTCCAACCCCCTGCTCAAAGCAGGACCAATCCCCAATTAAATTATCCAACTGATTTTTGCCCAATATCCCTAAATGGCCCCCTCAAGAATTGAACCCCCAACCCTGGGTTTAGCAGCCCAATGCTCAAACCACTGAGTTATCCCTCACCCCACCATTTTTGTTTATAAACAGCATATGATATAAATCAATTATTGTGAGTGTCAGTCCCACTGCTGCAATAATGCTCCACCAGGGCAGAGCCCCATTGACTACACCAGTGCAAAGTGGGGGTAAATTGTTACCAAAACAAAAAGCTAACTATACAAAATGCAAGTTAATGGTGAATCCAACACCAGGTGCAAGAATGGTAGGGAGCTGCCTAACACAAAATAAAGCTGCTGTGGCAGTTAAACTATTTCTTTGAACTTATTTAAAAAACCTGTCAAAGAAGTCAAATTAGCCCTTTTGGTGGGGTGGGGATTAGGAGAGGAGGAAAAAGAAAAAAAGTACACATGACATCTCTAGTACAAGCTGACTTTGATTTGTTAAATCTTGTACCGGTAGCCGACATCCCTTTGTAGATAAAAATGGTTAGCTGATTTTTTTTAACTTTTAATCTTACAATTCAAAGTGAATTTTAATACTAAAAAAAGACGTTGCACTGACAGCACAGAACAAAACAAGACCGGCCCAAGCAGCAACATTACAAACGTCTTTATGCCGACCCATTAATGAGTCTCAAACCTACTCTGGAATGATCACCTACAGTAGTAGGGCAAGAGTCTGCATAGTCAGCATCCATGTTCAAGCCTTGAGGCAAAATTTTGAAAAACACTTGTCATTTTTGAAATTGTGACTTAGCCTTCTAAGTCACTTAATTTTTTTTAAAAAATTTACCATTAATCACCTCCTACTGAGGATGCTGAACAATGTTGAGTATTATTATAATGACTAATAATACCAAATAAAGGTTTGATTCAGATAAGCACTACAAACTGAAATGGTTCTTCAAATCTTATGCATAGTTGCCAAACAAGGCTGGAGACTGAAAACTAGTCTGTTTCTAGCCCTAATAATAATTAGGAATTTCAGTGGCGGATAGGAATATATTGGAATTTTAGGAAGTTAACCAAACATTTTTAAACCTCGAAAAATAATCCCTTCAAAATATGAGAAAAGGTTCAGATGTTACAGCCATACCACAAAGTTCAGATATTTCAGCCATTCCTAGAGTCTATTTATGGTAGGGAATTATTTTGGTTTGTTTGGGATTATTTTTATGTGGGATTTTGTTAACTGAGAATTATAATGGCAAATCACTCAAGAGTTGACAGTGATTATAGTAACTATATCTATCTATTTATCTATATAGTAAGAATATTCAAGAATATACTCTTGAACTACCCCAGATTCAAAATAGTAACCTAGGCCCAGGTTCTCAAAGGTATTTAGGTACCTAACTACCATGGATTCAAATGGGAGTTAGGGGCCTAAATACTTTGGAGGATCTGGAAAGACTCAGTAACCATAACAGCGATTCCCTCAAGTAGCTAGCCTCTTTTGGTGGCTTATGGCTATTCTGAAATGGGGGGGAATGGTGGATGGAGAGCAACACTTCAAGAGTTAGCCACAAAGCATTGCTTAAAGGAGGAAATTTCAGTAGAAACAAATGTACAAAGACTGATCTGCATTATAGAAAATGGCAATAGTTTATCATTTTAAAAGCAATTAGATCTAACTGAAGGAAACTGAGTTTCAAAAAATTGAATTGAAGTTACCTGCATTTAGCTCACATGACTCAAAGAATAAAAATGGCAACTTTGCCAGAGGACTAGATGTGTCTTATTCTTGCAAAGGGAGAGTGGACAAGGAGCCTTCCCTTAAACTCCTTGCATGGCTTATGTAGGAGCCAGGCACAATTGCAGTCTTCATGCTCACCCATGGCCATGTCCTCCTTTCAACCAGCATGTGGTATAAACTGGCATATAGGGCTATGGGTAACAAGGATTAAGATTTTCCTGCATGGAAGGGAACCGCGGGGTGATACCTCCCATACTGCACCTTGGGTAGGATATGCAGTTTCACTCTAACATGAGACCACTAAGGCATAAGCAAGCCTAGAGTTTGCACATTTGTAGAACAATAGAGTATAAATTATACTGACATCAATTACATAGCACTATTCATACATCATCAATTATTTACACATTGGAATAATTTCTCCTACTGATGATAAGCAACCAGCTCTATCTGAGGTAAAACAGGCAAATATTTAACAATGCAGAAGTATACTTCAAAACAGCTTAGGAGAGGATATCAAAAATACCTTTTCCAATATAAATTATTGGGCCATTTTATCTAGGCAGAAAGAAACTACAATCTGCGTAATTAATCTTGTACATCATGGAAAACAGCCCCATTTGTGCAATAGCACCATGGAGTCATTAATGTCACAGCCAAAACATTTGTGTATTAAAGTTATTCAAGCACATTATATCAGTGCTTCCATTTGTTAACCAGATGATTATTATGAGTAATGAACCATTCTATATGTGCTGAATTTGTACACAAAGCAATACAATGACCACTTGGATTGTGTCCTACGAGTGTAGAGTTGATTGCATACATATATATTGTTCATCAAAGGCTCTAAAGCCTGGACTTCCAACAAGGCTTGGGAGGGATTGTGAACAGAGCTGTTCCAACCACACTCCAATTTTTTAGATAGCAGAGGGACCCAAAACTCATTCTAATATGGGGTCATCCATTTTAATATGAGATCACGGTATATAAAAGTTGAGAATGACTGCTCTAATGTAATATGACAGATGTCGGGAGTTTTAGAAAGCTGGGGACTTTGAAAAAAACCTCCAGAATTAGATATTAAAATATTATCTAAGAGACTGTACCTTAAACTTGAAACAAGGAAATTCTTTTGACAGAGAGTCTCTCTATAGTGGGAGCATAATAAAACTCAACTTTGTGGTGATTTTATAGTTTATATGAAAGGTGACATCATGTCTGAATGTATTTATTGGTGAAACCCAGCAATCTACCTTTAATGTTTCACTAACAGACAGATTGTCTATAAGGAGCTAGCTGTTGGCCAAAACTGGAGTGTTGTTTGAAGCTGGATAGTAAAGGGATATTGGAACTCTGAAAGAGGACAACATTCTTGGACTAGCTTTAGAAATAGCTCAGTTCTGTAGTGAAGTGAAGTTTGCGGGTCCCACTATTCCATAGGAGAAAGAACTCTTTGGATTAATTTCCAAAAGCATAACAACAAACATCAATATAGCAATGCCACAATAGAACATGTACAATATAGGCTTCTTGTTCGGAGATGGGTTAGAGGGAAAGCTAATTCAAACTACTCCACATCTAGTTAGTATTGTTTTGCCCAGAAACAAAATTGCTACTGTCAGTTACTTGCAGTTAACATAAGAGCACAGCAGGGGAAATATCAAATGCTTTTACAGTGCTCTGATGACCACAGTTCAAAATTATTTATGTTCGGAGAAAAATCAGCGTGAAAACAAGAAGATAAGGTACAGCTGCTGACTTCGGTTACCAGTCTGCATGGGCTACCGAAGTTTTTCACGCTATTGTAGAATGCCTAAAAGCAAAACTCAGTGCGAGATGGTATGCCCCTCTGCATTCTACTGCCACTCTCCTCCTCAAGCTCTGATGCGCTCCAGAATACGTACAGCTCAGCCCCACATTCTCTAAGCTTCGCTTACCTGACAAGCCACCATTTCTTCCCTTTCTTCCTCCCCTTCCCCCATTTGGCACTGTTTTGAACCCTGCCTGAACAAAGTAGATACTGAAGGGAAGAAAACATACAGACATTTAAACTCCAAAGTCTAGATTCATATAGAAATAGTGCTTCGTTTTTGACATTTGAGATAACATCTTTACCTATAGTCAGTACAAAGCCATGAAACTCAAGTAACCTGAAAATGTCATTTCCAGTGTCTGCAAGGACTAGCACTGCTGTCTATAAGACACGTAAGTGCAGGATCCTATGTGCTACTACTACAAAATCTTTTAAACTTCTAGTTAGATTTAGGTAGGCATTTATAATGTGAAGATAAAACACGCCAACTCCTCTTCTAATGACTGGTATAATACTACTGTATGTATTTGGGTGTCAATAGTTAATGTACTCCAATAGAAAACAGAAGATAGATTTAAATGAATACTCTAAAAAATTATCTTTAATTTGTACAACTATCAGCTCTCTAAATTGCTTTTATTTGGATTTTGTTTCTAGCAGTTACACACAGAGCCATTTTTTCAGTTTATGATCACAACTGCTAAACAGTGTTTCAATCACTGAACCAACACGTAGCTTCTTTCTATTACTAAAGAAAAGTAGAACTGTTTGGGTTGCCCCGTGAAAGGAGTTACATGCTCATGGTGTGTTTAGAAATGTTTCAATGGGTCACCAATTTTATGTATATCTTTTGTTAGTTGTGCTGGGGGAATTCTTTATGATCTTCAAAAATCTAGATGCTTTGGAGATCATGTGGTTTGACTTCTTACAATTTATGTAAACACACATAACTTTTTAGGGGCCCTCAATATTATGATCTGTATTAATTTACTTCTGCTTCAGACATGCTCACGCCAGGGAGAGAGTGTATATATGTCATGTGTCAGCTTTCTTTTAAATATGTAGGTATCCTTAAAAATGTGGAATAAGGTAAGAATCTGCCAACCTTCAGGAACAGTAGCATGATTATTAATATAGGCTATCTGCTACTAGTATTCCAGTACTGTAGGAAGGTGATTATACATTCAATTTGTAATCACTCTTATAGAGCCATCATATGACACTAATATAGTTATAAACTCATACACTATCATATTAACTAATCCCATTCAACCTATTTACACCAACACAGGCATCTTCTATGCTTGCAACAGATGCTTTTTTGTCTCCATTTCTGGTGGTCATAAAGAAGTAATTTTGTATTCATTTTAAACCACGTTTAAACCTACTGAAGACCTCTTACTTATGAGACCCAAATGTACAGTGTACAATTCTACTTCACCTCTATGAGACCTTCTTCCACATACAACTGATCTTTAGCAGTCCTGTGTGGAATTAGTTCAGTGCGGTGTTGCTGAGTAGCAGGAACCTCTATTTTTGCTGCATGTACTATACTGGTACCAATCCCTTAATCAGTAAATCCTAGATTAAAGTCGTCATGCACCAGCCATACTCCAGATAAATGCTATAACTCTTGCAGCAAGATGACTGTGTACAACTCTCCAACACCAATTTCTACAGACCACTTCCCTCAGATCCCACTGAAGAATATACTAAGAAACTGCACCGTCTACTCAGGACACTCCCTACACTAACACAGGAACAAATTAACATACCCTTAGAACCCCGACCGGGGCTATTCTACCTTTTACCCAAGATCCACAAACCCGGAAATCCTGGACGCCCCATCATCTCGGGCATTGGCACTCTCACTGAAGGACTGTCTGGATATGTGGACACTGTACTCAGACCCTATGCCACCAGCACTCCCAGCTATCTCCGTGACACCACCGACTTCCTGAGAAAACTACAATGCATTGGTGACCTTCCAGAAAACACCATCCTAGCCACCATGGATGTAGAGGCTCTCTATACAAACATCCCACACAGAGATGGAATACAAGCTGTCAGGAATAGTATCCCTGATGATGCCACAGCACAAGTGGTTGCTGAGCTCTGTGACTTTATCCTCACACACAATTATTTCAAATTTGGTGACAATATATACCTCCAGACCAGTGGCACCGCTATGGGCACCCGCATGGCCCCACAGTATGCCAACATCTTTATGGCTGACCTGGAACAACGCTTCCTCAAATCTCGTTCACTCACGCCCCTCCTCTATCTACGCTACATTGATGACATCTTCATCATCTGGACCCATGGGAAAGAAACTCTGGAAGAATTCCACCACGATTTCAACAGCTTCCACCCCACCATCCGCCTCAGCCTGGACCAGTCTACACAGGAGGTCCACTTCCTGGACACCACGGTGCAAATTAATGACGGCCACATCAGCACCACCCTATACCGAAAACCTACTGACAGCTATGCCTACCTTCATGCCACCAGCTTCCACCCCGGGCACACCACACGATCCATTGTCTACAGCCAAGCACTGAGGTACAATCGTATTTGCTCCAACCCCTCAGACAGAGACCAACACCTACAAGATCTCCACCAAGCTTTCTCAAAACTACAATACCCGCACAAGGAAATAAGGACACAGATCAACAGAGCCAGATGTGTACCCAGAAGCCTGCTGCTGCAAGACAAGCCCAAGAAAGAAAACAACAGAACACCACTGGCCATCACCTACAGTCCTCAGTTAAAGCCTCTCCAACGCATCATCAGTGACCTACAACCCATCCTGGACAACAATCCCTCACTTTCACAGGCCCTGGGAGGCAGGCCAGTCCTGGCCTACAGACAACCTGCTAACCTCAAGCATATTCTCACCAGCAACAGCACACCGCGCCATAACAACTCTAACTCAGGAACCAATCCATGCAATAAACCTCGATGCCAACTCTGCCCACACATCTACACCAGCAACACCATCACAGGACCAAACCAGATCAGCCACACCATCACTGGTTCATTCACCTGCACATCTACCAATGTAATATACGCCATTATGTGCCAGCAATGTCCCTCTGCTATGTACATCGGCCAAACTGGACAGTCCCTACGAAAAAGGATAAATGGACACAAATCAGATATCAGGAATGGCAATATTCAAAAACCTGTAGGAGAGCACTTCAACCTCACCGGACACACCATAGAAGATTTAAAGGTCAGCATTTTGCAGCAAAAAAACTTCAAGTCCAGACTGCAAAGAGAGACTGCAGAGCTGCAATTCATTTGCAAATTTGACACAATCAATTTGGGACTGAATAGAGATTTTGAATGGCTAGCTAACTACAAAAGCAGCTTCTCTTCTCTCGCTATTCACACCTCCAGTTCAGCTGCTAGAGGAACACCTCACCCTCCCTGATTAGAGATAACAAGCTGGTTCAGCCTGATTGGACTAACCTTGTTATCTCCCACCTGGTTCTTGCCTACCTATTTATACCTGCCCCTGGATACTTCCACTGCATGCATCCGACGAAGTGGGTATTAGCCCACGAAAGCTCATGCTCTGAAAAAAAATTTCAGTTAGTCTTTAAGGTGCCACAGGACTCTTTGTCACTTCTGCAATTCCAGACTAACACGGCTACCCCTCTGATTCTTGTGTACAATTTTGAATGTATATTCAGGAGATTGTTGAATTATGACAATATTCACAAGCTATTATAACTTGTCAGCCACCATCTTGGATTCTTATCTTAATGCTTCTTAGGAGAAGCAATCTATGATTTAAAGAGAAGGTTAAAGAGTGACTTGATTAGCATCTGTAAGTACCTACATGGGGAACAAATATTTGATAATATCCTCTTCAATCTAGCAGTGAATGATATAATACAATCCAATGGCTGGAAGTTGGAGCTAGATATATTCAGACTAGAAATAAAGTGTACATTTTTAACAGTGAGGGTAATTAACCGTTGGACAATTTAACAAGGATTATGATGGATTCTCCATCACTGGCAATTTTAAAATCAAGAATGGATGTTTTTCTAAGAGATCTGCTTCAGGAATTATTTGAGGAAAGTTCTGTGGAAGTCAGACTAGATCCCAGTGGATCCTTCTGGCTTTGGAATCTGTGAACCAAGCTGCAATCCAAAACTCCAATTCTCTATTGTTTTTCTTTGTCTAAGTGACCTCAGTGGGGACTGCCCATGGGTGTAAGGGTCTGTCCATATGGATTGTTTAGAAGGATTAGGGCTCAAATCCAGTAAATATAACTCATACCTATAATTAGAAATTAATATAATTTGCTGTTTTCTGTCTGCATTTCCTGAGGAATTAAAGCTAAAATTTTAAAAAGTGACTATTGATTTTGGGTGACTCAATTTTTGGTTCCCAATCTCAGATTTCTTAACATGGCCTACTTTGCTGAGGGTGGGTATTCAGCCCTTCAGAGCTTACAAAAAATTGAAAACCCCCATATCACTAATCATTTCTTAAAATCTTCACCTTGTTATTCTGTGCCTGTGTTAAGTTAAAGGAAAAATGTTCTTTTATTCATAGGACTTTCATAAATATTTGAAATATATGTTTCACAGAGGCATTCGGAATGCCTGTAGCAGTAAGACCAATAAGTATCTGAGTAAAATATATGAAAAATCAAGGGTAAGGTGAAAGAATTAAAATCAGACTATGTCTGATGCTTGTACAGTCTTCCAAGCATTACAAATTGACATGTTAAGATACATTCTTCATTACTAAATAATCAGAATTTTCAGGTCATATTCAGAACTCCAAACAACCATGACTCCAGCATCAAACCTGTCCTTCAGTTCCTAAATTTCTATTCTCTAGTAAAATCATCATGTGCCTTGAACTACATTTATATTCAGGGAGTGTATTAAGGAAAAAATGCATCTTGTTTATGAAAATTATGTTTATTGTTTAATCAATTAATTTCTTAATAAGTAAAGCTTTTAGCAAATAAAGCTTTTCAGTAGTTTTGACAGGGAGGAAGATTTGGAATTCAAAATTGTTTTTGGCAGTATTACTACCAGTTGTGCTATTAAAACCAGTTACTAATAATTTAACTTCTGTGAATGAAAGAAATTGCAGTCCTAATAAAAATAATCATGCTTCCAAAATCAGAACTCATGAAATAGTCAGTTCCATTTTATGACATCTCAACTCTAATCAAACAGAGTAGGAAAGATTTGGAGACATGATTGATTGTTTAAAGGAAAAGCTGTCGGTTTGATTACAGGCAAGTGAACAGACATCAGTAAATGTATCTGCATTTAATTTCATTATGTAACCAGTTTTAATAACAAATCACAAATCAGTTATGTAAATTGAACTTCTAGGCACTATCTGTATACAGAATTCAGAATTCTATCTATCTGTATACTATCCGTATACAGAATTCAGAATTCAGATACTAATGATGACAATTATTTTAAATGGAAGGTTTTTAAACGTTATCAAGAAACAAAAGCTAATTAAGACTGAGAGCTATGCAGAGAAAAATCTGCATTATATGAAGCAAAAAAATGAGTGCCCAGATTTTTAGTCTAAGTAGGTTGATTACAGAACAAAACTTTGATTCGTCTTTAAGTCATGAAGGAATGCATTTACGCTGCTGATATTCTCCCATTTGAATGTTTTTTTCAATTAACTTTTCATTGACTTTAGTTTTGTTTCTCTTATCTTTAAGTGTTGCAGATGCTTAGGTTGCAAATATATAAATTTCACAGTTCATGGAAGGAAACATTCTCACAGCACAAAGTGGCTGGAAATAAACAGAGGTGGGATTTTTAAACCTAACTGCCATTTTCTCGTATGTCTTTGCAAATTTCACAGGCAATAAACCTCTGTGGTTTGTCTCATTACTGGAAATGTCCTGTTGTTTCAAATCACAAATTACTTATGACAAATGGTTTGCACAGAATTGGGGGCCAGACTCTCAGCTGGTATAAACTAGCTCTACAGGGTTTCAATAAAGGAGAGGGCTGGGAGAAAAGAGAGAGGGAAGGGAGGAAGAGGATGAATGGTGGGGGTGTTACCTGTGGATTTTTTTTTTTTAACCCAAAGCTTTTGGTAACTTTGTTTTTCTAAAATTCATAGATTTGCAATTTTAACATTCCTAGCAGGAAGGATGTGGAGTCAAGCTGCCTGTCTGTGGCACCCAAAACTCCCTCCTCTCCTGTCTTGGTTATGCTGAGGCTGCTGCCTAACCAATTTACAATCTGCTGACTTGATTATTTTTAGCAATAAGCAAAAATGGTTCACTATGACCTGCTAACGTGGCTACTGTTAGCAACAAGTAATAGTGGTTTAGGCACTTTACCAGTTTGCCAAAATCTCCCTGGACAGGGGGAACTAGATTATCTTGACTATTTGGCACCTAACCCCTCCCCTCCAACATATATACATACTATGACAAAGCTCCAAGTCTGTACTTGTGGGTCCTGCGCTTCCTGGCAGATTTAGAGGCCTCAGAAACTCATCTAGGCCCCAGAGTGACCTCCCTTTCTCAGTATAATTGGCAAGAGTCACCGCCTAGTGAGTTACCTTCATCACAGGCCAGTATGGAAGATGGAAAAAAGGGGGGAGCCCGGGCCCACCCTCTACTCCGGACTCCAGCCCAGGGGCCCTAATAGTATCAGCTAAGATGGCTGACCTTTTATCCACAAAACACAATACAATTCCCTGGGCTACTTCCCCACAGCAGTCCCTGCTTCTTCAAACTCCACTTCACCCTTACCTCAGGGCCTCCTTCCTTCTGGATGATATGTTGTCCAACACTCAGTCTCACCAACAGCATAACTTCCTTCCACAGCTCCTGACACCCACACCCACCTGACTAACTGGGAGGTTTTTATCTGGTTTCAGCCAGTCCCTGATTGGCTTCAGGTGTCCCAATTAGGCTAGCTGTTTCTACTCCTTTCTAGAAGGTTCTTAATTGGCCCCAGGTGTCTTGATTGGCCTGGAGTAGCCTTTGTTTGGCTATCCAGGGAACAAGGACCTGCACATCCTGAGACTAATATACCTGCCTTCCAGCACTCTCCTATATCCTTCTGGTCTGACTCCGTCACAATACACATTAGTTATAATCAAGTTTTTGCTATAATCATATCCTACTAGGTGAGCTGAAACTCACTTTTCATTACCCTTATCTTCCCCAAGGGCCAAAGCAAGATAAAACACAAGGATACATTTTCAAATGCAACTACTAATTCTGGTTGTCTGTGTTTGGGTGTCTAATGGAAGAAACCAACGGCCTGATTTTCAAAGAAGTTGTGTCCCCACATGTCTTACTGACTTCATTTCAGTTGTAGTTGTGGGTACTCAACTCTGAAAACTAGGCCCTATATGTTTTAGGTTTAGCAATCAAAGTTACTGAGGCCAAATTTTCAGTAGTGTCCAAATAGCTAATTTTGTAACCACAGGGCACAACACAGAGTAAAGTTTTGTCTCCTTTACCGTGTCTGAAAAACATGATCATCAGCAGCCAGGATACCATTAAACCAACAATACAATGAGAGGGTTCTAAGAAAGTAAATGTGGTACAAACTCAAACAGCATGTGATGAATAGATTAGATCAATGTAACTAAAAAATCCAAAACATGGCAAGCCTGATTTTATTCTTTGAAATTACAAGTTTGGGTGATAAAGGTAATGGTAGAGATGCCATAGACTTTTGTAAAGCATTTGATATAGTGCCGTATGACATTCTGGTTTAAAAATTAGCCCTACACTGTGGCAAAGCCCATATGAATGGATTAATAACTGACGGAGACCTAGATCTTAAAAGATCTCTTGTCACTGGAGAGTCATCACATGGGAATGTTTCTAGATGGGTCAAACTGGGACTGGTAGTAGGCCTGGCACTAGTCTACATTTTCACCAATGATCTGGAACAAATGTTAAAAATCACTGCTGATAAAAATTTGAGGATGACACAAAGATTAGGAGAATGGTAAATAATGATGAGGGCAAGGGTGGCCATACAGAGTCTTCTGAATCTCTTAGTAAGCTGGGCCCATTCAAACAAAATGGATTTTAATAGAGGCAGATGTATGTAGGGCAGAACTACAAAATGGGAGAATGTATCCTGGCAAACAGTGAGTTTAAAAAGGATTTAGGGATCATAGTGGCCAAACAACTCTACATTATGCCCCATGCACTGCTGTGACACGAAAGACTCTCTCTCGTAACGAGTATGACCAGGAAGGTGATTTCACCTCTGTGGAACAGGTTAGACTGATACTATAATACTATGTGCAGTTCTGGCATCCATATTTTTTAAAAGGATGTGGAAAAATTGGAGAGAGTGCAGAAAAGAGCCACAAAAATTATTGTGAAGAAAATGAAGTTAAAGAAAATGCCTTACATTGAGAGATTTAAGAGCTCAAGCTGTTTAATTTATCAAAGAGAAGATCGAGAGATGACTTGATTATGTGTAAAAGTATCCTCACAGGGAGAAAATACTAGGTATTAAAGGGCTCTTAGTCGAGAGGAGAAAGGCATAACAAGAACCAATGGTTAGAAACTGCAGACAGACAAATTCAAACTAGAAACAAGGCACAGATTTTTAACAGTGAAGGTGTGAAGCAATATGCCACAGGAAGCGATGGATTCTCCATCTCTTGATGTCTTCAAATCAAGATTGATACCTTTCTGGAAGACATGCTCTAATCAAATACAAGTTTTTGATCTTAACACGGGGTAACTGAGTGAAGTTTTATGTCCTGTGATGTACAAGAGGTCAGACTAGATGATCTAATGGTCCCTTCTGGCCTTAAACTCTAAACCCTGATGATTCAAAACAAAACAAAACAAAAAGAAATAGAATCATAGAATAAACTGTGAGGGTAAGTGTTGGTTGGAGTTTGAGTTATGTGATTCTCACTGACTTTAGTGGGAATAATTGTGGGTAAAACCCCATATAAGTACTGATTTCAGCAAAATACTTAAGCCTGTGCTTAAGTATTTGCAAATGCTGAAGTCTCCTTGACTTCAGTAGGACTTAAACACATTCTGAAAGTTAAACAGAAGCTTAAGTGATTTGGTGAAGGGGAGACATAATGCTTTGAAATTTACCCATTAGATGTTTAATGTTCATGTGCTCTTGAGCTTATTTTCCATAAATCTTCTCCTACATGCACCAGTTTTACACAGATTACTCCAATTCTCCCTGGTGTAAGAGAGAGGGACTCAGACCCACAATCTTGTTTGTGACACTTTAAAAGATGTCCATGGTAACTAACAAACAATGGTGCAAACCGAGGTTTGTACCTGGAGGTGAGGAATAAGCAGCAAGAGCAGATGAAATAACTTGCTGAAAAGATCCTGTTTTCATATACGTTCCCCTAGGCCTAGGCAGAAGAAATGAAAGGAGTAAAGAGAATACAGTATTATTTTCTGGTAATGTGGTAACCTGTTAATATTTGGTATGATGCTTTTGTGAACTAGTTGTTAGAGTGGAAACCTTACACAATGATGCTTAACTGTGAGATGTCAATACATCTTAATCCTGGTTGGGCCAGAAATATCTATAATTATTCTCTTTCTAGCTGTACTTAGTTACTTCCATTTCCAATCTTTGATAAAGCCAGGAAGTACTACCAGTGTTAACCAATTTGCTTTATCAATGATCCTAGTCTCCCCTGCCCCATATTGTACCAGTTCCTTAGCTAGCATAAGTCACTGATGTCGATAGAGCCAATTTATGCTAGCTGAGAACGAGGCTCTTTTAAATAAAAATAATGAACTTTGGCCTAATGCTGCCTTCATTGATGTACACAACAGTTTTACCATGTACTTCAAATTGGAGCAGAGTTAGATCAGTGGGATTAAAAATCCCACTATTAAGGTTGTTCAGTCTCATCTAAAGCTTTGTTATGGACTAGAATGAAAAAAGTGTCAGGTAATCTTTCAAAGAAAAATCTTCACTATAAACTTCAAGAAAATAAAAACTTAATCAAACTTTTTTCAGCCCTCTTACAAGGCTACTAGCATAAGAACTTGGAATAAAGATCTGTCATAGTTATTATATTAATTTGAACTGGTCACCAAACTTTTTCACAGTTTCCTAGGAAGCACTCATTTGCTTTTTAATGGCCTGACAACTCCCAGCAAAGTCAATGGGAATCTTGTCCCATGACCTAGTGGGAGTCAAATTGGGACCTAAAGGAGACAAACTGCCAATTTCAGAAGTGTGGTAGATCATGAATTTGCTCATCCAGAGATACAAAGGGTCAGATTTTCAAAAAGTAGTCACTTACCCTGCTTAGATGGTTTTGAAATCCCATTAGGTGCCAAATTGCACCTTTTAGATGCAAATTTTCCTTTGAAACTGTGGCCAAATGTGCTAAAAAAGTGCAGTACTTTTATTTTTTTTAATTGAAACCTTTCAAGAAAATATTTGATCTGAGATCAAACACAATATTTCATCAATGAAAACTAAAATGCAGGTTGAATCTACAGAAGATTCAATTAAAATTTAATATTATAAGATTTCAGTGAAATGTGTATGGTGCTGAAATCTTGACTGATTATATACAATGGCAAATTGAATATTAGGGTACTTATGAGTGTGGAATCTGTATTATCCACCCTGGATTTTTAAGCATTTCTAAAAGGATCTTTGTGTCCTCAGCCTTTATCCCTTAGATTTGCTTGATAGAATTCCTAGCTGTCATTGACAAACCACCTAGTTGTCTGTCTGTCAGATTCACTAGTACTGTGCCCCAAACAATGTCACCATCGGTATGTCTGCACAGCAACTGGGAGCATGCTGCCTGGCATGGGTAGACAGACACATGCTGGCTTGGCTCAAGCTAGCACATTTAAAAATAGTAGTGCAGTCAGGAGTAGCAAGGGTGGTGCCTTGGGCTAGCTGCTCATGTACCCAGGGGGTCTGGGTGGGTTAGCATACTGCTATTATTAGCCTTCTTGTTCAAGCTCAAGCAGAGCTACTGTGTGTGTGTCTACTTGTGCTGGGAAGCACACAGCCAACTGCAGTGCAGATGTACCATATGTCTGTGTGTCTCCACTTCCCCCAGACACACGTCTCAGTTTAACAGAATCAAAAGAGCTTTGGGTGGAGCGGAGAGCGGAAGCAAAGCTAAAGAAAGACATGGGGAGATTATTAGGTGAAGCCTGGAGAATGTTAGCAGAGAACTAGAGAAGCCAGGGGAAATTCACTCATTCTTTATAAGTTTGCCATTCTGCAACTGATATATGATCTCAATTCCATTTAATTAGATTTGTCCAAACAATTTTTGAAGTATATTTTAGAAAATAATGGGCATTTCATCTAGTGAAACAGTTCATTAAAAGTCTGCAATACTCCAGTAATGTTGCAAAGGATTATTGCAGATCTGTTTCAATCTTTTTGTCAGCTTTAATTTACCTCCTGTTTCATATTTCTGCAATTTAATTAATAGTGATATACAGCAGTCAAGTTTTATGCTAAACAATGGGTTCCTTTTGTAGATGAGAACTAATTTCAGCATTATTTATACAGAAAGAAATTCCAAAGTTGTAGTGACAACAATGTGTGGGTTTTACTGCTAGATACAATAACACATGGCAAAGTTGTGTGAAGATTTGAGCATGTCTTTCATTCAGATAAGCAACCACCCCTATTGGTACTGGTTAAGTTTTGGCAGCTTTCCTGATATGGACATATTAGAACAGAAGACCAATGAATTCCCGAACATGTTTACCAAGGAATGCTACTACATTGTCAGCAATTATGTGGTTACCCTGGAACTTTAGGGGTGGTATAAAATAACCAGTTATGGACTCAGTAATCACCTAGACTGCCTTAAGAAACTAGCTAGAGGTCAATCCAGATGGCCTTCAATCTGCAAGGAAGCTAAATCCCGTTGGAATTTGCCATCATGCTGATGCATTTTTCTTGTTGTATTTTACAGATACAGGATGTTGTTAATTATTTAAAAAAATCATAATGACCTCATTATGTGTGTGTGTGTATATACCTGAACTAGTATTAATGGAGGATTTTACTTTCCTGATAGCTGTCAAAAGTCTATTGCAGCAAAACATAATATGTCCTGTAAATGTTTAGCATGTGTCGGGGACAGCTTTTTGATTCAGAAAGATGAGGAAACAAATAGGAGGTCATCCATTTTGGATCTGGTTTTGACCAACAGGGATGAATTAATTGTGAACATGAAGGTGGTCAGAAATTTGGGAGGAAGTGATCATGTTCTGATAGAATTCAAGATCCTAAGGAAAGGAGGACATGAGAACAGAAAAACAAGTACACTGGACTTCAGAAAGGCAGATTTCAGCTGGCTCAGAGAAATAGTAGGCAAGGTCCCATGGAAAGACCAATTAGGAAGACAGAGGAAAGATTAAAAGAGCCACAGGAGTCCAATGTGGCTGGACAAAGCAGTTTTATAGCTATCCAAAAACCAAAAGGAATACATACAGGAAATGAAAGGAGGAGTACGTCACCAAGCAAATATACATGGGAATAGCACAAGTGTGTAGGGATGACAATCAGGAAAGCCAAGGCAAAGAATGCGTTATAGCTGGCAAAACATGTTAGAGACAACAGGAAGGAGTTTTTCAAATACATCAGACAAAAAAGAAAGATCAAGGATGGTGTGGTCCACTGCTCAATGAAGAAGGTGAGCTGGGAACAGAAGATGATAGGTAGGCAGAATCACTCAATGCCTACTTTGCTTCATGCTCACGTCTAATCCAACTATCTGAACTTCTTGAGGTTGACCTCCTGACAATAGGTTGTACAGTGTGATGCCTATCACCTTCTTTTGAATTAAGCCTGGAAACTGTGTGACCTGACACTTGTCTCCTCCTCTCCCCCCAGGATTAACACCATCAAAGGCTACCAGATGAAGAAGGTGCACATAAACATGATCTCATTACATTTTGATAATTGTAATTAACAAGCTTTTGTAGAGAAAGTCTATCAGTGTGTCTCCTGCTCATTAAGGTTAACAGGAAGAGGCATACCAGGACCTTAGAGTCTGATTATTAAATTGATCTCTCTTGGCTTTTCTCTAGGAGTCAATATTTTGGTTATAAAAATGCATGTGCAAATAAGGCACCCTGACTATCAGCAGAATCAATCAGCAAGTCCTAGTCAGTTACTTGTCTGTTCAACTTGTGTGCTATTAAACAATACACAGAAGGAAAGAAACCAAAGAGTGGAGGCAATTTATTTATAAGAACTGTGCACATTTCTCTATACAAACTGCACTTTCTTGTATACAAACAGCTGCTTGGGAGGCGGTTTGTACTTTACATTCTACTCTGTCATTTTACTTTAGTTTTCAGCATTTAGGGTCTAATTTAGAACTCTGCAGAATTTAAGTTTTTTGCATTGCTAACTGGCTCTGTAAGATCATTGCGATAAATATATACTTCCCTTTTTAAAGGGCCAAATAAATGCCCCCAAACTGCCCCCTTTCCTTTGGGAAACATTAAAATAGAAATGGGAGGAAACTTGGAAGACTTCAACAAGCTCCATTCAGATACAGCAGTCCACCTTTATGAACATTATTACACAACTGGTTCCTAAGTTCTAAACACCCGTTGTGTTTTTGGGAGGAGCGGGAGGGTTCCTGAAGACATATCCCAGTAATACAAACAGCAGCTGCTGGGCATCTCTAAATATGAAAGTAGAAGATTAATATAGCAGAACTCTGCTTTGGCCCCTCTATGCCCTGACACACCCATTATATCACAAATCAACCCAGAACTCCGATCCAGCACATCTACACAGACAGGGATTTCCCCTGTAGTGGGGGAATTCTCCTCTGGCCACTTGTAGACATATTCCTTCCTTTTGAGCCATCGAAAGGGGCTGGATTTCAGTAGAGAATCCAGCTCTAGCACTTTTCAAAACAATGTAGATGGAAAAAGGATCTCTACATGACTGTGACTTTTTAATCAAGACTGATTTTTGCCTTAAGATCTTGTGTTATTAAAAACAAATTTGAAAGAAAGAAACTGACATTCTGAGGTGCAGTCCAGACCTGTGAGGGGCTGTGTCATCTCCTACCTTACAATCCTGGGTGCCTCACAATGTGTTGCTGCTGTAGCTCCCAACCTTGGCCTTTCACAAACAGCCAAACAGCATGCAAGTCACACCCTGAGGTTTTGTGTGTAGCTCAGCCTGCCAGCACACTCCAGACACACTCTGGCTTCCAGCAGCTTCGTTTACCACTTGCAGGGTGACCTCAGCACAACCCCAGCACTAATTTCCTCCCAAAAATATGTGTTGTGCACTGTCCAGCCCTCTCCTGGAGAGTCTAGATGTTAGAGGTCTGTCAATGTACATGAGTTGGCTACTTTAACTGGAGTTACCAAACAATTCAGTTTGAACAACACTTGATTACTTTGATTAAAGAATAAAACAAGTTTATTTAGCTACGAAAAGATAGGTATTAAGTGAGTGCAAAGATAAGGCACTGAAGTCAGAATGGTTACAAGAAAATAGAAATAAAATACTTTCTAGTAACTAAAACTTAAACTAGACTTGGTTCAAGGTAAAATCCTTACCACATGGTCCCAGGAACAGGGCTGACCAAATTCTCAGGTCAGAACCTTCCCAAAGTCCAAAGACAGATTCCTTTGTCTTCTCAGGTGAAACAGATGGAGACAGTGAATACCTGGGGTGGTTTTGCCCCTCTCTTTTATAGTACAGTCACCTTTTGAAATGCAATGGCCTAAAAGTTATCCCTAGATAAAGTTCCTTCCCACTGTGAGGTTGGAGACATGGAGTCTTGTGGTGAAAGAGGTTCCACGCTGTGGTTTGTTAAAGAGGAAATCAATCTTTTCCTACCCCTTTTACTGCCAAGAAATGGCTACTTGACCAGTGATTGCCAATCAACTTTGATGACACTGAGTAGAAGTGTCAGCTTGTCCTTTGTCTTTGAGAAACAAACTTACCCCCTCTCCAGATTTGTCTGGTAAACACTTTTTAGTCATAACTTCATCTTATGTTCATAACTTCACAAATAATATTCCTACATGCATTTCACTATGATATTATTGACCAATGAGTTATCAGTTTTCAAATGATACCTTACAAGGCATATTTTGTTGTGTGTGTAGGGTGTTTCCACAGGGGTGCATTTGATCAGAAGTAATTTTCATATACATTTTCACCCTGCTTCCATTTAGATCAATAGCAGAATTCTCATTGACTTCAGTGGAGTATTATTCATCTCCAAACTGGGGATTCCAGTTTTCTGTTAAAACTGAAAAAAATCAATCAATCAATATGCTAATCTAGTTGACATCTTGATGATTCATAGCAGCGATATGTTATATATCTTTCGGAGAGTGGCAGCTTTTTTAAAAGCTTTCATTTTTTCCCCTTAAGTCTTTTTCATTGTTAATGAAACTGATTTCTGCTCCAAGGCAAGAAATCACAATTCAAACACTTCAACTGATTTTACTATGCAGTTACAAGGCACAAAAATAGCCAATGAAAGTGATTAAAAATTGAATTCTTTATTGTATGTGTCAGTGATATGTTGACCTGTTCTGTAAATTATTCATAAAATCAATATCAGTTGCCTTAGAGATAGGAGTATAAATTATTCCAATTTATACAGATATAAACAGTGCACTTATCTAAGTACTGTATAAAAAACCCCACATTATTCATTTAGATAGAGCTATTTACTAATTGCTCTTATGTAATCAATGAAATGGTTGTGTATTGTGTGGCCATGGAAGGTGCCACAGAATGACCCCTGGAAGGTGCCACAGAATGACCCCTTGCCACAGAATTAATATGCAATTAATATAATATACAAAGAGGTTGTGAAGTATGGCATTAATTTACACTTTCGCTGGCATTCCCAGCAGAGATTAAGGATTAAGTTCCCCCAGAGCTGAGATGAGTCACGTTAGTGGGAACACGTGGAGGGGCTTGCGTTGTATCTTTTCCACGTTATACCTTTGCTATGTCTAAAGGGAACACATGGAGTAGCTGTCGTTGTCCTGGAAAGATATGGATATGGACACCAGAGACCGTCCTCCGTGTTGGAAGGTAGGAGTTGGATTGCTGGGAGGAGCAGACAGTTCAATGCTGTAATAGGAAAGCTCTCTGGCTGCTCTTTATATCAGCTCTTAAACATCATGCACTGGTTATTGTTTAAGACCTATGTTATGTTCAAATTACAATAATTTAAATGGTGAATAAATGCTCTCCATGCTTCTTCTAAGGAAAGCTTCATACATTTCCAGTCCCACCTAGCATCCTTCACAAGTGCTAAAGTCACAAAATATATAATTTAAAAATATTTAAAAGAAGATCTAACATGAGTGACAACCCTTGGCAACTGATAGTGAAGAAGCTGAATTTCCTCTTTTCAACCATCAAGAGGAATTCTGAATTTCTTTAAAATCTTGGGGTGTCTCCTCTGCCCTCCCCCACCCCTCGTGATAATGCTGATTAGCACAGAAAACGTAAATAGACTATAACAGAAAAGGTATATTTAATGAACAGTTAACTCTGTCAAAACTATTTACCACAGTAGCTTGAGTTTATAGTTTGCAGAATTTCAGTACAACACTGTGACAGGTTATAGAACATTTTTATCTAATTTGATTCTACCTCCTGTATTTGTCAGTGCAGTTTATTTATATTCATGTTCTGTTTTCCACCTCTTGACTTCTGCATTCAAAGAATGCTATACCTTCAGAACACAAAGCAACCGCCAGTATGAATTCAGAACTAACATGATGCAGGGCTTGCTCCCAAAATGGTGTTAAAAGAAAACTGGGCTAAGTGCTCTTTATGCAAGACATTTGTGAACCAGTTCAGCAAGCTCAGAGGAATAACTCCTTCAACATGATCAAGAGAGTCATCTGAAGTCAGTGCAAATGAATACAATACCAGGAAGAAAAGAGACATTTAAAAAGTACTTGTTCTAAACAAAGGAGGAGGAAATTAGAGGTGTGTGTATACTTGTAAATAAGTTCTCTAGCTATTACATGGCCCCCATCTCCAGAGTAGATAACCTACTTAAGGTAAACTTCAGACAAAAGCTGTAAATGTACTTTTGGATGAAAAGATGAAAGAATCATCCATACTATACAATACATTAAACTGGGTAACAGGGTTCAAAGCCCAAGAACACCTCCACATTAAACATCTCTAACAACAATTACAAGGGCTATCACGGAACCCAGACATTTGTTTTAGCAAGATGCGTGACACTTCTCAGACACAGCTTTGCAATGGAGGATTGGAAAAGACTGATTTTTTTAAAGCACCCGATGACTGAAAGAAACAAACATTTAGGACCAAGTTCTGCCTTTAATTTCAGCCTTTTAAATCCCAAGGAAGTCAATGAGTTTGCATAGGGGTAACTGATAGATATATTTGGACTTTATTCAGTAACTCCCAACTTAAAGTCAGTCTAAAGAGATTTTTAACATGGAAGCACGTGTGAATTTATGACTCTTTTTCTTCCATTTTCACTTTAGTCTGTAATATTTCGGTAAACATAACATTGTGTTTAAAAAGCAAGTGATCCTTCACCTATACATATGTGGTAATTGGCTGATACACTCAAAGTAAATGAAATTCAGACCTTGGAGGGAGATAATTTGCTGGAGAAAGCCATGGTATGGTTAGTCAAAGGACCAGAGAATGCTGTGGTCTCCCTCTTGGCTACTAGTGGATGCATAAGTGCCAACAAGAGGGCCAAACAGCCTATAGGCTCTAAGAGTGTAAGTTGAAACACCTGGCATAGAGATTTCCCCCTCCCCCGCTCTTTTGTACATATTTTAAATGTCTGCATTTGGATACTTGAGATTCACAAGATAATACCCACAAGTCTTATCTGACTCAAACTGAAAGCAGTACCCTATTTTTAAAGTTAATTTTGCCACCACATCTTGATCTGTTCGTAAGAGGTACTGTGCCTTCTAGCAATTCACTGAAATAACCCGACTTTAGGGATAATATGACTTTGAAAGATGTTTTTCTTAAATCTTAGCTAAAAATGAAATTGCAGCACAGATGCAGTGGTAAAAACAAAATCATCAAATGAAAAGAGCAATCTATGTTAACAGATGAATGTGAATCCTTATCAAGAGATGTTTTGACAAACACTGAAGAATCACTTCTTACTTTTTGGAGTCATACTGATTTTAAAACGTAAAATGGATGCAGCTGTCTATTAAACTATCATTTGTTTTCTAATGCTCAACCTTATGCGATTGCACTCACTTAATATACTAATGTATTTTGAATTAATCCTTTCTGAAGCTTGAATTTTTGTATTCCTGCATACTGACAGAGCAGAGGCAGTTTTGGCCAGAATCCAGGAAAGTCTTCCATCTTCCAAAATGTTTTTCCCAGTGTGAATCAATATGCAGTACATAGTGAAAGTCATGGGTATTGGAGAAACAGAAGTAAAGAAATACCCTAAACCCTAGCACTTACCTGAACTTGTAGATATTAAATACAAGTCAATGGAATTCTCATATTAGTAGCAAAAAAAGTCCAATATTTTTTATCTGTGAGTTAGATACTCAGTAAAAATTCTAACCATGGAGTGAGGGAGTAAACTGAACTGCTGAACAAAATGCTAAAGCTTAACAGCCAGGTAATGGGACACAGCTGAAG
Organism: Dermatemys mawii; assembly: GCA_007922305.1. Taxonomy (NCBI): domain Eukaryota; kingdom Metazoa; phylum Chordata; order Testudines; family Dermatemydidae; genus Dermatemys; species Dermatemys mawii. Next base: position 1,103,101 of record ML677364.1, on the reverse strand, counting down.
ATAATTCAAATCCTATTTTAAGCAACAAATAAAAATCATTAGGGTTTGAATTTAGTACATTGAATGGGTGATATAATCTACCCCTTTAGTTGTGCTTTGATTAATTGCATTTTCTCTACCTATCCCCGATGGGTGTACAGCCTCGCCTTGAGTATCTCCAGGAACGATGGCCTGAAAATGTCTTTGGCAGCTAGATTCATCACTTACCTTGTCATATTATGTAACTCTTCTGCTGGGTGTTGTCAGCAGCAATAACCCAGGCTTCATTATCCAATGGTTCCTTATGAACTTAAGCAATACAGAGTTGAGCCCTCACTCAGTAACATGGAAAATCTAATATCTCCCTGGGTGGCCTTAATGGGAAATACAGGCCCTTAGTCTGGCAGTTTAAAAATGAGGCCTTATTAAAGGAAAAAAGGCAACACAAATGTGGGAGAGTCAGCAATAACAAATCAACAATAGATGTATGTATTAAGCAAGACTCCTACATTCCCCTCTGATCTCTTGACAATAGTCAAACTCAGTCCTCTGCTTATGGTTGTGAGCATCAAATAAGGTAAGGTGTTCCGGCAATAGCACTGCCCTCTTCCCCAACCTCCCCCTCACTATTTGTTGTCTGGCATCAGCAGAGCCCAGGGTTCTAGGGAAGTGCTGCCTGCTCTGCTCTAAGGGCTCTACCACCAGCTGTAGCCATTACATCTTTGATTTCTCCAGTACTCACTGGAACTTATCAGCTAGGCTACTGCCCTTCTGCCATTGGCTGCCCCTGTGCTGTCTGTGACTCTGCTTCTCGTCCTCAAAACTACCTCTCTATCCCTTCATTGCAAAGGCTTCAGAGAAATAGCAGAAGCATATAGGTGATGAGGATGCCATTGTTTCTTACCCAGTGGGTTTTTCCAGGCTATGTGCCAGATTGCTGTTTGGTTACGGTAACTTCTCACCTTAGGAATAGTTGGGGCAGTTCTCTTGTCCTTTCATTGCCCAACAGGGATGATAGCATTTTATTACCTGCAAACTCAAAACTGTTGACATTTTAGTCAAACTGCAGTTAAACTTTCACATAAATGAAATGCAAATAAATCCTGGCTCAGTCAGTCATTTCCCCTTCCTCACCAATAGGTGGCCGCAAAGACCTTTCCCTTGCTGGGGAGCCTTTGTGCAACTGGAGTTTTCCAGCAGCGCTAGACTGCTCTTTGCACTGTTCACCAACAGATGTCAATAGTGAGCTCCCTGTGCTCTTGGACTTGAGGCATTAGTCTGTGAATTTTTTTCAAATGGTTATTCTACTTTTGTTTTGTTGCTGCTGCAGCTTAAATTCACTTCTTCCTACTTTGCTCAATTGTTAATAACAGGACTGTGCACTCCCTGCAGAGGTCAGTCTGCAGTGGTGCTTATGAACTGAGCCGAACAAGTCAGGTCATCAGGGGACAGCCGTGAAGCAACCTCTTCATGTTTCCTTTAGAGGTTCTTTTAATTAAGTCCATGCTCTCACCTCAAGCACTTCCTACTGTTTTTGGCTCCAGCTCCTATCTCTGCCTCAAGCTCAGAACCCATTGCCTTTGCAATATTGATGTTCAGTCCTTCTTTCTGCTGTATCCTGGCTTCTTGCTTGGCCAAAGAACATCTTATAAGTCTTAGTATGGTAGCCAGGTAACCTTTACGCATTCCTTAGCAACCATATACTATGAAGTGAAGCCCTATGAGTCTTAGTGCATGGATCCAAGCCTTAATGGGAACTAGCTGTCCCTAGTTTTAGTGAGGATCCAGCAGAAGCAAGATAAAGGATTTTTTTCCCTCAGGAGTCTCTTAAGATTTAGTTGGCAGTCATCCAAAGGTCATGGGAGGACCAGTCAATGTCTCCTTACCTCAAAGGATCCCAAGGAAAGAAGCACTAAGGAGGAAGTAGGCAGGTGGGGTGAGCTCACTAGGTCTGCTCTGAAGATACCAACAATAAGATCTCAGTGGTTGGTGGCGATAGCACAATGGGTGTTGGCTGAGAGGGAGTAAGTTTCTTTTTCCCAGATCAGCAAAATAAAGAGCTTCAAACTGAGACTTGTTTCAAGGGGGTTTAAATTTCACAATGAATATTTTGAGCTGGTCTAATACATGCAGTTGAGCAAAGCACTCCTTCTAGTATTACCTTCTTCATTCAAGTGCAGCATTTTCATTCCCTGCCATGCTCAGCTCTTTCTCTGAAGTGCTGTAGACTAGCCCAAATTTTTGTTTTCTGTCTTTGTGAATTTATATTCCTTCCACTGTGAATCACTTTCCATCTCTCTTTGATGACTTTCATTTTTACTGATTTCAGCCAATTTTTATTAAGTTTGTACTATATTTTAATACGATCTCATCAATGTATTTATCATCTACACTTTGTCTCGTGCAAACTGGGATGGATGATCTGAACTCCCCCATTCTGGAAGTTATTGTCCATCACTGTATTATGAGCGCTTCTGAATCATAACGCCCAACAACCTAAAATACATTTGCAAACATGAGTGAATGTTTCAGTAAATCTGGACCAAGTTAAACTTTGTGTTTGTACAGATCTTAGCACAGGGATCGGCAACCTTTGGCATCCAGCCAAATGAACGTGCTGGCTGCCGATTCTTGCAGAACCCATTGGCCTGGAGTGGCGAACCGCAGCCGGTGGGAGCTGCAATTGACCAAATCTGTGGATGCAGCAGGTAAACATATCAGTCTGGCTCACCAGGGGGCTTACCCTGGTGGGCTGTGGGCCAAAGGTTACTGATCCCTGTCTTAGCACAGTGTTGCACCTGTCATGGATGGCTTCTAGGCACTATAATAATCATTATAAATTACTACTAATAAAATAGTAAATTCATTGTGAAAATTATGCTCTATTTTTCAACATCTTCTGCCTTTGTAGCTAACAAAGAGCAGTTCTCTCTGATGATTATAGATGAAGGAATGGCAACCTTCAATTAGGGCTTGTCTGCATATGAAAATTAATACAGAATAAGGTTGGGGGTGAATTTAAAGCAGATTAACTCCTTGTACAGATTCTCTTAATCTGGGAAAAAAAGTCCTATTCTGAATTAGTTTAATCCAAGGAGATTAAATTAAAGAATAAGGCACTGAGTCCTGAATAAGAATCTTTATACATGGAGTTAATCAGGACTAGCTACTCCAAAACTCTCCATAGAGACAAAGCCCCATATTGCTCCAAATTCTGTTAACAATAAGGGAGAAGACTTTTTTTTTTTGCATTCACTATGACATTCTGAAAGGTGTAAATGGCAATCATCAGTCACAAACATGGTCGAAATCGGTGGATGTTCTAAGCATTCTTCATTCAGTTTAAATGACGGAGCAGCTAAATGACTCTTTCTTTAGCAATAGCCAAAACCACAGAAGCCACCACCCAAGGCATGAACCATCATGGCCAGGCCTGATTAAAAGCTAAGCCATGTGGCCGAAGGCATTTCCCTGGACACTGAGAAATGCAGGAGATGGGGCACTGATTTAATTGCAGCTGTGTGTGCCCATATATATGTGAAAGGAACCAGAATGCAGAAACCAAGAGAGATTTGTTTTGGACAGAGTACTTGTTAAGGTGACAGACTTGCATTTCTACCTCCTGTTGATTTCTACTATTTTCTGGGAAACAGGACTTTGTGTACATTCTTTTTAAATAAACAGAATTGCACAAAAGAAATAACTGACTTGTCTCATCAATTTCTTTCCTCACACAAGTAAACCAATATGACCCCAAATATTTGCTAACCATTCAGGTTCAAAGGGGGCAACAACCAGATAAAACACAATGGGTATTTTTCTTCTTCCTATCAAAGCTCTTTTAAGAAGTTGATAGTGAGACCCAAACTTCGGACATTTAGTATATGTACTCTCAAGAAAGTCTCCAGGGATGTGTAAGCATGTGACTCACTGGCTAATGCATCTGCTGCTAGCTGGGTGTTACTAACATGATCAGAAAAAATTGAGACACTTTTTTTTTGCAGTGGCGGTGGGAAGCAATATTCACATGTATAAGTCAAAGACCATAATATTGGCACATCTGGTCACTCTAGGTATGGCAGAGTGGCTCACCTCTTCTTTTGGTGCCCCCTACTGACAGTCACTCTGCACTGCTTTTTCCTGTGACTTGGCCCTCAGGCAGTCCTGCTCCTTCCAGGAAAACCTGAGTCCAATATGGCACTAGTCTGGCAGTGTCATGCTTGGCCAAACTTCAGGCTTTGGGGCCTGCTGGTCCTTGGTTTCAGGGTTTTCATGCTCCTACCTTCCATGGACCAGTAGGGGAACTCAGGCTCTCCATCCATCTGAATTCCAGCCCAGGGATCCTGTATGAACAGACAAGGTCTGTTCATAGTCCCTGGGCTGCTTCCTTCTGTAGCGTCCTCTAGGCCTATCTCACAGTCTCTGCTCTGGCTGACTCTTCTGCAGAACCCCAAATAAAGGGGATCCATATGAATCGAGGAACCAAAAGCAACAAAAAGCTTTTACACCAGGCCTACATGCTCCAATGAGCCCTTGACATGTAGGAATGTTAGTTAGGTTCTAGCCACAGCTAGATCTTTCCAGGCAGTTTCTATTTAGAGTCTGGTCCCACCCAGGCTTTCCTTCAGCGAGGTAGCTCAAGAGATCTACTCCTTCCCCCAGTCAGCTAGCACTGAACTGGGCTTTTCCTCTTATCTCCTCCCTCCAGGCTTGACACCTACTGCAGGTATAAAGGGATGAGGCTGATTGCACCCACAGATTCTCCTTAACCCCTTTAGGTCCTGGGAGAGGTTGGTACACACCATCATAATACTGTACATTCACAAGTCAACACAATTATAATATTGGAATGAACTAAAAATAAAGGTGTGCCCAGCCCACATAACTGCATTGTGATTCACTAAGTTGTCACTGGTGAAACACTGAATTATTTCTGACAATAGCACCAAATATCTAGGGGAATTGAGTAGATTGTAGGACAGGGAAATCTGTGCCTTGCAATGGTTCTAAAATTTTCTAAATTAGGAGTCCCAAACCAGGCAGACTTTCTTGCCATGATTGCAATACCACAATCATTTGTGGTCATTTACCTTAATCCATGGGGATAATTGAAAAAAAAAATTACCTGGCTTTGTTTAGGTCAGGGATGTTGAATGAAGTTGGCTTTGCTCTGGAAGGGGATCTGATTTTTGCTGCTGCTAGGGTACACAGGCTGGGGTAGTTGGTGCTAGATTAGTGCAGGAAAATTGTCAGAAATTTAAAAATAAAAAGTCATTTTGAATCAAAAATACTAAATCTTTTCATTTAAAATATGTTGAAATGGAATGTTTTCATTTTTGTTTTTAGAAACAATGTGGAAAATTCAGCAGGAATCTGCGGAATGTCTCAGTAGACCCAAATCAGCATTTTTGGTGAAAAAAAGTGGTTAAACTAAGTTCTTGCTATTTATAAAGTACATTGACAGAAGACAAAACTTACATCTGTCATCTAGAAGTATTTCAAAGTACTTTATAAATAGCAAGATCTTAATCTATAAAACTTCCACAGTTGTGTCCCCACCCTATGGAGAGAATTTCCAAAGAAAATTTTCTGGAATAGACAGGCATATTTTTAATCAAATATTTTCAGTATGAAAATCTGGTATTTCCATATGCACCAAGCAACAAGATGAGTGAATTACTAATATAAATATAGATGATATATATATAGGTAGATAGGATGAGGGATAATAAAACAGGAGCAGATGAAGCAGACAGAGTAAAGAGATGAACACTTTAAAATCCTTCTCATCCGGATATGGTAGATGTATAGAGCCTGATCCAAAGTTCACTGAAATCAGTGGGAGTCTTTCTGCAGATGTCAGTGGGCTTTGAAACAGATCCTCAATCATTGCCTGCAGAGAAATGAACAAATATATCCTTCCGTCTTCCTCTTTCACTAGCTTCCTGTCTCTCTCTACATTTCCATTCTCCCCTTCAAGGCACTCCTTACCTCTGCTGCTGCCCACATATCCACCCTCATCTCTTCTTATCCTTCAGCCAACCTACAGTCTGTCATCTCCATTTGCCTTCATCTGTCCCCTCATTTATAGTCCAGGGCTTTCCTCATTCCAACCTCAATCAACACCTCCAAATCCATGCTCAAAACTCACCACATTTTGCTTGCTTTATACCACTAATATCCAGACACACTCATTTGCCACTCTCAAGCCTGTTTTTTTTCCAATCTCCTCCCATTCCATGATCCCATTTAAACTACGAGGGTGGGGAGGTAGAATGATCTTGTATTGTTGTACTGCCTGTCTATATTAAACTGTAAGGTCTAGGCCAGGAGACTTTGGGGAAGATCTGTCCTGATTTTCTTACAAAACACGGGGCACATCAAGATGTGATATGTAAAGTAATGTAAGTTAGATCCCTTAGATCAGTGGTTCGCAGACTTGTTGCGACCCCTTTTGCAGATCTAGTCTACGATCGCAAACCGGGTATGTCCGCCAAAAATGCTGCCGAAGCGATTGCTTCTGCTTTCGGCGGAAATACTCATGCACATCAGTGTGTCCGCCAAAATGGGAAGCAATCACTTTAGCTGCGTCGGGGGCTCGTGACCCCTGGGAAGCAGGACGCGACACCCCCCCAAGGGGCCATGACCCCCAGTTTGAGAACCACTGCCTTACATCCTACATTACCAATTCTACATGGGTGTAGCTTCAGGAGGGTGGGCTGTGGGGGGATGGAGAGAGGATGGGAGTGGTCCGAAGAAGGTGTATGTTAAAGTAGAAAGTAGCCTACTGCAATTTAAACCTTACATGCTCCCATTAGTTACTTGTCTTTTTGGTCCTTTTTTTTCTGGCTCCTTGATATGTAAGAGTGACACCAATTTAGGACTCAACTACATGAAAGGTTGCACCAGTTTAACTTAAGGTGTGACTTTTTAAATGGTTTAGGTAAACCAGTGCAAAAGTGTGTGGAAATTCTTATTTGGGTTTAATCCAGGCTTATTTGGGCTGAATTTAAATTGAGTAGGAACAGGTTTTGAGATGAAATTAAATAAGTCCCTCTTAAACCAAAATAAGTATGTTTACACAGGCTTTTGTATATGTGTAACTAAACCAACTTAAACTAAACTGGTACATCTGTGTATGTAGACAAGGCCTTAGGTTCAGATTCAGAGGTGACATACAAGCGAGTGCGACCTTATATGAAGTCAAGTAAGTGAGTTTAAAGGTCTAAAATTGTGTGAAGTATATGTTTAGTGGGAGAAATGGCAGAGGATGTAAACTATACCAGTTTAAGGCTCCCTCTGGAGTTAACCTCTGAATGTGGTCCTATTTCTGTAAAGCAATAGTCACACGTATTTTGCTGTGGATCTATATATGCTTGTCATTGTCATGCAATAAGAAGAAAGTCATATGCTTGGTTTACTATACCTCCTTTGCCCCAAGGAAACAAAAGTAGTACTTAGTACATGGAGCTTCTTTTCATTCAAAGGTCTCAAAGTACTTTACAAAGGAAAGTTAGTATCATTAAAATAAGAATAATAAAATGGGTTTTAAAGTTTTTTTCTGGGAAGATACACAGAAATATAAATGGCCTGAACACAGAAGAGGAATGATATGATCAGTCACTTGTTCAATGCAATTAGATAAATTCACAAAGGAGAGATTGATTAAAGGTTCCCACGTATTAATCACTAGAATGGCTGAAGGTCATTACTTGTCTATTCCTGCAAAAGAACAAAGAGTTCTTATTGAAGTAAAATAAAGACAAGTCCCAAGATGCATCATGCAGAGGAGCTTCAATCAGCAAAGTGCCCTCAATCCTAGCAAATAGAAATTGGTTTCCAAGAGAATGTAACACAACAGTAAACACCTACGTTTACATTGTCTGGGTTAAAATATTGTGCACAAGAGCAAAGATTAATGGGGAAAAATGAGGTAGGGCTCCTGTGGAAAAAAATGTGATTGTGTAATTAAAGACTGTATCATAATGAATATGCATAATGCACACAGGCAACCTCAATGCTGGCATTTCCTAATTTTTAAGTGCTCGACTTTGCAACCTTAATGTTCTTGTAACTTAGTTTTTACTTTTAATAGAACAAATAGCATGTGAGCATGTAATTAAGGACTCTGTCACCATGCAAGGGATGCTAATGAATTATAATGTTATGGGCAACCTTAATTCTGGCATTTTTTAAATTCTGAGTGAACTGACAGAAATCTTAATGTTCTTTTAATGTAGGTTGTTTTTTTAAATAAGTAAGCTGAAAAAAAATCAATCATGTGCAACCATATTGACCCCTGCTTAGCACGGTTTGAACCCAGGACCCGTAAAAAGGAAAGGAGAGGTACTAAGTGTTTCAAGCAACACAGCCAAGCACACATCTGGCACATTCATTCTAAAAAGCAATATGCCTAAAAAGGTGAGAGTCAAGCTAGCCATATTCCCAGCTCTGCCAGAGGTAACTATATGCAATCTTTTGAGTACCCCAGCTGGGAAATAGGAGTAGTGGTACATAACTGCCTCCTAAACTAGTAGTGTGGAGCCTTGCTCTGTAATAAGGGCTGAATGTGCACACAATTATTAATACCAACCACTGGAAGGTCACTTGAGGGATAGCCTAGCACATCTTCCCCTAGGTTACAGATGGGTGGCTATTGCTACTGTCCTTGTGTCTCATCGATATGCAGGAACTTTGTAGGCCTTGAGCATGCTCAGTGTGGATGGAATATTCAGAGATCTCAAAAATTTCACAGAGCATATGCAAATTTCAGAGGCTTACAATTTGACTGAATCTGGAAGTATTGCAATAAATCTGCTGACATTACTGGACACTGTGTTGACCCCCAGTGAAATATTCAGCTAGAGAATAGAGCAGAGGACTCCATAATACTTTCAGAAAATGAAAATGAACTACTGCTAGAGATCAGAAGGGACCTGGTTCTGGAAGCAGCCTGGGAGTAGGAGCAGCAATCAGGAGGCTGCAACCTGGAAGTTGGCTATAGAGGGAAGGACAAGTAGTTTAGGAGCTATGACCATATGGCTGGGAAATAGCCTGTTGCTGGCAAGGTTGCCAGTTGTAGCCAAAAAAAAAAATGGATACTGGGTGCAATCTGCAAAATGGAGAGCATTTGGTTGACTTTGAACAAGACGGACAAAAGGCAAGACATTCAGATCAGTGGATGAGTGCCCATGGGAAAAAGATGGCCTGAAGTGAGAATCCAAGGCACTAGATGTGAGGATCCCCAAGTTCATACTCCTGTATTGGATAGCCCTTAAGGGCTGAGATTGGAACTGTGGGTTTATTTTTTTGTTGGCAACTTTAAACCATTGAGCCTAGGGTAATTTCACTGTTTATCGATGGAAGCCCTAGCAAAGCAATCCTTTGTTCTTCATCAGAGTTGGGTAAGTGGGAATTCACCAAAGGCTAGAGCCTGAAGTGCCTAGTGCTTGAAACACTTACTGCACTTGCATCCAAGCATGTGGTACATGAAGGGATTGGAGCACCACAGCACTCAAAGCAACTCCTTGCCGTGGAACTGCTTCAGGTATTTTCATAAGAGCAGTAAAAGTTCTCCCTTACCACAGGATTATCCCCCTGACAAATTTCAACAGCTTGCTCCAAGCTTGGAGAAGCATGAGCACTTTTTAAAAAAGTTGGAAAAATGTATTAAATTACCAATTTCTTCCCAACTTTGTTCTTCGAAATGCCCTCCAGGGTCAGAAAGCTGATATCATGAGGGTATTTATACTGATGCCAACCACCTGTGATAATCTGGTCAGTTGTCCTTGTAGCTGAAATGTCCCAGAGTTTTTCTGCCACTGAAGTGAAAATGAGTAATGAAACTTTAGTACACTGTCAACGTGGCTGGTGCATAATCTGCAAGGAGGTCACATCCTTTTGGGATTTGCTATGATGGTTACTGTTGCTGGAGATTTTTGCTACATTCCAAAAATGCAGCCAGAGGTAGAAAACAACCATGGAAAATGTCAACCACATATTTTTGCAAATTTATAAGCAACTGAAAATAGGAGAAGTAGTAAATATTAGGCAACCTTAGCTACAGGCACTTGCTACTAGGCCCCACTGTAATACTCCACAAATGCTGCACAAAAGTGCAATTTCATCCAATATATACACAGTGTTTTATTCTTCTAGTAGTAAAACCCAAGCCATACTTTTTTCTGTGTATGACTCTAACTGAAAGCAAGATAGCTAAGAGAGTGAATTCTAAGCAGTGTTAGTAATGGCTTCTACTCACTTTGCTGTAAAAACAGACATTTCTCTGTTTTTAATAGCCATGTTTTCCTGCTGTTTGCAATTGCAAAAAGCTTCTTGCAGAAATTGTAAAATATTTTACATATAATCATTTGGCAAACCTCTAATGAGTCATATATAAGCAAACATGCTAAAAAACATTACTGAAATGTAATTGTGCTGCTGAGACACTAATATAAAGGAGGAGTGAAACACAGAAAAACTTTGATTTCCCTTTTGTATCTTGGCTGTAATCTCATTCGTGGTACAATTAGTTTACAGAGTTTCAGTATGATCATTTTCACAATCATTGGCAAATGAAAAAGATAGGGATGTGTTTAGAGTTAAAAAAATAATGTATAGTGAATGCATTCAACAAAAGTAGCCTTTTTTCTATTTGCAAAATAAAGAAGTAGTTTTATAGATAGTGGATTTTCTTGAGTTTATTCATTATTTGAAAATACTCACAAAATAATTTCTATGAATGAGTGATTAAGTTACAAATATATTATATCTGAAATTCACCCTGTTTAGTTAAGTTTTGATCATCTTCATAGTTCATAAGATATGCCGCTGTTCCACTATTATCAGCAACAATTAAAAAAATCATGAGATTCTAAAACTAATACATTTTGGCTCCTTTTTAATTGCCCTCTATGTCTGAGCCTTTACAGTTCATGTTTACAAGATTTTCTCAGCAACTATGAAGGCTAAGCACGCATCTTAGAAAAAGTAATGAAAGCCCAGATTCTCATTAAATCACATGAGATCATCTCAAGAAAAATGTATGTTTTTGCAGAAACTGCATTTTCCATCAAAAAATCATTCTGCCAGAAAAATCCTGATCTACAGCTAGGGATATGTAATTAAAAACAAAATCATAAATAGTTTAAAGACACTATTCCCCTGATAAAATTGTTATTAAGCCATAGGTCTGACCACTCCCCTGCCTTTGCCTTCCCTCCTCTGCATCTTGCTTGGGGTACTATCACATACACAACCCCTACTCTCCCCTTTGTGCCCCAATTGCATTTCAGGGAGCCCAACTACAGAAAGAGCTGAGAGAGACTTTATTCTTCCAACCTTCCTGGAGTAGTGCATGCTGAGCAGTCAAAATCTACCCCTAACTATTCCACATTTATTGTGATAGACTTCTAAGAGGTCTCTCCTGGATGCCCTTTTATGAAGAAGGTATCTTTCGCTGCTGGGGTCAAATTCTGCTCTCAGTAACAGATATAAGTCTATTGAGGCTATGTGCGTTATCCCATATTACACCCATGTAAATGAGAGCAGAATTTGTCTCTTAAGCCTTTTTATAAACTTAACTGAACCATTGACTTCAATGATGTTACACTGATATAAAACTGGAGTAACACAGTAGTGAACCAGGACCCTTACTTTTACCACAAAATGCTTTATAAATTTAATCTTGTGGATGTTGGAGATAATCCCAAAACTACTAGAAGACTCCTGTGCAACAGAGCAATAAAACTACAGTGATAACTCTAGATAATATTTACGTGTAATGTTGATTACAGGACTGAGTCTCCACACTGTGATACCACTTTTCTGCCAGTGTAATTTCTACTTTTATTAAGACAAAACCAGATTAAACCAATCCTTTATTCAACTAATACTGTAGAGTGACATTTTATATCGTAATATTGCATTGTGTGCTCCCTTAATTATATGACTGAATTCAAAGCTTGCTGCCATGTATTTGGTAAAAGTGCCAATTACATTTGTGTGGGCAGCTTATGCAAATTGCTTTGCAATGCATTATAAAAAAGCAAAAACACTTTAGCTTCCTATTTCTGGATTCACGGAAGTGATTTTATTTTTTTTCTGTTATGAATATGAGTTGATCCCTTTGACTAATGATGAAAGGCTGGCTTTGTGACACTGACACCTGAACTATGAAAGCTCTATAAAAAGTAAAACTAGTCCAGATACCACGGTAAAGCATGGAATGTTATGTTTGTACTTAGCAAACATCAGGATGTTATGAGATACGTATGCTAAGCATATATGTGCAGATAGCATCTAAAATGACCATTAGCCTTAACTGCTGAAAAATTATAACTAAACAGGACAGCCTGTCCAATTAGCCCTGCTCTGTTACACTTGCCTTGGGTGTGGGACTTAAAAGGAGCTCACTGAGGAGCAAGGAACAATCCAGATAAGTGGGGCTAAAAGTGTCATACAGGAGAGAAGCCTGGGAAGCTGCACTTGGGAGGACAGGACCCAAACCCAGCTCCAGGAAGGAGGGCTCTTGACTCAAGTGAGGGAGAGAAAAACTGTACTGGGGTTGTGGCCCAGAGGCCAAAGTAAGAAAGAGCTAAATAAACTGGACCTCAGAAGGAAAATGTGGGGAGTGATTAATTACCACTGGACTGTGATATGGAGTTCTTGAGGAGTTTCATGAGTGGGGGAAAATGAGACAGAGATATCCCAGCCACAAGGAGGCGCTCAGGAAGCAGCCACCTGTTTACAAGAATATATGTACAACAAAAAATATTCTTTTATGGAATAAAGGCTGCATATAGAAATGTAGGCCCGGATCTTGCACAAAGCTCCATACTGGTAGATTTGAGCGACCCTGGACTTCCACATGCTTACATGGGTCTGTCCACATAAAGCTCGGTGGAGGATTGAGGCCCTTTACAATGTTACACCAATAGAAAACATAACCATGGAACAAATGTTTAAATTCTTAAAATTAATCAATTGATTTTTTTTTTCTGTGTATAGTTACGTTTTTCTTGAAGGAAGTTGGTGTGTGTTAAGGGTGCTAGTTTAGAAGCCCTTAATCAGCCCTTGCCACTCCAGCCCCAATCAAGGGTACTGGATTTGGGCAGGGTCAATAGCCCTGTGTCTGTGTGGTAACTGGCTGCACCGGCCAGTCTTATGAGCCAGAGCTATAAAGGCTTGGAGGAAGCCAGAGAAGTGGGGAGAGGGAAAGAGAAAGATCAGGCACAGAAGGAAGTGGGAGCCTCCCAGTCTGTTGATGGCCAGCTCTGTTGTAGGCAAAGTAGCTGTGAAGCCTGTATATAGTTTGGAACTGGTGGTGGGAAACCTCTGAAGAATAAGGAGCATGGGTGCTGCACTAGACTGAAGTGTCCCTGACTCATTGAAGAGGGAGGCCCGGGGGTCAAATACCCAGGAGTACAGTGTGAACCCCATTACACAATGCAATACATCATCTTACACAAATACCACAGGATGGTTACAGGTCGGGTTGCCAATTTTGGTTGAATGTATTCTGGAGATTTCATCCCATGACATAATCTTTAAGTAGGAGCCAGCATTTAAGTAAGCACAGAATGGAAGTGGGAAAAAGAGCATTCGCCTTCCAGTTTTTAAAATCAGATTATCTATGCATTTGACTAAGTGTAAAACAACCTGCAATCCATGCACCTTGCTCATTTCTTTCGACAGCTATACATAACATTACTGTAAGAGCTGGGGCCAAATCTTTGTTCTCACAAGTAGTTTCATTGACATCAACAGGGATGTCCATGTGAACAAAGCATGCATGACTTGGCCTGCAGCAAGGATCACAAAATGTGTATCCCAAATTATTTTTCTGTGATGGCGGCATGCTGATTTCACTGCTGGATTGTTATTTTGCTCTTTCGCTGTTATTTCAGCCCATTTAAATGAGTGATGTGTGTCAGTATGTCCAACAACACAGAACGAAGTGCATTTTTCCAAACAATGGGATAGAAGTGCAGTTATAAACTAAAGCTGCACATCACTATTGGTAAAAGCAAAATTTCCAATATTAGTTCAGGAATTTCAAAAACATTTTTGGACCCTGACACTCAGCTTTTTCAAATCAGCACAGCTCTATTGCCTTTAATGCAGCTACATCAATTGACACCAGGTGAGGATCAGGCAACATATACAAATTATGGTTCCTTGAAAATTAAAATTAAATACATACCCATTAATAGGGTAAATGGAGCGATGCCAGTTTGTACCAACTGAGGATGTGGCACATTATGTTGCTAGATATAATGACAAGATCATTGACAACACAGCAAAATCCATCTCTTTATCCCTTTCCCTTTACATAATTTTAAATTTCTGTTGCACTAAATCCTATACTAAAGAAGGTTTAGCGCAAACAGCACCTTTACATTTTGAGTTTTCTCAATTGTCTCTTATGTGATTTAATTTCCTTAAGGACTTTTTTCTCTTGCATCTCTTCTGATTAAGTTCTGTTAAATACGGTACCCATGGGACTCAAACTGCTCTCAACTTGTTCATAAAACAGACACAGCACACAATGTACAACTTTTTAAAAAGTACTGGTTGTGAAATCACACCATTCTTTGTGCACAGAGATCCTTCTTTTCCTCTTCAGCATGAGCTATTTATCTTTACAACAACCAAAAAATAAATACATAAATAAAATAAAGATGGGTTAACTTAGTCTTATTGGTAAATCTTGAAGACTCGAGAATAATGATCATAATTTTCAAAACTGCTGTTGTAGGAAACAATGCCTCAAAGTTAAACCAAAGAAATAGAATATCACTTACAGTCAAAGCTTGTCCCTCTCAACCAAAGCGTTCACCATTTATAGAAACAGGCGGGCTTAATGGCCTGGGGAAGAACCCACTATAATCCCAGCGCTTTCCAATGCTAAATCCCTATATACTCTTCCTAACATCATTGCAGGGGGACTGATGTGATCAAGTCAACAGTCAAAGACTACGACTTTAGCTGTCACATTTTGTATGGATTGAAGAGAGATCAGAGAGGATGACACTGTAGTAGTCAAAGCTGGATATAATGAGAGTCTGAATAAGAGATTTGGATGTAGGAAAGGGAAAAAAAAACAGAACCTGGAGTTGCTGAGGAAGAAGAAACAACAGTAGGATCTGGATGTGGCCTGTATGGGTAGGGCAAAGGAGTAGGAAGAAAAAATAAACCAAAGATCACAGGCCTGAGTGATGAGGAGGATGGTGTTTGTATTGGAGATTTTCAATGCTGTCTAAGAGATTTGGACACCTAATTCTCATTAGAATTAATATGAATTAGACATCTAAGCCCTCTGGATGACTTTGAAAATATTGCTGTCCATTGGAAAGTGAAGGAGACAAGTAGAGATATAGTGGTTGCCCTCACTTTCCTGAGGCCAGCAATAAAAGAATATATACACGTAAGCTAAGATTTCGTATCTAATTAGATTGTATAGCTCTCTGGGGCAAGGACCATATATTTCTTGTTCAATGCCTAACACAAAAGGGTGCTTTGGTAATACAAATAAGTAGTAATAATAATGATTAATAATATCACCTATAAAAGCTGGGTGTTATTCAGCCAGCAGGTCAGTGCTTTCTTCACTTGAAGCCCCAAAACAACACTATATGTTATTATTATTATTATTTATTATTATTAAATGAAGTGTCCACAAAACTCTTACCAGAATTCAAGTGCCTCCACAGTTGTAAATGGATGAGAAATACATTTCTGACTCATGAATAAATCCCCCTGTCTTGTCAGTTGAGCACTGGTCATCCTGTACTTATCAGATTGACTATTCATATAAATTAGAGTCGAATGCCTCCTATGGGAATTATAGTCAGATATCCTTTCCTGCCATAGCATTCAGAAGGATGTTCTTGGAATTCCTCAGAGCATACTTTAAAAATGTAAGCAGTATTTCATTTCCTTACTACTCCCTCCTCTTCTGAACCTACATTTCACAGTTTAATAACTTGTTTACAGTGGAGAAAAAAGCAGATAGCTGTATTTATAACAGTGAGTAGCTGGTACATCTAAACAGCAGGTGTGACAAAACATCTATACTTGAATTTGTATTCTCCATTAGCTTTGCCAGCAAATATAATGTCTTCCAACCTAGAATAACATTACTTAGTTTTGGGTCTGGGTAGAGAGGGGATGGTAGGGGTAGTAGATATCTAGCAGAGGAGTTAAGAATTGCATTATCACTTCTTTTGCCTTGGGACCTATGCAAGCTATAACATGTTTACATGCTGGAGACAGGCAAACTGGTCTGAATAATATATTCCTTTTAGTCCCACACACTACTCTCTCTATATATTACATTAAAAACACCAAATACCCCATCACATTAAAAGATTGTTAAAGTTGCACAGTCAAGACATCAAATATTAGAAAATGCCATAAATAAGGCTGCCCGTGCAAATTAATTTGTTCCCCTTGTGCATGTGCATTGTGATACAGTCTTTACTTGATCATGTATTTTTTTTTTCTAGCAACTTATCTCATTCACGAATGGGTAGTCATTCTAGTAGTTCTCTTTCCTTCATCATTCTGTGTGTGGCCCCAGGCCTTATTTGATGCATAGCATTCAAACTTTGCACTGAATACAAAACTATTAATTTTCTCTTGGACATTTCTATAGTACTTAAATTGCCGTATCAGAATGCTTCACAAATATTTATTAATTTATCTTCACAAAATCCCTGTCAGATTAGATGGTATCATTAGTCCCAATTTAAACTGGGGAACTGAGGCACACAGAGGTTAACAGTAAAATTACCAAAAGTGGGGACCACTTGAAAAAAACTGGAATCTGATTTTCAAGACTAGTAAGTATTTTATACCACTTCAAAGCACAGCTCCCATTGTCTTCAGGAACATTTGTGGGAACTCAGGACTTCTGCATATCAAGCCCCAGATATTTTGAGTTGGGTGTACAGAAAATGAAGAAAACACAATTAGTAACCATCTGCACAGGCAGTGACAGAATCCAGTTCTCCAGGGTGGCATTCAATTGCCTGACCCATAAAACCCTCCCTTCTCTTCTGGACATTCTCTGCCTCATTCACTACACACCTTCCAACTTCTGCAACAAATGCGGAGTCTCAATGACAATGTCTCCTCCACTACACAATCCTGATTTCTCCCCAGACTGTGAACTAAACGAGGCAGGGGTCCTAACGAAAATCAGCATGTGATCATGTAACTAAAGATGGGTCACAATACATACACACAAGGTGACCAAATTAAAGTTGCACAGGCAAACTTAATTCTGACGTTTCCTAAGTTTTGAGTGCTTGACTTTGCAACTTTAACAGTGTTCTTTTAATGTAGCTTGTTTATGTCATTTCCTCAGTTTTTCAAAATCAGAATCCCCATCATGTTGGAACCTTTATATCCCCTCTGTCACTTGATCTAACTAAGAACAGACAGCAGCAGTAGGCTATTATGCTCTTTGTCAGAAGTCCCCAAAGAGTGGGGGGGGCACCCCTTAAAGGGGCATGGAGGAATGTGCAAGGGCTGTGGCAGCGCCCGGGCGAGTCCCCATAGAGGTAGCGAGGTAGGGCTGCCAGGCGTCTAGTTTTCGACCTGAATGCCTGGTCAAAAAGGGACCCTGGCATGCTGTGTTATTAAAAGTCCAGTTGGTGGTACAGCGGTGGGTCGGGGCTAAGGCCTGCCCTAGCTCCATGAGCTCCCGGAAGCAGCCGCCAGGTCCCTGTAGCCCCTAGATGCATGGGTGGGAAGGGAGGCTCCACGCACTACCCCCTCAAAGGCCAACTCCACAGCTCCCATTGGGCAGGAATCATGACCAATGGGAGCTCTGGGGGCGGTGCCTGCAGTGCGCAGAGCCTCCCTGGCCGCCTGAGTCATGGAGCTTCAGGGACCTGGAGGCTTCTTCCCGGGAGCCACGGTAAGCACCGCTGGGACCCCATACCTTGAACCTTCTCCTGCACCCCAACACTCTGCCCCAGCCCCCTCCTACACTCCAAACCTCTCATCCCCAGCCCCACCCCAGAGCCAACACCTTCAGCCACAGCCGTCACCCCCGCACTGCATCCCAACCCCCTGCCCCAGCCTGGAGCCCCCTCTACACCCCAACCCCCCCCATTTCCATCCCCACCCCAGAGCCCACGCCCTCATTCCTCCTGCACTCAACCCTCTGCCCCAGCCCAGTGAAAGTGAGTGTGGGGGGGGGGGAGGAGGAGCAATGGAGGGAGGGGGCATGGAGTGAGTGGGGCCATGGACTCAGAGAAGGGGTGGGTCATGGATGTTCGGTTGTGTGCAATTAGAAACTTGGCAACCTTATGGGGAGGGAGTGCCATCCAGTCCCTCCCCACCACCAGCTCTGCTCCAGTCCTAGCCCCAGCCTCATTCTTGGCCCCTTGGCTCTGTGTTCCCATCCCTGCAGCAGCCCCCAGCCTTGGCTGCTGGCCATGGCTCTATTCCCAGCCTGGGGCTGAAGCTGGGGACAAGGCCAGTAGTGGAGCCACATTTGGCAGCCAGACTGTGGATCTGCTTCTACTCCCAGCCTCAGTGACTGGCTGCAGCCCCGCTCCTAGCCCCAGACTCCCCCTCACCTGTGGCCCTACCCTTTGTCACCTTACCCTGTCTGCCCTCCCTTTGAGCTGCTGCCCTGCACCCAGCTCCAGGGAGGGGAGTGGGGTGCAGACAGGGGAGTGTGACCCTCAAAAGTTTGGGGACAGCTTCTCTGTGTGGTCCAGCCACTAGAAGAGGATGAGACATGTACTTTGTCAGTGGGCTTCATAACTGATAGTAAAGGAACACAGAGATCCAGGACTCCTCAAGTTTGATTCCAAGATCTGTAGGGAAGTGTTCTCTAGTGGTTATAAGCCCTACTGCCTCTCTCTTCCTGCAGCCTATCCCTGTCCTCCTGCCACTGTCACCCTTGGCTCCTGCCCTCTTTCTCCTCTATGCCTTTCTACCTCCTATTGCTCTCCCCCTCTGCACCTATATACCCACAGTTACCTCTCCTCTAGCTCCTGAAACCCTTTCTCCCCTTCTGCTCTTGTCCCCCTGTTCCCTCCCAACCCCATTTCTTATCCCTCTGGTTCAATTCAGCTATTTTTGGATCATGTAAGCACAGACATTTCAAATAAGAACATAGGAGGATCCCTAAAATATCTGACTGACCAAATTTTGAGCAGGGGAAAAAGATGGTGGTGAAATGGGTGTGATATAATTCAATCCTAATTACAACTCAGCTGTAATTTGCTGCCAGGGACTGCTAATAAATAGAATATTTACTCATATGCTCAGATACACACCCTATTTCACAGGGCGGCACTAGCTGACGTCTGCAGGAACTGGGTGTATCAGCTGGAGGTATTTTGACCTTGTTTTTCACTTTGTTTCTGATCTTTGTCTGTGTGCCTGCAACAGCATCTGACATAATTTACTGGTATCCTTTGCTTGGTGCCTCCAAACCCCAGGAGGTCTGAGCACAATAGTGTCACATTACCTAAAAGTACAATGTACACGATAGGTGACACATAGCTCTGAAAGCCAACACCATGGTCTAGATATTTAAGAACTCCTATTGTGAAGCACTAGGGAGTGAAATTTACTGGGGAAAGGAAACAAAGGAAAATAACTAATCAATAAGGCAAAAGGAACATCGGATTACTAACCAAACAATAATGGACAGTTTGCACACCCCTCACAGCCACAGCCAATCTTACCAGTCCTCAGAATCACTAATATCTTCAACTGTGAACCATGTCAGCCTACCTGCTAGAATCTACGCGTACTACAGGTCAATATTCCTTTAGGCTATGTACTGGCAGATGGATTTAACTGCACATGTAGCCAATTCAATTCAATGGCGTGTGGATTCTCACACCTCACTCATCACCATAGAATCTGAGCACCTGCCAATAATGCATTATGTCACATAATTGACATCTCCTATGTTTGTTTGCACATCCTCCCCCTAGAGGAAAAACTGTGTGGAGTGTTGTTTTTTTGAAATGATGAATTAGCAAATACATTCTGTATATTAGTATAAGCATTATTTGAAAAAAAAACTATCAAATCAAGTTTAAGTTCTCCATATTCATTTTCAAGGTGCTCAGTGGCCTGGGGTCAAGATATATAAAAGGTGACTAAAATGACACATACACACACACACATATGTTGCTATATGTTTATGGTACAGAAGGCCAGGTGTTGCAGGGCAGAGGTTTAAAAAACCTCTGCTGCCTGCTAAAGACCCAGCTTCCCTGCAGCGTGGCTGGGTTAAAGGGCTAAAACCTTGAGCAGGGAGCCCAGTTGAAGGGCTAATTACAGCAGGCTCATTGAAACCTACTGAGCCAGGTGGAACCAGTTGGGTTGATGACTGGGGAAGAGTATAAACCCAGGGAAGAACTCAGAGAGAGAGAGAGAGAGAGAGAGAGAGAGAGAGAGAGAGAGAGAGGGGCTAGGAGGGAGGGGATCTAGCCCTGTTTCTGCTGGTTGAGACGAGCCTCAAAAGGCCAGAGGACCTGGTGAGGGGTCAGTAAGGGGCCTGGTTTTGAGGAAGTTGGGACTGTGTCAGCACTGTGAATAAAACAGCATGGGTGAAACACCAGAGAGGAGTGTCTGAGACCCTTCCTTTGACCAGTCTAAGCACAGGGCACAGGCACTAGGGGAAGGAAACCTGTGCCGCCCCATGACACCAGGTCAAAGACATGTGCCTTGCATTTAGAGCAGAAGCTAATGAGGTTTGTGATGGTGCTTAGTTCTTGGGAGAGTTCATTCCATAGTCTTGGACTAGCCCATGAGGAAAATGTCTCCTGCACAGAGTAGTTTACCCATATTGTAGGAAGTTTCCTTGTACCAGAAGAGTGGAATTGTCAACCATGGTCTTCATCCCAGAGCTTTAATCATCTTTTAGATTTCCCGGCCATTGTGACCCTTGCACTTGATTTGATATTATGTGGGAAGCCGTTGTAGAGAGTGGAGGACAGGTTTGATGTGTTCGCAGTATCTATCCTGTCTTGCCGAGGCAATGGGCTGCAGCGGTCTGCACTAGTTTTTGTTTCCTAAGCACAGGCACATCGCATTGCTATAAACGATCTGAGAGGCAATGAAGGCACGAATAACTGCAACCGGGTTTCGCTGTTTTGTTGTATTCTTGTCACGGTTACTGGGCTAACTACACCTCTAGCACCCGCAGGCTTTCCAAGTGCACAACCTCTAGGCCTCAGGCCATCACCTCTTTTTTGGGATGGAAACTTGCATTTCTCTTACTCTCAGTTTAGGCTTAGGTTGCAGTCCTCTGTGTATGTATCAGCTGTAATCATCTTAGAAGGCTTGACTGAGGCTCGGACTCTGCAGGCCATTCCCCTCCAGCCACTGACAATGGCAATCAGTGAGCAAACAACTTCCTTAAAGCAAAGTATTATTTATATAGAATAAAAGCCTTTCCAAGAAAACCCATCTTCAAAACAATACACCAGCAAATATATGGCACTCTTCCCTCTGAGTCACTACTGGATAAATGCCTGAGCACGATGTTAGAGTCCACACTGTGCTTCTGTAGGTGCCATTTTTCAATTAAGACACAAAATCG
This sequence comes from Dermatemys mawii, assembly GCA_007922305.1. Classification (NCBI taxonomy): domain Eukaryota; kingdom Metazoa; phylum Chordata; order Testudines; family Dermatemydidae; genus Dermatemys; species Dermatemys mawii. Next base: position 1,081,536 of record ML677364.1, on the reverse strand, counting down.
TAGATCTGACTCCTTGTGCCTGCTAAGATCCTCATCAAGGAGGCTAACCTGAAGACCCCAGCTAAATTCCAACTTTGACATGGAAATATTGTCCAAATGAAGGCTCCACTTCAGCAAAGCACTTTAGCACATGCTTAACTTTAAGGATGTGCTTAAATGTTTTGCAGAATCAGGGCCTTAAAAATCAATCAATCAAATGCTTCAGGTTGCTCTTTCCCAGAGTCCACATTTTATGTAGTCTGGGTAAAGTGCTGTGAGGCAGGAAGAAAGGGTCATCCTTTGGAGCAACATAGCTTGCGCTAAAAGTATATATAATACAGGGTATATACAAAAAAGAGTGCTGGGTGCTTTACAGTACAAACAGAAAGACACAGTGCTCCTAATCCAAGTAGTTTCATCTCTTATTTTAGGTATGACACAAGAAGTGTGTGGGAGAGGAGAGGATAGAGGTCAGAGGATTAAGGTGACAGCAATGAAGTCTTAGAATACTTGGAATAGGCTATTGTGCTGGTTCAATTATAAGTCGGATTGAGCTATCAAGGCATTTCAGAAGTAGCTTGCCTTTCAAGCCGCCTTCCATTCCAACTGAATGATCCACTTTGGGTGTTAACATTTGAAACTTAAGACAGAAAAGTCCTTCTGAAAATTGTAAAACACTCTGTCATAAGAAGCTCTCATAATATAAAATCTAATAAACATGAATTATAGTTGGTAACTTTAAAATTAAGTTTGTTGTAAATTAGAGGGTGGAATAAAAATGTATTTCAGAGTGTGCTGAGCATCTCTTTAATCATAAAAGTGCCATCATTTTTTGTCCAATTAAGTCAGCATAACAATGGAAGGGTTATTCATCAGTTATTCAGCTTGTAAAAACAACTTACACAAGCTGGAGAATATCTGCAGAAATCAGAAGGTCACAGAGAAACAAAACACTTAAAAAGGAAGAAAACTTGATTACTATAGTCAAATGTCTTCTCCTAGCTACAAAACTTAACGATACACATTGCAATTAGTATTCCAGTTTCACTGGGACTGTTAAAAGTATGTCATATTGAAAGGAAGAAGATGGGCAATATCTCTTCTTAATTTACAGGAAACAGACCTACAGCTGAAGATAAACAGGCAAAAATGTTGACTTCCATAATAAAAAAAAAAAGGCTCAGGTCCTTGGCCCCTTTTTGGCCCTTCTGCATTGCTTCTGTGATACAAAGGGGGCAGGAAGCTACCCTAGCAGAACAGCTGGGGTTCATCCTAATGTGAAGGAATCTTTGGGTCATGTAGTTGACATGACTCTATGCCTACTGCCTCACTATAGACCACTGCTCCCAGCTCACATGGCAGGTTGGTGTATATCAGGAATGAGTAAGGGCACTGCTATATAACAGCACTGACAGAGGCATTGCTCCAGCGTCAGGTGGAGCATTCTTGAACCACTGAATTCAGTGGGATTACCCACCGGCATATTTGTAGGATCAGCGACATAGTGGGACAGGCAGACATGTATCAGTGCTGAAATCCACAAGGAAATGACAAACCTCCAGCTGCTCCAAGGAGAATTTCTCATCAACTTTGTTTTTAAATGCATTTTGACCCATTGTTAAAGGGAAGACCGTTCAGACTTGGGAGGAGAAAAATCATATAGGAGCAGAAAACAGAGCCCCATTGAAAAAATACAGCAGGTGAGCCTGGAACAGTTGAGTTGCTAGTTACAATGGGACACATTTCAGCTATTGGCACTTTGTTCTTCTAGTAGGCAATGACTGCTGGACAAAACGTACACACTTTACAAAAAAATAATAAACTACAATTATGCTTCAAAGCTTCCAAGAAGCTATGAAAAATACACATGACCCACCTATGTGGGAATGTAATAGAGGGCACAGATGAAGAGTCAGCCATGTGCCTGTCACTCAAAAAAAGGAAGAATTTGGAGACAATGATATTCCATCTAACCCCTTTGAGTCTCATGACCTAAAGCACTCCCCTGGGTTCTAAATTCTTTTAGCCTGCTCATAATCTTTCACATCTTCTGTGAGATATAGGAATGTGAATCTGTTATAACTCAACTATCTCAGAAGAGAATCTGATTTTTTTTTGTTAAATCCATGGTGTGTCAAATGAAAGCCTGAGGGAAATTGCCTGTATTAATATATACAACTGATAGCATCTTTTTAACTTGTAGAAAGTCATTTTATCATTTTGAAAAAGACCAAAAGGACAGTGATGTGAAGGGAGCATTTCTACTTTACCCAGACTGAGAATATGATGAACAAATAGTGAAAGAGAAAGACTGTCACCTTAAATTGTTAACACTATTACTTCTTCAAGGCTCTCACTTCTCACCAAATATAAATGACAATCCCAGAACAAGAAATAATGCTATTTAGACCAACTGGTTGGTCCATGATGATTATTCCATTTCATGAGACTAGCTTACATCTATTCTTGGATAAGAGACAATTGGGCTGACCATCCAAAAACCCTGAGGAGTTCAACATCCTTTGGTACAGGAGAATGAAAACTGTAATAAGCACAGGCTCGTTAGAAGAAGATAATATAAAGACCTGTTTGTGTCTTTGGTTAAGCAATCTCTCTTCAAATCTAAAACTGCAGCAGATATATTTGCCCCAGTCACACTGGCAAATGTCATGATTGCTTTCTTTTCCTCTGTAGGAATTACTGAATCACATTTTAGTTTAGCCCCTTGATAATGAAGAGTCTGTGAAATTCCAAGACATCCTATTCAGCATTTCAATTACCTTAAACCTTGCATGTACTCAAATTTGAACTTATAATTATTTTGTGTATTAATTCCTATTTTTTTGTTTTGTGATGACTGATCGAATGGCTGGGATACCATAAATATCTTAGAACAAAGAGCTTTCCATGTGTCACCAATTGCTCTGATTCATTGTCATTCATGACTAAGATTCTCTTTTGTGCCAAAATTCATTTGCTGGAGGTGAGGCACTCATGGAACTTGTTACAGTGCCCTGATTCTCAAATTATCCTGATTCCAGGCCCAGCATAAGATAGAGCAGCCTAGAGGCTGCTCAAAATTACGCTAGCTGGGCATATTCCTATACAAGTTGAAAATTAGCAGAGTACAATAGACATGCCTGTTACATCAGGTCAGAAGGCATTTGGCATAGAAGCTGGTTAGTTTGTTTTATGCCAGTTCAGAGTGCTCATTTTTTGGAATTCTTATCCAGCTAGCTAAGGCCAGATTCTGCCATTTTGCACTACCCGAGTGGCACAGGGTGACAAGGACAAAGGGAGAGAATCCAGCTCAATGACACTAGAACTAATTTCCAAATGGCAAATGGCAAACCTACTTTTTATTTTAAAATGTAACATATCTGCTGAATTAATAGAACATAGAAAGTCAACAGAATGTGTGTGTACTGGATACTAGTGGCAAACACAACCGTGTTTACTGAAGGAAATAAATATTCCAGGAAACTGTGTACATAGACAGTATAAAAATTAACATCATGGTTAGGGTGACCGACCATATGTCCTGTTTTGGCCAGGACAGTCCCCTTTTTAAGTCATGGACATCTCCACTTTTTTGGTAAAAATCATCAGTTGGCAATAGCAAATGGGACAAATGCCCAGTTCTGCCAAAAAAGCGGGACAGGCCTCCATAACAGGGCACAGAATAATGTTTGGGGAGGGAAAGTAGCAATGCCTGCCCTGCGTGGTGGATCTCAGGTGAGTGGTAACACCAGGCAGCAGGGCTTGGATCAGCCCCATGCGGTAGTGGGGGAATGGTGGGGGCAGAAAGCTAGGGCCAGCCATGCGCAGTGACCTTTTTACACTTGGAGAAATATGGTTACCCAATAATGGTTAAAAAAGCATTAGGGGAGAAGGTGCAAACACATTAAAACATAAAAGGGTACAATCAAAACAGGCAAAAGTGATGGAAAAATTTACAGCAAAATGGAAACTTTTAAACAAACAAGACATGTAGGTGTTAATACAAAGTGGGCTTGACATCATGCATCTTGAAAACTTTGCATATTTTAAATTGGGGAGTAGCCAGAATGACATTTTTAGGTTGGTTATTTGGGGGATTCAGCCCATAACTGTAAAGTTACCTGGCTTTTCACAAGTGTTGTGAAGGTCATCTTTGAATTATGGCCAGCAAACTACAGCACCTTATTAGCACATGTGGAAAGAAAATTAATTTGGCAAGACTGTTTTCTCCCTAGCAGAGTTATAATAATCAGGAAACAGCCATTTAAAGGTTAATGGGTCATTCTGCTTTTTGACCTCTGCAAATCTCTAATTAACATCAATGAGAGCTGAATAAACCCCAAAGTTGCATATCACTGTCTATCTCTACCACATCTGTAAAACACTCAGCACTAGTACTCTAAGGCTGGATAGGCTCCTGACATCAGTGGGCAAGAATCCATTGGTGATGGTTTATATTGGCACAAATGACGCTGAATCGCAGGATCTCTCACAGATGGTAGATGACTTCAGGGTACTCAAAAGGATGCTGAAGAAGAAGAATATTCAAGCCATCTTCTCTAAGGTCTTTCTTGTCTCTTAGTGAAGGAAGACAGAAGGTAGAAGATCCTGGCAGTGAATCACTGGCTAGGTAAGTGGTTTAGAGTGAAGGACTTTGGTCTAGTGGAACACTGTTACACCTTCTATGGACAGAGGGGCAATATAGTTTGCATGACCTTCACCTTAGTAGAAAGGGGACCAATCTCCTCAGACACAAACTGGCTAGAGTAATTAGCAGGTGGTTGAACTAATAGCCAAAGGGATGGGTAAAAAGAGGGAAGATATGAACAATCAGCACAAAACTAAGATCTTGAGAACAAAATCAAGGAACCAAAGGACACGAAGAGAAGAAATTCTTTAATTGCCTATACACCAAAGCAAAGATCCTGGGTAAACAACAAGAGAAACTGGGATCGATCATTTGTGATCATAAATTGGTGTTACTGAAACCTGATGGGATGATTTTCACAACTGGAATGTTAAAATCAATGCTTATGAACTATTTAGGAAGGATTGAGGGGGCAAACACGGAGGGGAGTGGCAATCTGTCAGAAATGGCATTGCCTGTTTCCAAGTTACTGATAACTTAGAAGAAAATGTTCTTGAATGGGATACTAATTGGTATCTGCTACAGACCACTGTATCACGTTAGAGAACAGGATGACAGCTTCTTTATGCATTTTTCTTCAATGTGTAGGAAAAAAATTGTGTGATCATGGGGGACTTCAATTTGAGTGACATATGCTGGAGGTCTCATGCTGCCAGTACATAAACATCCTTGGAATTTCCAAACATAATAGATGACAATTTCCTAACTCAAAAGTGTTGCAGCCACCAAGGAGGAATTCTATATTAGACCTTGTCCCAACAGATCAAGAACAACTGATCACAGAACTAAAAGTTAATGGTAGCTTAGGTACAAGTGAGAATGACTTGATCATATTTATAATATGCAAGCAGAATAACATCCAGACCAATAATATATATACACCCGATGCTTCAATAAGGCTAATTTCACAAAGCTGAAAACAATTATGAGGATAATCAGCAGGGAGAAAGAATTTAATCATAAAAATGTGAATAATTGGGAATCATTTAAGAACACCTTACTAGATAGGCAAAAATGCCACAATCCCAGAATCAAGGAAGAAGGCTGTGCTGATTTTAAAAAATGACCTGATTTAGAGAATAAGTCAAGACAGCTGTAAAAATTTAAAAAATATAACCAATGTAAAAAAGGAAAAATTGATAGTCATGAATATAAATCAGGAACTAGGAATTGTAGAAAATTGATACAGAAAGCCAAGGGACATGAGGAAAAATCTATGGACAGTGAGTTAAGGACAATATAGAGAGTTTAAAATATATTGGTAACAAAAACCGCTCCTGATTATTGTATTGGTCCATTTTTAAAGGGAAGTGGTAGAATGGCAGAAGTGTTCAATATTTGTGTTCTGTGTTTGGAGAAAAACAAATTACATTGCCTCATTACTCTTTCCATTCCACTGGAGGATGTTAAAGAGAAGCTACTAAAGATAACCTTTTTCAAAATCAGCAGGTCCAGATAGCTAGCATCCTAGAGTTTTAAAAGATCTGGCTGAGGAGCTCATTGGACCGTTGATGTTGATTTTCAATAAGTCATGGAATACTGGGGAAGTTTCAGAAGACTGGAAGAATGAAAAGTTGTGCCCATTTTTAAAAAGAGTAAAGGGGATGACCTGGGTAATTATTGGCCTGTAAGTCTGACATCAATCCTGGGCAAGATAATGGAGTAGCTGACATGGGACTCAATTAATAAAGAACTAAGGGAGGGTAATATAAATCATGCAAATCAGATTGGGTTTATGCAAAATAGATTATGTTAAACTGACTCGGTATCTGTCTTTGATGAGATTACAAGTTTGGTTGATAGAGGTAATAGTGTTGATGTAATAATATTCTTGGACTTCTCTAAGGTGTTTGATTTGTTAATGCATGATATTTTGATTAAAAACCTAGAAGAATGTAGGCCATACTTACAGGATGGGGGACTTTATGCTGGAAACAGGGACTCTGAGAAAGATTTGGGGGTCATGGTGGATAATCAGCTGAACATGAGCTCACAATGTGATGTTGTGGCTGAAAGAGCTAATACCATCCTAGGATGTATAAACAGGGGAATCTTGAGTAAGAGGACAGAAGCTATTTTATCTCTATATTTGGCACTGGTGCGACCACTGCGGAAATACTGTGTCCAGTTCTGGTGCCCATAATTCAAGAAGGATGTTGATAAATTGGTGAGGGTTTAGAGAAGAGCCATGAGAATGATTACAGGATTAAAGTACGTGCCTTATAGTGATAGACCCAAGAAATTCAGTCTATTTAGTTTAACAAAGAAAAGGTCAAGGAGTGACTTGATTACACTAGATAACTACCTCCCTGGGGAACAAATATTTAATAATGGACTCCTCAGTCTAGCAGAGAAAGGTATAACACAATCCAATGTCTGGAAGCTGAAGCTAGACAAATTCAGACTGGAAATGAGGCACAGATTTTTAACGGTCAGAGTAATTAGCCCCTGGAACAATTTACCAAAAGTCGCAGTGATTCTCTATCACTGACAATTTTAAAATCAAGATTGGATATTTTTTCTAAAAGAATTATTTTGGGGAAGTTCTATGGCCTACAATATTCAGGAGGTCAGACTAGATCAGTGGTTCTCAAACTGGGGGTTGCGGCGCAATTCCTGGGGGGTCACAAGCTGCTGAAACACTGCTGAATCAAATGCTTCCAACTTCGGCAGCATATGGGCTGTCGTACCATACGTGTCAGCGTGTTTGCCGGAACCCCCCTGAATTGGTCGTTTCCGCTTTCGGCAGCATTTCGGTGGACACACAAACATGGACGGCATGTCCACCGAAATGCCGCTGAAAGTGGAAGAATGCAATTCGGCGGCATTTCGGCAGACATACCGGGGTCGTGACACCAAGCTAATTTGTAAAAAGGATTCGGTGGCAAGATAAATTTGAGAACCACTGGACTAAATTATCACAATGGCCTTAGAATAATCACATTCTGGCCGTAGAATCTACATTCTCTAATGCTATTAGATGTTTAAGAATCACAGTGAGTAGGACACAGATCTTCCATCCTTCCCTTTGGTGTGTGTGTGTGGGATTGGTTACTGCATTCCAAAAGGCTGTTAAAGGCTCTTCTTTCACTCTGTGATTTGGAGAATCTCATAATGAAGAAATAGGTTTGCAATATCACCTATACAGGGTAAGAGTCAAGCTCATTCTGCTCTCCATTGGTCTGGACTTCCCCAGCATAGGATGCTTAACTCAGAAAGCACTACCACAGTCCAGCTTCCAATTTTTCTGATCGTAGACTGTAGTTCTATGGCACAGTGCAGAAGGAGATGCTGATCCAGAGATATCATGCTACTAGCCTAATGTGGGATTTAAAAATTAGGACCTGCACCATGATATGGCTGAAGAATCTAACTACTGATTTGTGGCTCTGTCTAATCCTTGTCAGTGTCTGTCTAATGCTTCCCAAATGACTTGGATGTGTACCATGCATAATTGGCAGAATGAAAGAAAGCACTGAGATGGTCAAAGAACAATCAGACAAATGGTTTGTCAAGGCTGGCCATCACTGGCACAGCTGAGGGGGAGAAAATGAAGGGAAAAAAAGAAGAAGAAAGAGAGAGATGCAGTGCATGTAACTGATCCATTGTATACATTATAATTAATGGGATAGATCTTAAGCTGATATAAATTAGTGCAGATCTTTTGATATCAGTGGAGTTACACTGATTTCCACATGCTGAGGATGGTTCAGTAATTCAAATTTTTGTTTTCTGCCCAGATTATACCATTTTGTTCCAGTTAGCTTTGCAGCCTCTTTGATTTATGGAGATTCAGCAATTATTTTTTTACTTGCATATTATAAAATGAGCAGTAGCAGCAGGCACCTTTGTAGAGTAGACTACAAGAGCTTCTGGCATATGCAAATGAATTCAACAGCTTGTCACAAGTGAAAGGGAATACAGACTGAATTCATCAGAGAAATAGAACAGGTCATTCAAAACAAAACAAAACAAAAGCGGCTGCTGTTGCAAAACCACTTTGGAGATTCATTTACTTAGCCATTTAGATTAATATAGCATTTGAGCTAAACTATGTGTTTGGACTACTTTCAATTTAATAATAGTTTAAAACACATTTGCTTAAAATAGTTTAAATAATAATAATTTAATAATAGTTTAAAACACATTTGCTTAAAAATAGTTCCATAAAATATTTATTTAATGAAGAAATATGATGGCAATTTTAGGAGCAATCCACTCTAAAAACCATTAGGACTGAAGGTATTAGAGTGGAGCGAAATGGAGATATTTATGTAATCCTTCTGCCAGGTGGAGGCAGAAGCAACAACGGCTGGAATTCAAAATCTAGAGGTTCCTCTTAATGATACAAAACAGATCCAGCTCAAGCCCCTTCCCCGCAGCAATCTGGGAAAACTTCACATCACCCGTGATCACCTCTAAAAGTAAGGTGACCAGACAGCAAATGTGAAAAATTGGGACAAAGGGTGGAAGATAATAGGAGCTTATAGAAAGAAAAGACCCAAAAATCGGGACTGTCCTTATAAAATCGGGACAGACTGTCCCGGGATAGACTGTCGGGATAAAATCGGGATAGACTGTCCTATCTAAAAGGCAATACTTCTCTACTCACTGAGCCTGTGTGTAACAAAAGAAAACTTTTCATTAAAAAAGGGATTCACTTTGGCATTCATTTTGGAAAACACTTTAAGCACAGTTCAAAAGCATGTGACCATAAGCAAGCACCCACCCCGAGTAGATGGGGCAATGTCCCTTGCCTCAGTTTCTCTCCTTGCAGTGTGAAAGTCCCACAAATGTTCCTTTAACCTGTCATTATCCTCTCTCCTCTGCTGCACCCCACTCACAGTTGTCATCCTTTGTCAGCAATGGCCCAGAGTTCAGAGGTACATTTACATGAGTTCGTCTCCCACTTGCGGGATGGGGAGCAGACACCGAGCAATGCCTCTGCTCTTGCTGCCACCTCTGCAACTGAGTCACAGTTGCCTCCATTCGCTCTGCTGCTGTTACCACCCTCATTTACACTGCTGCTGCCGGCCACGGCCATTTACTCTGATGTCCACTTAAGCCAGCTGTCAGGGAGATTTAAGCAGGGAGTGGGGAACCTTGCTGCAGGCTGGGCAGTTTCTTTCACTGCAACGCTGTCCCACCCCAGGTCTAGGGCTCAGCAGCTAGGTTCCGTTGAGGATGACCCTTTCAATCAGAGCAAGCTAAGTACAATCAGGAAAACAACATTACTTTGCCCCTGCGTTCAAATATTGGAGTGATTTGTAAACCAGCACCAGCCAAAATTGATCATTTTAGCAGAGAGTTCCCTCTAGGCAGAGTGTGTTTATGCAAATATTGTACAGTCTGCTCCATGAAATCTTTCCCCTCAGGTCATCACTAGATGTCAGGGGAGAGCTCATTCCGCCCCTGCTTACATCTACAACAAATTATGGTGTCATGATCAGTCTTTACCAAAGCAAAAATTATTGGCAAAACTTCCCCAGTGTGAGTCTTTCTATTGACTTCAATGGGTTTTGGGTCAGGTCTGATCTAAGAAAATTGTTTGTATTCTGATTAGAATTAGATTAGGATGGGTACACTTGAAGTTGAACCTGCACAGATATATCTTGCAGGACAGGATATTTTGCAGAACCTTAAACATATAACAGGCTTCTTCAAACTCATCATCTATAAATACTACAGCGTGCAACACTAACTTGTTCTTCAATTACTGCTGAGAAACAGAGCAGGATTGTTCTAAAACTCAACACTCTACCTGGCCAGGAGAAAGGGGCTGATCTGAAGTATGGAGCGGCTGTGTGAATGCTCACAGGAGCCCCTACAGTTAGAAAGAAACTCGGACCCTGGATTTATTGTTTCTAAGGATATGTCTGCACTGCAATTAAACCCTGTGCCAGCTGACTTGGGTTCACAGGGCTTGGGCTAAGGGGCTGTTTAGTTGCGGTGTAGATGTTCGGCTCAGGCTGGAGTCCAGCATCTAAGTCCCAGCAAGGTGGGAGGGTCCCAGAGCTAGAGCTGCAGCCCAAGCCTGAATATCTACACTCCAATTACAGCCACTTAGCCCGAGGCCTGTGAGTATAAGTCAGCTGGCATGGGCCAGCTGTGGGTTTTTAACTGCAGTGTAGACATGCCCTCAGTGACCCAGCATAGAAAATTGTCATTTTATCAGTGTTGAGGATTTTATCAGTTGTAAACATTTTATCAGTTTTAAGGGGGGGGGGAGGTGAGATCAGAGTACCTGTTATCTTTGATGGTGTTCCCTTAAATATAGAATAATAGAATCATAGAAATGTAGGGCTGGAAAGGATCCCAAGAGATCTAGTCCAGCTCCTCCCTCTCAGGCAGGTAACGTACACTGAGACTATTCCTAGCACAGGGGTTTGTCTCACTCCTTCTTAAAAACCTTGAATGATGGTGATTCCACAACATTACTCAGAAGCCTATCCCAGTGTTTAACTATTCATATAGTTAGAAAGTTTTTCCTCATATCTAACCTAAATCTCCCTTGCTGCAGATTAAGCCCACTACTTATTGTTCTTCCATCAATGGACATGGAGAACAACTAAGTCACCCTCCTCTTGATTTTAACATGTCTGAAGACTTATCAAATTCCTCCCTCAGTCTTCTTTTTTCAAGATTAAACAGGCCCCGTTTTTAAACTTTTCCTCACAGGTCAGGTTTTATCATTCTGGGCTCTCTTCAGTTTGTCCACATTTTTCCTAAAGTGTGGTGCCCAGAACTGGACACAGTACTCTAGTTGAGGCCTCACCAGTGCTGAGTAGAGAAGGGCACTATTAGCAGCATCCCGGTCACAGAGGTTGCAGTAGCACTGGGAAGAATGCAGGCTTCGTTGTGTTGAGGATTGTGGATATCTGGGTGGCAACTGTTGGGCTGCTGAGGCAGTTGGCTCAGTAATTTGGACTAAGATAGAAGTTGCAGGAATGGGAAGCTCAGAGGGTGAGCTTAGGATGAGGAAATAAGATTGCATAGAAGTCTCCCTTTGCTGTAAACCTGTAACATGTTCTGTGGTCCTATATAAGTGAAGAATAAATTGCACACATGGTGAAAGGGTAACAACCTGGTGTGCTTGTGGTTAAGAGTTCAAGAAATAGGGCAGGCAGTGTAACATACTGCGTACTGACAGATTTAGGTTGGAGGTCATCTGGCTGAATAATTGTCATGGACTGAAGTTATTGCAGATGCTGTACCTTTTCAACATTATTGACACAATTTTCTTAACATTGTCTTATCTAAAGTTGTTTGATTATAAAAAAAATTCTTAAGTCAAGTTTTCCCTTTTTTAATATGTACTTTTAACAAATAAAAAGTGTCACTCTGAACAATCCGAGTTTTTACCTTTAACTTGAGGAGGGGGTCAGAGAACATTGGATTAAGCCTTATTCACTTTTTCTCTCTGTGCCTTTTCTATCTTCCTTCTCACTCATTCACTGTCTCGTTTTGCAGTTGCTCCCTCTGTTCTGAACTCTTGCCAGCTCTGTACTGGAGCGTGTGTGTCTATATACTATTATATGGGTTCTATATAAGAAAGCTAAAAAATAGTAGCTGCTTGTTCTCTGCTGCTGTGTAGCTTTTCCTGAGCCTCTCTTCCTCTTTTACCCCTTCAGTATTGCTGACCCTTTCCTGTGTTACCAATCCCAGACAGAAGAACTCCCACCTCCCTACCCAGGGAACTCTCTCGCTATAACACGCACTAGGCACAGTGCTTTAATTATTGCTAGAGCAACTGTAAACTGAATATAAAGGCCCCAAACCTAGGCAGTCCTCCAGCCAATTTACACTCTTCCACCAATGTAAAGCAGTGCTAAACTCAGTATATCTGGCCCTATGAGGATCATCTCTGTACAAGGGGATCCACAAAGCTGTACGGTAGTTTCTGTGCTCCCTGGCATGTGGGAAGCATGGTTAGGGAATAGCCAGGCTTCCTGTGACCAGTCTTGGCTGTCTTAATATCCCTGGGGGCTGTTAGCAAAGACAGCCGTCATGCTACTCTAATGTATAATGAGGGATTAACTCTATGCCCAGCTAGTGTATGTAAAGGTGGTTTAATGGCATCTCTGCCCTCTTTCAACAACTCCAGACTCTCCTTTGCATCCATCTGCTAGAGAGGATGATGGGACTAGCATTTTAGGCTTATTGGTAAAGAATTGTAAAATGTGCTGGCTTTGCTCTTCATGCAAAGTGCGTTCTATAGCACCACAGCCAAAAAATAGGAAATAATGCAAACATAATCCAGGTAGGTGCAATAATCACTAAAACCGCAATTCCTGACAGAATGCAGAATGAAAGAAGCAAAGGAGCTGGACCTACGGTATTTATGAAAACTTAACAGATCAATATCAAAACCACGCTCTGCAGCCACATGCGTGACCAAACAGCTAACTTCTTTGAAATTGAGAACACTTTGAAATTAGATGGATCTCCCATCAGCCAAGTAATGAAAAATATTCTCTAACCCAAATAACCACCAGCGCATAACAAAGAAAATGCCACATTCCATGGAAAGCAGACAACAGAGAAAAAATGAACCAACAAAAATAGAAGAAAATAGAAGCAAAACACAGCACATGTCCATTACAACAGACCAAATGACACAGTTTAAAATCAAAAAGCAGAGATGCATTGTGTGAGAAATAATCTTCTTTGGCCCATTTATGCTAACAGCTTTCACTAAATCAAACCAACTTGATTTCTGAAAAATGTTTTAACTGAAAGAGCAATGAACTGGAAATACACCTACAGTCTAAATGTTAAAATGAGGGTAAGTCAATCTGTAGATTCCAAATATTTGTGTGCTTGTGAATTGTAACCACAAACCAGCCCAAAGAGATCACCCTGACAACGAAGTTCTGTCTGCACCTAGGTAGAAGAGGCATGTCTGTGCAAACACAGTCTGCTCCTCAAGTCTTTTTGCCTAATGTATCACTAGAGGTCAGGGAAGAGCTCATTCAGACCCTGCATGCATTAGTATTGGATTGTGTGTGTGTCTCTTTGCTTACCCAGAGCATGATTCTTAGTTACACTTTATCCCCTTTGCACTTCTGTGGCATGAAAGGGTCAAAAAGCTGACACCTCTGATCACTTTGGAATTTCCTCAGGATAAAAAGAATCCCTAGTTGGTAATGATGCTCTAAACCACCCCTTTCAGAGCCTCCAGCATTGGGAATGTGGCAACCCTGTGACCATTCACTGCTGCCAGAAAGGCTTTTTGATGCCAGAGGTAACATGATGCAAGTAAGAGCAACCTTGTGGCTTCTCTAACGCCCTGGATTCCAAGCAGGAAGTCAGCCCTGGAAGAAGGGGAGTGCAAAGGTGGCATAATGTAACTTTTGCATTCCCTGTTCTTTTCTTGTACTAAGCAGAACATGGCTGGAATAGAGAATTGTTATATAAGATCATAAGAATAGCTATACTGGGTCAGTCCAAAGGTCCATATATCCAAGTATCCTGACTTCCAACAGTGGCCAATGCCAGCTGCCACAGAGGGAATGAACAGTGCAGGTAATCATCAAGTGATCCATCCCCTGTCACTCATTCCCAGCTTTTGGCGAAGAGAGGCTAGGGACATTATGTCTGTCCATCCTGGCTTATAGCCATTGATAGACCTATCCGCCATGAATTTATCTAGTTCTTTTTTTTGAACCCTGTTATAGTCTTGGCCTTCACAACATCCTCTGGCTTGGAGTTCCACAAGATTTCTGTGCATTGTGTGAAAAAATAGTTCATTTTGTTTTTAATCTGCTGCCTATTAATTTCATTTGGTGACCCCTAGTTCTTTTGTTATGAGAAGGCATAAATAACACTTCCTTATTTACTTTCTCCACACCAGTCATGATTTCATAGACTGCTATCATATGCCCTTTTAGTTGTCTTTTTTCCAAGCAGAAAAGTCCCAGTCTTATTAATTTCTCATTTTATGGCAGCCGTTTCATACCCCTAATAATTTTTGTTGCCCTTTTCTGAACCTTTTCCAATTCCAATATATCCATCTGTAAAGCACTTAGCTGGTATTTATAGGACCTTACCCGACTATCAAGAGATTCTTCAAAGCAGAGCAGCTGTTAGAGTACAAAGTTCTCAAGATACCACTTGTCTAAATCCTGAACACAGTCCATTAGTAAGAAACAATGCTGTCAGGTAGTCAAACTCTTAGCTTTTGTAGTAGGAATCATCTCTGCTAGAAAAGTTTCTGAGACTGTAAATACTTTCTTCCTGGTGTCTCTTCCTTATATTTTACCAGAACAATGTAGTTCTATGAACCATCCATGGTTTGTTCTAGTAAATTAGTTCTATCCCTAATTTCAGGTATATAGTATCACTCCTGAGAGATACTCAGTAGTGAGATTATATACTATATTCAGTAGTGGCTGAGTGGGCATTAACTTCATTCTCCTAAGACAGAAAGGACTTTATCTAATCAGATGCTCCTTTTGCTATTGTTTTTTTTTTCTAGCGATCAAAAAAAGAGGTGTAGCCTCAGACATGTCAAGTCTCACTCACTGGGTGTGAGACTCACTCATTAGCACGCTATCTCACTCTCACACACATTCCTAAGTTTATCGAACTCATTCTGAGTTTAAATTTAAAATACTTTTACTCACATGCTGAAAGAGGTGACAAACGGTTCTTCTCAACTTCTCAAGTTCCCGTTACTGTCAAGGGTTGCCAGGCTTATCTTAGGTTTGCCCCATGCAAACGCAGGAGAAGAGAGAGTGTTCACTCTTGCTTGAAAGACCAAGCCTTGGACTAGCCAGGACACTGTCCTCTATTAACCAGTGAAGCTGGCAAATCCTGAGCCATGTTTCAAGGTTTAGCCACCAAAAGAAGTTATAAAAATAGCAAATGTGAAACCAAACTAAACATGAAAAGAATTGTGGGATCTGAATCCTTTATCTATGGTTTGTTAGCATCAAATTAATTACATTCAATTTAATTACATTATTTTTACATTCATTTAATGTATTGTTTGATTGTGTTTTATTTTAATTATTTAATTTTAATACATTTATTTTGCAAATATATATTTTGGAATCTGGTTATTTTAGTTTGCTGTAAATGTAATTGAAACAATAATATATAAACCAAATAATATTTGTACTGAGTGTGTTTTTCAAATGGATGATCACTATGACAAGGTCATATGCCAAATAAACATATTGTTCTATTGATAAAACAGTTTTCATTTTCGTTAGGTTTATATTTTTCTTGTTCTGTCCATTATGTGCCTTAACTAAGGGTTAACAGCTCTGTTCTTCAGGAATCTCCAGCCATCCAGGTTTTTGTTCCAACCAGCAAATAATTCCAAAATAAAATAAAATCCACTCAGTTTGCATTGCATTAGAATTCTAGACTTTAGTAAGAATTAGGACATTTAAGTGTTTCATATGCAATATTAAGAATTGTACATCTTAAAACACACTATTAAGTGCTGGTTTGAATAAAAACCTGGACTACTAGATGTCCCCAAAGTGAGAGTCCCTATCTTAAGCAATGACCTAATGCAAAATCAGGAAAGTCTCACTCTTTGGCCTTGAATCTCACTCTTAAGGATAGTCAATTCTTGGCATCTCTGCATGATTTGCAAAATCCATTTTGGTTTCTTTGATTTCAAAAGAGGGGAAGCATCTTGTTTGCTGCCTGTTAGTTTATTTGGTCTCCTTCTGGGTCTCAAAGGAAGCACATCATTTCACCCAAGGCTCTCAGAATATAGCTGCAAACCCATCCATTCCTCCACAAAACATTTTAACTTGACTTTTGAGTTTCCACCCATGCTACATTTAGACACTGAGCTTTGAGTGAGGAAGTTCAGTAATCCTGCAGTTAAATCTCTCCCTTGCTGACAAACACTTACTGTTACCTAGAGCCCATTAGCCCTGGGTGCTGGAACTATCTGAGCAGAAAGTCATGTTACTCCGCCATTCACTTTCAGCAATCTGAAAGCGCTCCCAGTTCACTCTTTGTTAATGTTGATTCTAACTTAAGTTATAGCTTGTTTACTGCTTATGCAAAATGAGTAAATAACTGTCTGTCTAGATTCTTGTACAAGACTCATCATCGTGGTGTCTGACCATTTTTACTGTTAATGTATTAAGGATTAAAAAGTGCTGAATGAACATGCCCTTCACATTCTATTTTGCATGTGAATTTTTACTCTACATGCAGTATTCTGGATCATCTTGTGCAAATAATTCCATTGTTATTACATCAAGCAGATTAGTAGCTCAAAAGCAACTTGCTGCTATGGTGAATGCTATGATTATATATTAAAAATAATCACTAATGTAACTAGCTGTATTTTGGACAGAATATCTGCTATTGTTGAAAACATTACATATCTGTTAGTAAGACCTGCAAAAGGATAATATGAATAATATGCCAAACTTGGCAACACTGCTGAATCCAAATAAAGCTAGTATTCCATAACATATCAAGAGGACTTTGGTATTATGAATTAGAACCCTGTAGAACCCTAAGGATAACCCTTGCAATTCAACAATGAGGGACAGGAACACAGAAAACCTCTCACCTCATCTTCACCAACCACACACTGGGACCATGACTCACTCTGGCTTTCATCTCTTTCCCACTCCTACTTCTGACTGAACTCTATTCCATCTCTCTAGGCTGCACAGCTCCCTACATAGCTGCCCAAATAGGTGAGCCTCTGAGCAAAGAGTCACTGGAGATTCTACGTTAGTTCTTCCTTGCTCCCAACCACTGCAAGCATTCTGAGCACCTGACCCTGCTGGGCCCTAAGGTGAGGCTGAAGATGAGAGCTATCTTTAGGGTAGTCAGAGAAAGGCTCAAGGACCGGGGAAGGAAAGGAAGAAGTTTGCTGCTGGGGAGGATTGAGGTATGATTGGCTCCACCCAGAATTTCCAATCTAGCCCCTTCTCCCTTGGCCACAGAATCTCCCTATTTTCTGTCACAGTGCCCTTTAGAAACCTTTCATGCAGACTAGAAGCCACGCTTATCCTCAGGTGGAAAACACCTCAGGGTTGGCCAGTGTCCCCACTTGTCAGGACTAAGGATTTTCCTCTTTTGGATTTGAAAAGTGCTTGGCACATTTTGGGTGCTATTGCAATTGTAATACATACAAATACTACTAATGAGTAAGCATGAAGTTTCAGCTTTCCTGGTTTTTGTAACACTGAGTGAAGTTCTCAGCATTATTTGTTGTAATATATAGACTTCATACAGCACATTTTAACTAATGGTGAGCAAACTTTAAAAGTCTTAAAAATTGATTAAATGAGAAGAAGAACTCAGATGTTCAGATGCTTATTCAAACTACCTGAACTTCCTGAATTTACAAAAGTGACCTGGAACTTTCATGAGAGATTCATTGTGAGAATTCTTGCCTTGCATCAAGCTCTTCATGTCACAAAGCTAGCCCATGTTCTTTTTGCACTTCCATTTACATTCCTGCCTAGAACCTGGAAGTACAGAGTGATACGTGGTATGGGGAGAATTAGTTCTTTTTAAAGTTGTTCAACTCTAGCTTTCAAAAAAGATGCAGTTTGAGTTTGGGGTGAACATTTGGAGTTATCCAAACTGTTTTCCCATCTCTACTACTAGCTTTTGTAAGGATCCAAATGTGGATAAGTACGGAACCAAAATACCAGACTCCAATGCCCATTTACTTCTGGAAGAATGTGGAATCACCATGTTTGGAGACCCTTTTAAAAACACAGGACTCAATTCTACTAATGTTTCGTAGGGTTGAGAGTGGGGATGTGAAATATATTTTTATTAAATAGGAACACCTTGGTGCTCAGCACTATGAAAATTCTGCCCATGGCATTGAGATGCCTGAATAGGAGCCAAGCTGTTTTGAAAATCTGGGCACATATTCACTATTTGTGTTTTATCTCATGTTTTTCTTCTGCGGGAGGTTCTATACATAGAGATATTACTGATATGTGAAGATGATAGCTCTTCTCAACTGGTTCATTCATTCATGAGGAAAGAACCACAGTGCTTTCGGTATTATTCCCAGAAGGCGGTATTATTCCTTTAGAAGATGGCACATATGAAAATGACCTTCCCTCACAGTGTTAGCATATCAGTGCTTGGCCCTCTACTGTCCCTCAGGCCTTGTCTACACCAGAGGTCTTCAAACCTTTCCCCCCATGGCCCCTTTCCATGGACAGAAAAGTCTGGGGGCCCCTAGGGGGTATGTCTGCTGAAATGCCACCACAGAAAGCGGAAGCTTCTGCTTTCCATGGTGGCATTTCAGCGGGACTAAAATAGCCCACCTGGGCGTTCGGCGATCTCCCGGGCTGGCTCGGCAGTGGGGTCTCGCGCACCCCCAGAGTTGTGCGCACACCAGTTTGAAGACTACTGGTCTACACTACCATCTGGATCGACGGGTAGAGATCGATCTATTGGGGATTGATTTATCGTGTCTTTTTAGGATGCGATAAATCGGTCCCCAAAGTCAACTCCAGCACCCCAGCTCGCCAGGAGGTGCAAGCTGGAGTCAATGGGAGAGCCCGCCGGCGACTGCTGCTGCCGTAAGGATGGCAGGTAAGTCAACCTAAGATGTGTTGACTTTAGCTACATTATTTACATAGCTGAAGTTGCATATCTTAGGTTGACCCTCCCCACTGGTATAGACCAGGCCCCAGAAAGGACAGGGTAAGTGAATGGTGCACACCCATCTCTAATTGGGAGGCTTAACTGTCACATAACATTACATCTAATATACTGTAACAATTTAACTTAACGTTTTGGAAGGAAGAACAAAAAATTAATACCATTCCCCTAGCCATGCTATTTTTTTTAAGAGATTGGTGATTCAGCTGAGCGATGATTCAGCCACTGACAAATTAGCCTTGTCAGCTCCAGTATATAAAAAGGTGCTTTGCTGAAATGTATCATTTACAAATACCAATATGCTGTATACGCTAATAGGGGTTTTCCAAATAAAAGTACATATATGTCTTTTTATCACTTGGAAATCATGCATGTCGAACACAGTGCATTTCATGAAAGTAACGGGCTGTATAGTGAATACTTGATAGAGAGAGAATGTAAAATAGCCATTATACATATCAATTGGCTGGTACTATTCATTTAATTTAGTTTGAATTACAAGAAGGAAAACAAATTATAAATTAAACTTAACTTTAGGGAGAGAAAGGGTGGTCAGGTCACAGACTTGTAATTCAAGAGACCAAGGTTTAATTCCTTGCTCTACAACAGACTTCCTGTCTGACCTTATACAAGTCTGTGTTTCAGTTTCCACCTCTAACAGGGATAGTAGCACTTCCCTACCTCACAGGGTGTTGTGAGGATAAATATAGAGTATGAGAGGCTCAGCTAGTAGTATTGTAGGGGAAAGGGATATAATTAGCTACAATATATAAGTAGAAGGAAAGAAAAAATTAAAATAGATGAGATTGGTCTCACAGCATTACTTTAATGACCTGAAAATCAAAGTTAAGGAACAATTTTTGAAACTCCCATACCCATTTTCAACTCTGAAAATTGCCCCCTTGTGATTTCTGATACTGACTGGTTAATAATTATGTCATGCAACGCTATGAGAAAATCTACATTCATTGACATTCCTGATTGTGACTTGTGAAGAGTATCGACTGCCAAAAAGGACAGGAACCAGTGGACTTTTCACAGAAGTATCACAGATGTGGTGGCCATCTACCAAAAATCCCCAATAACCGGGACTCTCATATCTAACTTTCCAAGGGACTGGCAGTATCACGAAGCTTCCTGTGGAACTCTAAATGAAGATGTCCATCCCTTGAAGTTTTGACAAGCTTTCTAAGGAGCTGACTCTTATTTTTGTCATGTACTTTTGCCATACTCGACTTATCTGAGAGGGTGGAGCTCAGCTCCTGTAGAATATTTAAGGTCAGCACTTCAAACAGTTACAATTAAGTCACTATTTTGGTCATCTACTCACCTGTCAGTACAGGTGTATTTATGTCAACACTTAGAGCACTTGTGGGGCATTCATCTCAGTGCCTCTCATGCCTTAGGTACTCTGCAGGAGCCCCTTAAGACTTTACTGTGTGTGACAATGTTGAGTTTACTGAGCCGCTCTAGCTGAACTAACACTCTGGTGTATTTTGTGAAACGCAGCAGTAGTCTTAACATGGTCAGTGCCCTCCAATCGTTAGGAAGTTCACTGGATTCTGATGTGCCATTCTGAGGTTCCCAACTTGAATCTGAATAACTTTTATAATAAGCCCTTAAGTGTCTCTTGCATTTGGTCCATTCTTCCTCCCTAAGGCCCAACCACCCAGCCAGAATGTAGCTTTGCTAAGCACAGTCCTAAATGGACACTAGTGATTTTCTATAACTTCAGAACTTAATTTTCCCTTGAAATTATAAAAATAGTACCTACCCGGAATTCTGGCCTTTTTTTTTTTTATTACCACGGGCAAGACTACATATTTCAGCTTGTTTTAGTGAATAGCAAGATTTATGTCACTTGCTTGAGCTAACTCCTGACCTTGGTTTAAAAATCTTCACACTCATCTCAGCAGGTTGATATATGCTTAACTAATGAGCTATTTTAGTTGATGGTTGGCTGAAAGCAGCTGAGTAAATAGTCTGTGTCTAATATTATCTTCTTCAATATGGAAAACAATGTCAGCTCACAAGACTTCATGTGGAAATAAACATGCATAAGATAGGCTGCAGCTGAACTAGTTGACAGCTATTAAGTTTTTAATTGGTTTAGTGTACCACACTAAAAAACACTATTTGAACTTGTTACTGAAAACTAGATTTTAAAAAATACAATCACTAAACATGTAAAAAGTATAAACTTAGGCATATAACCAAAAATATCATAGGATAGGAATTAGGCACATGGAAAGGGTGACAGGCAGATTGTACATACAGAACTGAGTGTTAGAGGAGGAGTATAATGTAAGTGCAACTATGGTAATCTTATTAGGCCTCAATATAAAGAGCTCTCAGTTTGGCCAGTGTGAATGAAAAATTTAACAATTAAGACACTTACGTCAATATAAGCAGCCTGATTAATTGTTTAATGTGGTGGTTGGAATTCTGTGAGGGAAATAAAGTGGATTACAAGGATCGAACAGAGGGAAGCACTCCTACAAGTTAAGTTGTAATTTTGGCTCCAGAAAATCAGTTATGAGGCTGGGTGACTGGAGGAAGTGCTAATACATTTCATTTTTATTTTCATTATTTTAATTTTTAAAAAGGAAATATTGTACAAAAACATTAAAAGAACATAAATTTTATATATTTAAGCACTCAAAAGGAAAGTAGTTCAATAGTTAAGGATGAATATGTAACTCTAATTCTTACTTTTTGTGTGTATATACATTATGTGATGATCTTTAATTACCTGATAATATACCGTCTCTTGGACCATATAATATATCACAATATTTTTCTACCACTTTAGATACACATATATAACATTTTGTAATTTTTTTCATACCTGTATGCTTATACATGTTTCAATATCATAATGGTCCCCTATATCTTTATCGACTTAGAGAGAACTTTTTTAAAAAAAAGTCTAAGTTATATATTGTAATAACTTGGTGATCACTGACATTTTTATTTGGAGAAAGATAATTTATTTCTGAATAGTAACTTAGTCTTGTGCACCTCACAAGCTGTTCCTTAAAGAGAACTGCCACACCTGAGGTCAGTGGAGCCAATTAAACAGGAGTTCCTTCAATAATAAAACTGTTGGAAAAATGTTCCCTTGGAGGGGCCAAATGCTTTAGAATTTACTCTTCTCTATCTTTTTCAGCATAGCCCAAATTAGGGCACATGCTATAGATTAATCTTTCCTCTGGGTACTTTGTGAGAGGAGCTTGTGGGAGGGGTAGTGTTTAGGGAAAGAGGGGTGTCATTCCTATTCTGAAAGGTCTGAGTGTTTGCAGCTGTATGTAGTGGGAGTTTGCTGCTAGTTTTGTTTTGTATGTTCAGTTCTGCTTTTAAAACAATTGGCAATGGTTCCTAGCATGTATAATCAGAGAAAAGTGAAAAGAAAGCAGAGCCACGAGTTTACCCCACCTTATCCCCCTCTACACTCGCGGGTAGAGGTGTCAGTTGTGAGAAGGGAAAGACTGTTCTTTCCCAAGGGTTGTTCACCCTCATCCATGTGCTCCCCAGGAACATAGGAAGGATTTTGCTTTCTGAGGTATATTTCTCCCATGGGAGCCCCATGAGCCGACATAGCTCCATAACATTCCTAAGGTCAAAAATTTTATCCAACTGTATATACTCAAAGGGGAAGGAATGAAGTTGTAATTAAAACTTAACTTTTGCATTTCCTAACTTTGGAGAGGTTAACTTAACAACCTGAACTACACTTGCTATTTACGTACCTTTTTGATAGAATATAAATACATCTAGTGATGTCTTGTTTTCATAAGCACAGGATTTGCATTAGACTGGCTTAAAATTTTTGACAATGTCTTTCCATCAAAAAATGTTGTTTGTCAGAACTGAAACTTCCCACAGAAACATGAAATTTCAATGAAATTTAATTCCCCCCACCTTAAAAACGTTGAAAAGAAAAAAAGCATTTTAATAAGATGTCACGATGGTCAGGAATGCAACTCCATGATCTAGTGTCCATAAGTGTTTGACTGCCAGTTGCTGGGACTGGAGGACAGGGGATGGATTGTTTGATCATTGCCCTTTTCTGTTCGTTCCCTTTAAAGCAGCTGGCATTGGCCACTGTTGGAAGACAGGATTTGGGCTGGATGGGCCATTGGTCTGACCCAGTATGGCTGTTCTTAGGTTCATTTCAAGATTTTTCAACTGGAATATTTTAACTCTTCATTTCAAAACAATTTTTCATCTTAAAATTTCTTATATTTTATAATATAATTGTTTCAATTCAAATCAGTTCAAAAATCCATTAAATTGCATTTATCTATGCTACATTGCCTTATGGGAGGTGTAGTTTCAGTCTTCATTCTCTCCTAGGGTCAGGCTTCATACAGGACTACATATCCCATAATATATTTCCTCTATATCATGAATTGCATTTCTAGGTGCATTATGGGAGATGCAGGCCAGACAGAGAGCCTGGCCTATAGGCAAGAACTGTGGCCAAAATGTGTGCAGCATACTGGGGTGTATAACAGCAGTGTTCCAGCATGCCACAAATTAACAGTCCATATGGACCCTTCTGCCATGCACTAAAAGTTCCCATGTGTGCTTTGATGCACTTCACTTTGAAACTTTTGTGCTATAGATTTATACCCCAACTTGCCATGCATTAACTGTTCATCTCTAGACAAACCATATAACCTCCCTATGGCAATAGGGAAATGCAGTTTAATGTTGAAATGAAGTTAAACAGAAGAAAACAAAACACATTTATAGTTTGAAAATGTCCAAATATTTTATTTTGATCAAAATTGTCAGAATGAGTTATTTCAACATTTGCAAATTTCTGTTCTACTGAAAATTCAACATTCCAACTTTCTGTCCCATTTTGTGGTGAAAACAAATGTTGAAATGTCAGCATTTCCCATTGGGGAGAAATTCCAACTTTTGTTCCATTTTAGTACTGTATGAGTAATTTTGTTATTGAGATTAATGAGTTTCTAGGGCTCTTGAGCAAGTGAAAATCAGAATTAAACACAGTTTTGTTGGGAAATCCCAATGTATTGTAAAGAAATGTTTCACTGAGTTGATTAGAGATTCAATTAAACTTTTGATGAAACATAAGCAGGTTTCCACTCGAAAACTGCTAATGTCTTAGGGTCCACAGCTCCAGCAGGAAACCTGCTAATCCCTGGCTCCACCCAGTCTCCATAGGCTGGCAGGTTCTGCACACTCCTGTGTGGAACCTGTCAACATCCCAACCTCCAGCTGGAGTCAGGGCCGTGAGGTTCCCTGCTCTGGGTGAAGTCAGGACTCAGGCTGTATTGCACGACAAGGAACCTAGCAACCCCCAGAACCTTGGCTGGACCAGGGAATTTAGAAGTTCTCAGAGCCCTGGCTGGCAGGATCTTTGCCATGGAGCAGCTAAGTGAAACTGACAGTCGTGTCAGTTTCAGGTCTGCTGTTCAGGGATTTTGTTTCAGGAATACCATATTTCAGTGTTTCTGAAACAAAAGTTTGAGGGATCTCTGGTTCACTGTGAAATTTTGGTAAGTTTACTTTTGCTCCAAATTGGAACCAAATAAAATACCAAAATCCCCAGCAAACCAAAATCCCTGAGTATCAGCCAACTTTATTCATGTCACGTGTTAGCTGAGCTAACTTGAATCAGGTAGTTTTGTTCAGTATGTTCCACCATAAATGATACACTGAATGACACTATTATTTCACATGATGAGACTGTATACATCTTATCAAATACCTGCAAGCAACTTTACCCACCATGGGCTTGAACCAAAGCTCATTAAATTTAACAGAAAGGCTGCCATTGAATTTGATCAGCTTTAGATAAAGTCCTCTCTCTTTATTCCATTATTCTTTGTCTCATGATAAAATGAAATTCTCACACCTTTATCATTACACACTGAGAAGGAAAATGCATGTTGATAGTTACTGATGGCCTCACAAAGATTCTTATAATAAAGACACATTACATGTGCATAAGAACCTCCTAGCAGAAGGAGAAAATTGGAAAAAACACTGATATTAGGAGAAAAGGACAATGGAAAAATATTCACTTTTCCAAGGTATCCTACAGAGTTAATTCCTCAACACATGCTAGGCTTTTGCTTTGAGATTCATTGTATTGACCTAAAGATTAAACAACTGGGATGATTCAAGGATAATTGACAGGAAAGAGAGAAAATTGTGAGGTATTGTCATATATGTCCGCAGTTGTTCTCTTGCAAAAAAAGACATATGTAAATATATGCAGAGCTTCTGTCATTAAATATTATGGGAAAAATTGTGCTGTTAAAGCCAGCAAGTATTACAGATGCTTGTTCTAGAAAACAGGCTACCAGTTCATTACCCACTTCTCCAAAACCAAAAAAACACAATCACACATCACACAGTAACTTTCAAATATTTGAAAATGTTTTTATTCATTTCTTTGCATGTTACACAGTATAGTGTGAGCTATATACTAAACTGCCATAAGCAAGAGGAATGGAATAAGATAAACACACTGAAATATCTTTTTCTTATTTCTGAGCTTTCTTTCTGAAATCGAGTAGGTGCAGAGGTGGGGGAAACACAGACGGGGAGGAGGGAAGGCTAACAAATCTACGTCAAATAAGAAGAGAGGATAATCAGAAGATCAACCTCTTGTTGCAGCCTATATGAAGTACCGGGTAAACATGTGCCTTTTGAACAAAGTGATAATAGAAAGCTAACAGTTGGATTACCAATTATCTATAGACCTGGATCTCCTCAGAGAATATAAAAGGTATTATGGGTTGACTGTGGCAAATGCTATTGTAATGAAAAAGAATCAGGTCTGTGCAGCGACAAATATTGTCTGTACATAAGATCAGCTGTCATCAGGAAAAGACAATTACTTCTAATACATGACAAATGATATTCATAGGGCAGGTTTCATGCAGATAGTCACAGTGCAAGTCCTTGCCAAAACTGCCCCAGGGAATGAGCGATATTGTCCATGGTAGTATACAGTCTTGAAGGGATCTCAAAGAAAATTTGCATGTACAACACCAGGGCATAGCATAGTGGTTAAGTAAAACTATCTGTCTTTACATTTAGATGAAACAGTCAAAATCAGTGTATTTGGAATCACAGCTTGAACATGAACTGCAATTCTAGAAATGAAAAGACTTTCATGTATACCTACAATGCTGCATTTTTTTTAAAAAAAAAGATACTAATTTTCCTACGCAGACTCATAAAATGCCTTAAATCAGTTTAACATGCCTCAGTGTTACAAAGAGGATTTTGATGGTCTGGCCATTTTGTATCTTCGTTTTAGTGTTGATAGATTTTTATAGATGCATCCTGGGGAGTCAAATTAGAAACCTGAATAAAACTCCTGTCATTTCAATTACTACTCAGTAGCAAAGTGATTTGAAATACTATTTGTAACATGAAAAAGACCAGTCAGCAACAAACACTCTTCTCTTCCTTAAGAGTTATAAATATATGTATGTGTTCAGTACTGAAACTCAGCCACTTAAGGAGGGAACAGCTTATTACTGAGAGGTAACCAATATATGAATTAATGTTGTATAACAATGGTAGACAGCAATTGTGGCCCTCTGTGTGAAACTCTCCTTCTGTAGCCAAACATTCATTAGCATTCGGTTAGAAAAAACAGCCCACAGTATACAAAGGCAGCCAAAGAAATATTTTGGGAGAGATTCAAAACTCAGGACTACCCATATGCCATATACATATAATTATATTTAAATAACTGTAGTATTCAATATATGGACAAATATCACTCGGGGATTATTGATTAGAAACAATACAAATTACAACTCCAACTGGAATTTTGAAAAGGAAAAAAAAGACTTGGCAAATTTCTACAGACTGTTATTACCATTCCCCTTGGGATTGGCGATAAATACAATGAATATTTTAGAATAAAGTAACTGTTTTATTGCCCTTAGGTTTGGGTGCTGAGCTCAGAAACATCTAAGTAGCTTTAAAAATCCGGGCCTAAAGTTCAAAGCTGGATACCCAATGAGAAAATCTAGACATGCTTATTGAGGAGAAACAAATAAAGAAGAGTAGCTAAACATTAAGTTCAGCTTTGGTGCATATTTCCCCAAAGATGGTAACATTGATAATGGTTTCTTAGGGAGAGAAGAGGTTGAATCCATAAAACGTGTGGTTTTTGTTTCAAACTGAACTAAGTGGACAAAACTGTAAACCAGAAGTTTCTTATTTAGCTAAAAGCTTTTAGTACTAATGACTTGTGGGTAGAGCAATGAGCAACTCAACAACCAAATCATAAGGTTTTCTGGCCTGGATCTTGCCCAATGACAATGCAACAGGGCTGTGGTACTGAGGCAGAGGCTCTGTGGGATGTGTCTGAAGCAGGTAGGCTCACCTAAGCCTTGAAAGAGGTGATGAGCTTTAGGCAAAACCCAGGCAGGGAAACCTTTTGTGGTCTTAACTCATTTCTTATGCTTTCTTATCTGTACTTTGGGTGAATGGACAATATGTTTGTTTGGAAGGAACTATTTTGAATCACTTTAATTTGCCATTGATCACAGGCTTCCAGGGAAACATATGT
This sequence comes from Dermatemys mawii, assembly GCA_007922305.1. NCBI lineage: Eukaryota > Metazoa > Chordata > Testudines > Dermatemydidae > Dermatemys > Dermatemys mawii. Next base: position 1,053,712 of record ML677364.1, on the reverse strand, counting down.
TACAGATAACAATTTCAGTTGGGTCTGTCGTGTTAACATGGCTACAGACAGGAGGGGATGGTACTCCAGGATCAGGTCTAAGAGTGGTAGAAATGTGGGGGTCCACCACGGGTGAAAGTAAACTGAGGAACTTACCAGTACGGTGCTGGGCTGGGGGCCAACTCTGGCCCCCGGAAGGGACGGGACCTCAGGCAGAAGGGTCAGGGCTGGGAGAGGTCAGAGCCAGTACCAGCCCACCCTGTACCAGCAAGTGCTCTTCCCTTCCCTCCCCTCCCCAGTAGTAGCCGCAGCAATTTAAAGGGCCCAGGGAGGTAGTGGCGGCTGAGCCGTGGGCCCTTTAAATAGCGGCAGAGCCCTGCTGCCTCTACCCCAGAACTCCAGCAGCAGGGCTCTGGGGGCTTTTTAAAGGGCCTGGGACTCCCCTGCTTCTATTGTCCTGGCCCTTTAAATAGCCTCCAGAGACCTAGGGAAGCAGTGGCGGAGCTCCAGCAGCTATTTAGAGGATCGGGGCAGCAGAGGCAGTGGGAGCCCCTGGCCCTTTAAATAGCCCCCAGAGCCCACCACTACCCCAGGGCTCTGGGGGCTATTTAAAGGGTCCGGGGCGCCCCTGCTTCTACTGCAGTGGTCCTTTAAATAGCTGCCAGAGCCCTGGGGTAGTGGCAGCATCTCCGGGCAGTAGAAGCAACATCTACATAGAGTACAAACACTCAAGGTGAAATATAACCCAGATATATTAAGATCAATTAAGATTCTTATGCAAATTCTTTCAGGAAAATCTTGTGGAATTATAGGTTTTACAAAATTCTAAATTATGTTTTTGAGAAGCATAAAACTAGTAGAAAACGAGAGGTCAAAAACTTCCTCCCTAGTAATTTAAACCCATAGCTGGTTGGTTACCTGGTTTGATCATGAGCGATTAAATTAGGGGAAGAACAGTATTTTTTCTAGCTAACGCGTCTCTTCCTCACCTCCCAACCCTGCAAAGTCATATGCTCTCTATGGTCATATATCCACTATTAACAGACTGGGGCATTGGTTCAATACTAACTCATCAGGAAAACTATCTACTGAATCACCAATATTGCTTTCTGCAGCACCTGTATTTTTCTGGAAGTTTTTCTGTGATTAGACCCAACATGGCTCAGCTTATAAAATCTGACACATTCATAGCCCAAGGTTTCAAGGCAAAGAATGTTTGTAAACCTTTTTGCCAAACATACTTAAAGGTGTTTCACAGCATGGCTTCACATTAGAGATGTCCCCACCTGTGGGGATTGCTCAAACAACAGAGCTTATTTGCAGAGTCTGGTCAGTTCCCAAGTTCATTATGTTTACCAGCCCGCAAAACATAGACTGCCTGGAGTGGCGTCACAGCTGATTAACTGGGTCTGCAAAAAAAATTTCCATTAGTACTCCTGTCCCCAGTGGAGACAACATTTCAGTTATGAAGTCACATCACAATTAGTTCCCAGGTACACAGTTATTTAGTTGGGGCGGGGGGAGGTGTCCCCTGCATATAGGTCAGCATTAGGTTGAACAATGCAATCACATCATCATTTACAAAGGTAGTTAGAATTTTAAAGACAACACCATGAAAGACTTTCCTTATTTATTTATGTTACAATTTAGGGAAATGTGATCACTGCACCAAACAGGCTGGGAGCCTTTGAGAACAGAGTTATATGAAAATTGTTATCAGTGAAATAAAAACTAGATCTGGGTGAAATATGTATAAAAGAAAAGAAAATGTCTTGATCCCCCCCATCAACAATTGAAATTTTACCAGTACTTGAGTTCATGAAATTTCTGTGAACTTACCAAAATCTTATATTATTTCATGCAAAATGTTTTTCACTATCTGAATTAAACGTTATTTTAATGTGAAAATACATTTTAAAAAAATGTTGAATACGTCAGACAGAGGAGAGGGAGCTCTCCAGGGTGGAGGGGGTTAAGTACAAGTCTGCAAATCAGGGGGCTGTATGGTCTGTCTCCACCTTTTCCATTCAGCTCCACCTATACTAGCTAAGCCTAAGTTAACTAGGAAATATGGCTGAGTTTATGACAAAGCCCAGGTTTCTGGTTTTGGCACTTTTCAATCTCTGAAACCAACCCTGCAGACTTTTGCTCATAAGTATTAAGATATGCATTGAGAGAGAAATATTGTTATTCCCTTTTTATGGATGGCAAACTGAGACTTTGTCTTGGTCTACTCTACCAAGTTAGGTTGACCTAACTATATCACTCAGGGCTTTGAAAAATTTCATACCTTGAACAGTAGTTAGGCCAACCTAAGCACTGGTATAGACACTGCTAGGTCAAAGGATGACTTGTACTGACAGAGATATCACCTCTCAGAGAGGTAGGTTTACTGCAGCGATGGAAGAACCTCTTCCATCGCTGTAGCAAGTGCCATTGTAGCACTTCTAGTGTATATACCTAAGGTCCAAGGCAGTGACAGCGCCAAGCTTAGAACCCAGGGGTGAAATCTTGGCCCTACTAAATTCAATAGGAGTTTTTCCATTGATTTCAGTACAGCCAATATAGCAGCCCAATATATCACTCCCATTCTAAGTCCAAAACCATTAAGCCACTCGTGCCCTGTATAAGGGACCAGCGACCAGAGCCCAGCACAGCTGATATTCACAGAGTGCCACCAGGATGCCATGCAAAGACACAGCCAGGGACCACTCTGGAGAGTAGATACTGCAGGAAGTGCCATCCAAAGACCCAGAGTGACTAGGGTTGCCAATTTGAGTTGGCTGTATTCCTGGAGTTTCATCACATAACGTAGTCTTTAATTAAAGATTCATCTTTAATTCTTGGAGCCCTGGAGGGTTGGCAACCCTAAGAGTGACAGTACCGTGAAGCCCTCTGATTGGGCAAGCCCCTTATTTATCCCCAGGGGATGCCCCAGGAAATTGTCTGGGCAATCACACAGACTTTGGTCTGCTGCAATGCCAGACGTTGCTTGCTTTCCTGATCTCCAGCCTGACTCTCTACTCTAACCTTGTACTGCCTCTGATTCCAGCCTGGTACTACTTCTGGTCTCTGACACAGGCCTGACTCTCGCTTACAGACCCTAGCTCTTGCAATTCCTCCAGCTCCAGCCTGATGACTATTGTCCCTGGTGAGTAGACTTCTGCCCAGCTGTGGCTGCCAACCCAGTCTTTCTAAGTCCCCATCCATTACACCCTGCAGGTAATACTACCTCTCAAACTCTATTCCTGTTTTCTGTATCTGAAAGACAAGATCATGTTGAACTACTAAATAATATTTGTAAATTATTACTGATTACTGGAACTGATATTGGGTTGGAAGTGAACACAGCGAAGATGAAGTGGATGTTGAATAATGATTGTGCAGCAGGAATTATCACTGTAAATGGGAAAGAAATCAAGGAGGCTGCCAAATATTTTTACCTGGGTCAGCAGCTGAACAGAGACAACTCATTCAAAGGGGAATGCAGTAGAAGGCGTAAAGCGGACTGGGCAAGTTTCAACAAAATAAAGATCTCTAACTGACGGATGATGAACTGCCCATGAAGAAGAGGAAAGAACTGTTTAACTCCACTTTTCTTCCAGCAATAGTATATGGAGCAGAAAGCTGGTCAACGCCAAAAGCAGAGGAAGAAAAATTCACTGTCACCCAGAGAGCAATGGAAAGGCGAATGTGTAAGATATCGCTGCATGATCATATATTGAATGAAGAGATCATAAGGTGTAAAGAGGTGACCAATGTAGTGCAGGCAATGTATCACACAAAGCAAAGATGGGCAGGCCATGTAGTCCGCAGGCAAGACAATAGATGGACAACCTGCCTCAGTGACTGGATCCCCAGAGATCACAAGTGACCACTAGGCAGACCAAAAACATGCTGGGCTGATCCCATGATGAAATTCCTTGGCCAGAAATGGAAAGAACATGCTCACAACAAAATAGAACAACATTTTGAGCTTTCTTTTAAAAAATAGTTTTCCATTTTTTAGGGATTCTCCAACCCCCACCCTCTGTTTTTGATCAGCTCTAATTAGAAATCACTGCCTTCCTGCTTTGATTGGATAGTATACATTTTTAGTTAAAATGGACTTTTGAGTACTTTTATGCTACACTGAAAAATAACTTTAAGTCCCTTAAATTTTGCAAATAAATACATGCAATTTTTGGTGTTTGTGAAATCATAGAAAACAAATGTTAATAGCAGCTCTAAATAAAACTAGACATTTTGATCTTGTCCTTTTTTGTTTGTAAATGGTACTAAGCCTGCCACTTTTCATTTGTGAAGTGCTGTTGCTCATTTTGGGATCATTGGTTGCACAGCACAGCAACTGTGTTGTACATCACAGCAGCAGTGGAAGAGGATGGTCAAATGGAATCGCCATTTGTTGTAACAAATTTTTCAAATTGATCCCATCTGCATGATTATCCCTACTCACAATTTTTACAAGCAGATGAATTGAAGAAGGAAATAATCTAAAGCAACCAGGCCAAAACCTCTGAGAAATGCTAAAAAAACCTCATGCACATCTTTTCCTCTCTTTATTTCTGTGTGTTCAATTTGAGACATTTCTGGGTCCAATTTTGAGAAGGTGGGTGTTTAGTGCTTTCTGAAAACCAACTCTTTCTGTAAAGACTGCTTTTAGAGGTTTTCAGTTTAGAACCCAAAAACAGAGAACCCCCAAATTACTAGTCACTTGTGAAAATCTTGGCCTTAAATTTTTTCTAGTTTTACACTTAAAAAAAAACTAGAAGGCACTTTATTTTTTACTAGGGGCAAGGAGGAGAATCTGGGTGTAAAGGCATGTGTAATAGGATGTGTTTTAGGCTTTCTTGTTTTGATTTGTTTGAAGAGCAAGAAAGTTTCAAATAAATCATGGCGAAGGATAAGGGGTAGAGGAACGGTCCAGGAAAGAGAAGACTCATTTGAAAATCTTACTCAACAAGAAAATAGTGAACTACGCAACAGGGCCGCTAAGCTACTCAAAGTTGTCTTCATAATGAAAGATCGAGACATTTCTAAGCTGGAAGCCAGCAGTACTACAGAGAAAAAAATTGGCAAAAGCATGACTTCACTGGAGCATTTGTTGACTCAACAAGCAACAACACAACCCATTGGGACCCAAAGTAACCAATGTACTGTATTGTAGAAGTAATAAAAGGAAACTGATAAAGCAAAATCTAGATAAAGAAATATAGATTTGAGTTTGCAAGTTATATTTAATAATTGAAACATTTTCTCTAATATTGCATACGGCACCTCTCTTTTTAATGTTACTTGCCTACCAACTGACACCTCATCTGTACCTTAATTCTGCAGTTTTCAGCTAAAGTCACATTTTCTATGGGTGCAAATATTTTTTTCACCTGTGCATGCCTAAGTGATGACTTTATACATATAAACACCATTTTCCTAATAACTTATCCTTATACTTGAGTTGATGTAAAGAATGATTTAAAATATTTATCCTGAGATGCATATCTCCCCCCTCCTCACCCCCACTGCTTGGTGTAAGACACATTTAACTTGGTCTGATAGGAAAAGAGGCTATGGAATTGAGTCTGAGTCTGGTCCTACAGTGCACGCTCATGCAAAGCAGTAGTAGGGAGCTTTGCCTAAGTGAATAGTAAGAAGGTAAGAGTACAGGGCTGGCTCTCAGGGGTATCTGCAAATTCTTTGGTTTTGACTTTAGACTTCAACATTTTGTTCAGTGTGAGAGGATGACAAGCAAGAGACATTGGGCTCTTGTTCAATAATATTACCTGTCACTTTGTCAATCAGCCACAGACAATGTGCTGTCCTGCAAGCGTTATTGTTACGCTGAACAGATTCCCCCAATGGCACACTCTACAGTCTACACCCACCAACAGCTGCAGAGGTAGCTCCATCAAAACCATACACTTACCACAAACCCCTTGGGATGGGCAGAGGGACAAACTCCCCAACCCTACAGTCCACAGGATCTTTGTACTGGCTCTGGGCCCCAGCCCCAGTTCATTAGCTGCCCAACTGGAAGGGAGGTATATTGCAGAGGACGTCCCTTGGCAGCATGAGGTCCTCCTGTCTCTGGAAACAAAGTAATTGAACTGTTGAAGATATAAGCGAAGACAGAGGCCATCTTTGGTATCCATCACTAGACAGACACAAAAGAACAGAGATCTTGAAAGCTGAGAAAGATGGGCCCTTCAATCAAGGGGAGACTGATGTCTCTGGAAACTGAATATAGGTGAGAAATCTGTTTAGGCAAAGATCGTTCACCCTGGAAGATAAGGGAAGCGAGCACCTTGTACTTCTGTTGAAGGTCTTGGCTCAGGAAGAGTCAGCCATGGCTGGGAACAAGGAAGATAGGTGAGATAAACCAGCTTTAACAAAGCCTGTACCTTTCTAGATTTTTAGACTTTTAGATGCATGTTTTCACTTTTAATGGCTTGTAACCCTTTTAACTTTACTTTTTTTTACTTGGTATCACTTAACCTGTGTCCTATTGTTAATAAATTTGTTTTGTATGTACTATAAAGCAAGCCAGGGTTGTGTTTTAAGGGAAGGGGGTATTTACCGCTTATTAACTTAACTGGGATAATGTGGTTTTGTGTCTTTAAAGGAACAAAGGAACCCTATTATTTTTCAGAACTCTCCAGGAAAAGGCTGGACATTACAGAGCACATGGTTTTGGCAAGATTCAGGACTGGGAGTCGCTTTGCTGGTTATAACCAAGGCTCATGGAAGCCAGAATGGGGCTGTAGATAGGCTGTAGGGGTCAGAGTTGCCAAACCAGGGCTGGCTGCAAAGCACACAGACACTCAGAGTCTGACCTGCGTGTTAGTAGGTGAACAGTGAGTATTCCAGGAAAGCACTGTGAGGCAATAAGGGTTATGGAGTAAGAGGTGATACAACCCCTCACTGGTTTGAATTTCATCCCCAATCCCGTAACTATCTCTCAGCCCACACAACCAATTCCCCACTATAGACCCTTGAACTTCAGAATGTTGTCTGGAATCTGAAAGAAAGAAGAATGGTGCCATGAATGTAGCTAATCACTCCCACCTCTTGGATCTTCTCCACTTATGGATGGGAATGAGGTTGGAGAATGAACCAGCCTAGATTTTAGATATCTGTCAGAGACAAATACAGCACACTGAAAAGTTGATATGGTAAATAATGATAGTTGGCTATGAGTCTGCAGGCTTTCATCCTCATGGAAAACAATTTATCAGTCACACAACATAACTCCTACTCTTCTGTATAAGTGAGAAAGCTACCTAAGCACTGTGTTTATGGCTTTAGAATTACAAGTGAGTATCAAGAACCGGTGCCTCTCTCAGTTGCACAGGAAAAGAAAATGAAGTTAATTAATGTGTCCACATGGAACTTGAAAATTCTTCAGTCTAGGGAATACAATGTGCACTAGCTCTTGTCACTTACACTGAGGTGGGTAGTACAGTAACTACTCTGGATTTAATCAAAGCCTTCCATAAGCCTTAATTAATTTCTGCACTTGATCTAATAATATTCAGCTAAGCCTTTATAGCAACTATCACAAGCATATAAACTCAAACCAGTGCTCTTCTCCACTGTGAAATGGTCCATTATTTTGTTGTTTTATTTAAGAAGTGTTATTCATAAACCATGGAAAACCCCAAAATACATAAATGTGATTGAACCAGCTGCTGTTAGCTGACATAGTTCCACTGACCTCATAGACCTGGTCAGCTGAGGATCTGGCCCGATTAGCAACAACTTTTGTTGAATCTCAACAAAAAGTGTCAACCTAAACACTAATAAAGTGGGAGAGAGAGAGAGATGTTCCAGAAGGACAGTATTCTGCCAAAATGTAAACAAACTCCTTTCTGGGAAAAAACCACATACCTATATCCTTCACACACACTTTTTCTTTTCACATGCTATTCTGCAGTCAGTTACCCGGGAGGTCTGCCTCAGAAAATCAAAGTGCTGCATCGTTATCTCTCTGTAGTTTTCACCAAGCTGTTATCTGCAGGACACAAGTCTTGATTCACCAGAGCCACGGAAATGCAACTTTAAAAAAAAAAATCTAATCTCATCTGGAATAACAATAGCAGGTACGCACTAACCACAAGCACAGCATCTCAGGGCAAACAGCCTTGTGGGCCTCAGCAGTAGTAATTTTCAAACCTGTATTATTCAGATTTGATTCTACAACATGGACATTGTATTTTCTCTGCTATGTTCCTTTACGTATGTGAGAGCTCACACTATCCATTTGCAGGGAGCCCTTTGCTAATAATGTGGCATAGCTTTGCTTGCAAAAATGAACCACCACAACAAGCAGAATTTTTCTTTTGCTCATCCTCTCCATTCCTTTGATACATTATATTTATTTTTGCAAAATAAAAAAAAGAACTTTCCATGGCACAAATGGGATAACAAATAGCAAAACATGATTTTCTTTACTACATTTTTGTAACACAGATGAAAAGTCAAACTTACTTGATTTGCCAGCTTTCTGCAGCTAAAGATAGGTTGGGTGATTCGTTTGCATGAGGGCTGTCAAGTGATTAAAAAATCACGATTAATCACACATGAAAAAATTAATCATGATTAAACTGTTAAACAATAAAATACCATTTATTTAAAATATTTTGGATATTTTCTACATTTTCATTTATATCGATTTCAATTACAATACAGAACACAAAGTTTACAATGCTCACTTTATATTTATTTTTATTACATTTGTTCCATAAAAAGAAAATAGGATTTTTCAATTGACCTCATAAGTACTGCAATACAATCTCTTTATCATGAAAGTTGAAATTCCAAATGTTGAATTATATACAAAAATAACTGCATTAAAAAATAAAAACACTAAAATTTAAGAGCTTACAAGTCCACTCAGTCCTACTTCTTGTTCAGCCACTCAGACAAACAAGTTTGCTTACATTTGCAGGCAATAATGCTTCCCACTTCTTGTTTACCATGTCACCTGACAGTGAGAATAGGTGTTCTCGTGGCACTGTTGTTGCTAGCACTGCAAGATATTTATGTGCCAGGTGTGTTAAAGTATCTGTTGAAACATGTCCCTTCATATTTCAGCTCCTATTCCAAAGCACATTAATCCATGCTGATGATGGGTTCTGCTTGATAATGATCCAAAGCAGTGCAGACCAATGCATATTCACTTTCATCATCTGAGTCAGATGCCACCATCAGAAGGCTGATCCTCTTTTTTGGTGGTTTGGATTCTGTAGTTTCTACACTGGAGTATTGCTCTTTTAATACATCTGAAAGGATGCTCCACACCTCATCCCTCTCAGATTTTGGAAGACACTTCAGATTCTTAAACTTTGGGTTGAGTGCTGTAGCTATCTGTAGAAATCTCACATTGATACCTTCTTTGTGTTTTGTCAAATCTGCAGTGAAAGTGTACTTAAAATGAACAACATGTGCGGGACAAATGTTATTCATAAACCACGGATGTGCTGAGCCATCATCCGAGACTGCTATAGCATGAAATACATGTCAGAATGTGGATAAAACAGAGCAAAAGACATACAGTTCTCCCCAACGAGTTCAGTTGCAAATGTAATTAACACATTTTTTAAATAAGCATCATCAGCATGGAAGCATGTCCTCTGGAATGGAGGCCGAAAGATGAAGGGGCATATGAATGTTTAGCATATCTGGCACGTAAATGCCTTGCAATGCTGGCTACAAAAGTGCCATGCAAATGCCTGCTCTCACTTTCAGGTGATGTTGAAAATAAGAAGAGGGCAGCATTATCTCCGGAAATGCAAACCAACTTGTTTGTCTTAGCAATTGTCTGAACAAGAAGTAGGACTGAGTGGTTTTGTAGGCTGTAAAGTTTTACATTGTTTTGTTTTTGAGTGTAGTTAAGTAGCAAAAAAAAAATCTACATTTGTAAATTGTACTTTCACGATAAAGAGATTACATCGTAGCATTGTTGAGGTGAACTGAAAAATACTCTCTCATCATTTTTACTGTGCAAATATCTGTAATAAACACAATATAAAGTGAGTGCTGTACACTTTGTATTCTCTGTTGTAACTGAAATCAATATATTTGAAAATATAGAAAAACATCCAAAAATATTTAATGAATTTCAAATGGTATTCTATCATTTAACAGTATGATTAAAACTGAAATTAATCATGATTGTTTTAATCCTGATTATTTTTTGAGTTAATTGCATGAGTTATCTGCGATTGACAGTCCTAGTTTATATTTTGTTGCAAGAAATTCCTCCTCTTTGAAATCAGCGTTAAAGCTTTTTAACTTGAAAACATGTAAGAATTGAAGTTTATTTTGCTACTTTTCCAAGAACTTGGAAATTACAGGACCAAATTTTACTTTGATTTACACTAGCATAAATCCAGAATAACAATCAACTTCATTGAAGTTGATTTGCATTTACAATATAGTGAAGTAAAGCCAGAATTTAATTCATGATCCTCAGAGAAAATACAGTGTACATAACACTGTCCTAAAGAAATGCCAGAAAGAATGAGTATTGTCTGGTATGCATGCTACGACTCATAAGAGAACAGAAAATCTACAATATTCCTTTAGGGAGGCTGGCAAACAGAAGCTCTGAGAAGCTGATTAAGCCATTTAGAAAAAGCCAGCACATGAGATATTATCTGATGTACTATTTTGACTCTCAGTAGGCTTAATTTTTTTTTTGCACAGTTATTTATTATTTATTTATACTACAATAATCTCCCATAGGCCTTAACTAGGATCAGGGCCCCTTTGTGCAAGGTAGTGTACAAACACTGATCTTTCTAAACACATGGTCTTACAATCTGAAGGTCTGGGTAGACTATAGCAGTGGTCGTCAAACTGGGATGTGCGCACCCTTTGGGGTGCACAAGACCATCTCCGGGGATGCGCGAGACCCTGGCGCTGCCGCCGCCGATCCTACCTGGGAGACTACCGATATCCCAGGTGGGCTATTTAAGTACCACCGAAATGCCGCTGCAGAAAGTGGAAGCTTTCGCTTTCCGCGGCGGCATTTTAGTGGACATACTCCCGGGGGGCCACGCAACTTTTTCCTTGGCGAGAAGGGGCCACCGAGGAAAAAGTTTGAAGACCCCTGGACTAGAGTTTGCGGATCTATTGTCATTCAAGTTAACTGAATGCAAATTAACTCGAGTTAACAAATGTAAATGACAGTCTAGACACTCCACAAACATTTGTTCCTGGACACAAATGTTTGTGGTTTACTTTAGGATGAGTCCTAGAGTAAAACACAAACATTTGTGGAGTGTCTAAACTACCATTTACCATGGTGTTGGTTAACTTGAGTTAATTGACAATCAGTTAATTTGAGTTATAACAGGACCATGAACTCCTCTCAGGGACTGAAAGAGACAACAGAGCATTTACAGCCTAGACCGCTGTGCACGTATGTTAGCTAACGTGTATTCAACGCATTCATGTTCCTAGTTTAGAAAAGGCTGTAAAAAAACCACCACCCAAAATGGAAAAGTAGTGGGGAGAAACAGGTACAACATGCAGTTCTAGCATAGGGATTCAGGTGATGACAGCCCCTGTCTTGTTTCCCCCCTCCCCCCCTTAGTTAGTTAATTAGTGAGCAGATGAGGAGGATGGTGTATAATGGGAGAGGATGAGTAAATACCAGAATAAGAATAGAAAGAAGAAAGGGGGAGAGAGACATTGAAGGGGAGACTTCTTGTTCATTTATTGTGCTTGCTGTTTTCTTACTGCTTTTTAAAATTTACTTTTCTGTCTTTTTATTTAAAAATAATCTTATTTGGCCACGTGCCCAGATGTTAGTCACAGAAGAGACACACAGCAGTCAGACTGGTATACTTAAACAGTCATTCTCTAGAAATGACTTCAGATAAGGAAGGAAGAAAACCCTTGCTTTGATCTGTGTTATTTAATTACTTAAAACAAAAGTTTTGTAGTGAATCTTGACTGCAGTTGGAATTCTTTAATAACAACAGCCAAAATGTTTGGATAGAACTGTGGGAGGAAACAGAAGGGCCACTGCATCATGGAGTGGAAAACATAATCAATATTACTTATAGCAAGTGCTGATCCAGCATTTTGTGAGGTGGGGTGGGGAAGGGAAGGCATATGCTTATCTCATGTAGTACCTTGGAATTTGTTAAGTATTCTATATTATTTTTTTCTACAGTCATCATAAATTTAACAGCCTCTAGGACTTATAGTACAGTGATCCTAATCTTATCCTATGTCAAACAACTCTTTCACAGCTCTAGGCTAAAAATATGATTTTCTATACTTGGTGAAAATCCCTGTGATAACATCTGTGACAAAGCTCCAAGTCTGTACTTGTGGGTCCTGCGCTTTCTGGCAGATTTAGGGGCCTCAGAAACTCATCTAGGCCCCAGAGTGACCTCCCTTTCTCAGTATAATTGGCAAGAGTCACCGCCTAGTGAGTTACCTTCATCACAGGCCAGTATGGAAGATGGAAAATGGGGGAGCCCGGGCCCGCCCTCTACTCCGGACTCCAGCCCAGGGACCCTAATAGTATCAGCTAAGATGGCTGACCTTTTAGGCACAAAACACAATACAATTCCCTGGGCTACTTCCCCACAGCAGTCCCCGCTTCTTCAAACTCCACTTCACCCTTACCTCAGGGCCTCCTTCCTTCAGTATGATATGTTGTCCAACACTCAGTCTCACCAACAGCATAACTTCCTTCCACAGCTCCTGACACCCACAGCCCACCTGACTAACTGGGAGGTTTTTATCTGGTTTCAGCCAGTCCCTGATTGGCTACAGGTGTCCCAATTAGGCTAGCTGTTTCTACTCCTTTCTAGAAGGTTCTTAATTGGCCCCAGGTGTCTTGATTGGCCTGGAGTAGCCTTTGTTTGGCTATCCAGGGAACAGGGACCTACACATCCTCAGACTAATATACCTGCCTTCCAGCACTCTCCTATATCCTTCTGGTCTGACTCCGTCACACATCCCAGTCAAGTTCTTTGAAGTACAGTATAACTGCCAGATACATCAGCGAGAGCCTCATCCAAGGATGAAAGTTCTATTTACAAGAGAAGAAAAAGTCAATAAACAGAGATATGCTGACACAGAACTATGCAGGCTCAGGAGGTTGTTTCAAATACTTGTAATTTTATAGCTGGATTAAGAAATATCAGACTCTTGAGTTCCAACAAAGGTTCCAATTCTGCAAAGAATGCCATGTGGGCAGATCCTTGTGCCCATATAGGAACGCACTGAGGACAATGAGCTTTCACCCAAGTGTGGTGTCATGCATGTGCAGAGCTCATTGCAGAATGGAGGCCAACATTTGGGATGTTTAGGGAGGAACATATCTGAAAAGGTGATCTGGGCATATCAAAGTCAACACAACAAACTGTTTAGCTGGTTTGATGCATCAGAAATGATTGAAGTCAATAGATTAGCCTGAACTGGATTCATGCACCGTTGGACCAAAATTCACCAAATTCAGCATTTTGGATAGTGTTTCACAGAGTTCTTCTATAGAGATGTTTTCCATTGCAAAGCTCATCCACTGCTAAGCATGCTGAGATTTTAGCTATCCAACTTCCTGTCCCTGGTCATATAATACCAGGATACCTGCTGCTTAGAACTCTTAGGTTAATTCATCCTGATATGAGATTTTCACATCTTTCTGGATGACTGGGGTCATAGGGAAAAGAGAAGGATATTTATATGGATGGCTCAGGAAAACAAAGCATAAATGGAAGTTTTAGCTTTATGGCACCAGTTTCTGTTATTAAACTAAATAAATTATTTATACTCCTACAGCACTTAGAGGCCCCTAACAAGGTCAGGTGCTTGGTGATCTACAACATATGGCAAATGACAGTCCCTTAAAGAGTTTGCAATGTAATTGTTCTTGCAATTAATCAGAAAAAGCTGAGAATCTGAATGATACTTAGTACTTTCCATTTTCAAACAAAAACTATGTGTTCCTCAGAACTAGGGCAAGTCAAAACATTTCTGTCTAAAGCATTTTTTTAAATTATTAAATATTATAAATCCCAATTTTCGAGGTGGGGAAACTAACGCCACAGAAGAAGTCACTGTCAATTCTGGACCACAAAGAGATTTCTGGCCGTCATTCCCATTTTCAGGCATACTTTTTAAGTTTTTTTGTCAATTTGCAGTTTTGGGTTTTTTTGACGGCCTTTACTCTTGAAACAAATAAAACAATTTATCTTGTCTCTAATGTGTGAGCATTAAGAGTACCATGAATGACCTTACAACCCACTAATTCAAGTATCTTCATCTTGTATTTTAACTTTCATTAAAAAAAACCCCGAAGTTTCCCCTCTCGCCATCCACTGATTCTATCTAGCAGCAGATGTGAGGTTTACCTATTCCCTCAATAGAAATACAGTCCATGTGAGGGGATGCAATCTCGTCTGGGCAGGGGATATTGTGTGGGTTGAGATTGCCCTAATAACAGCAACGCTGTTTACCCAGCCATCACTCTCACTATGGAAGTAGCAGAAGACCGTTACAATTATGAAAATTATAAGAAATAGGTACCACCTATTAATGTTTCCTCACCTGCATATTATAATAAAATATAATTAAAAAAAGAAGAGAAAAAGATTGGATAATCCAGCTCAGAGTTGAAGATTCAAAGAAGCAGTAAGAAAGGGCAGCAGTTGCGGAGAAGTGGAAGCACCGAGATTATAATGTAAGAATGGGGATCGAATAGCATTCCCTTGTGTCCTTCTACCATTCCAACCTATGTACTTTCTTCTCTGTGGCCATCACTTCCTAAACTAATGTAACACACTCCTTCTCCTCCCCACTTCCCTCCTTCAAGTCCCCCTTTAATAAACAGTGTTTCCAAAGATGCACACAAAACCTACACCTCTTCACAGAGAGCTAACAAAATAAGCAAGCTCTTCAGACCAAGAACTCTGCCTCTTTGCCTTAAGCATTTGGATGCTATACAAACAATAATCTCAACAAGAGAATAGTACAGTAAGTTGGAGTAGTGCTCTGGTCTCGACCTTCAATAGAGGAAGAGAAATCCCCTTTGTGATTGTCTCTGTTCAGTTTACGGTCAGAGAAGCAAAATATCTTCCCTTTAGGATGTCTATTCTGTTTCTGGAAGAACAGAAACACAAAAATCCAGCTCATGTCACTAACGCAGAAGACAAACTAAAGTTAGTTTAGACAAGTAACCACTTCAATATTTCTACTGTGTTTATTATGTTGCTATTAACACTTTTTATATTGCAGTGGGACCCAAGAAGCCTGATTCTGTACCCTGGATTGGTGTCAAGATCATGATCCTGTGGTGCAAGGTGCTGTAGAAATACATCAAAGAGAATTCCTGGCCTGAAGAATGTACAGTCTGGGAATATTTGAGCATTCTACCTATGCTAAAGTTGTATATATACTATATTCATGGCCTTAGACATATATTTGGTGCAGTCTTCAGTGTTATCACAATACAGTATCATCCCTGAGAGCAATGTTTATGGAAGACTTCACCACACTTGCTAAAGATAAAGCGCTGAAAGCCATGAAATTCTAAGTCCTAATATAACCAATTTTAAAATGCTGATCATCTGTGTGACAAAAGGCACCACCATGTGATTAAAGGAGAATGTCAAATGTGATTTTAAGTTTCTGGATTTTTTAAATCACAGTGCTAATGTTGTTTATAGGTGTATTAATATCTGTCTGTAAAGGCAGTGCCCTTTATTTATATAACAAAACAATAGACCTAGACTTCTTCAGTTAAGCAAAGCTGTGGGAAATTACTGGCCTGTAGGGTTTAGACTGGCAGACATTAGTCACAGTCTCAGTTACACATGAATGTATATGAAAGGAATAAGAAATAGTCAGACAATTTAGAAGTAATAACAATCACTCTATCAGGCTGTAGACTAACCTAAAATGAGTTTTATAATTCTGTAATGAGTTCCATAGATCTTTCCATTCTAAGGAAAGATAAACGTTCAGAGAACTTATTAGGATAATATCATTATGATTTAATACAATTAGTGATAGCATGGGAAACTTCAGGCTGAGATAGCTGACTAGCCAGCAGAGTAACAGATAGCTCTTTGGCTGCGTTTTACAAGCTTACATCACTATGTGGTCATACTAGGCATACCTACATGTCTTCTGCATGGGTGCAATCCTAGAATTGCCCCAGAGCACAGTATATATGTTGCTGTCACAATTATGATTTTGGACAGTGTAAGTTTTGATTGAGCAAAACACAGTCTGATATAGATAGTAATAACAAGTGGCATCTCAAAACTAACCCTCCCCCCCACAAAACCCCCACAAAACCATTAAGATGGTTAAAATCCTGATAGGTCTATAGCAGTGATTGAAATGAGTTGAAGGTGGGGAGCATAGCCACAGGATACTTTCTACGAACTCAAGAAGCCTCCCGAATGAATCATCACAAAAGAATCTTGAAAGGACTTTTGCACTACTCTGTAGCGCATAAATGTTAAGTTTATTAAAGTGTGTTTGGGGTATTTCCTATGCAGAGGGCTGGACGTTCCAGAAATACTGCAGTAATTACTGCAATTCATCAATACTGACTTTTTAATAGTAGCCACTGCATTCATCTGTTGATGTTTCTGGTATTTACAAAGGATGTAGTGATCCATTAGTGACTCATTAACAACCTGTAATGCCTCCAAATTGTTCATTTAAAATCAAATTTTCACATAAGCCCATTTTTAAAGGACTCAGCATGCAAAAGTAAGGTCAATTTTTCAGAACATCTCACTCCCCTCCCCTGTAGGTACCTAAGTCAGATCCAGATTTTCAAAAGCTCACCACAATCAAACCAATCCTTTTGGTGCCTACATGGTAGCTGAGCTCTTTTGAGCCCTGCTATTATATGCAATGTTTATATTCCTATTTTCTCTCTCTCTCTGTCTCTCTCTCTCTCTCCAATTTTCTGTACCCTTCAGTCACGTCTCATTGGTATTTAGACTGCATATTCTATGAGACAGACATCTATTTTGTACTTGTTTAGTGCCAGCACAATAAGGTCTCAGTTCTCACTAGGGCCTCTGAACACTACTGTAATACAAATAAATAATACTAACAACAGATCACTTGAAGTAGTTTCATCTAGATAAAAGGAAACTCTTTGTATTTTAGGCATCTAGAAATTATTTTGCAGTTGTGGCAACATTTTTATGTTTTGGTTTTATGGCCAACACCACAATTAATGAATGGAAAGCTCTCTTATACTGATCAAGGAACAGATTCTGATCTCAACTTCACTAGTGTAAATTTCGAATAAATCCATTTAAGTCACAGGAGTTATTCTAGCTTTATCCAGAAGTGGCAAAGTGGGATTTAGCTTTTCATTTGCAGTGTGGATGATGAAAGATAACATGGAAGTTAATTGGTAAAGTCACAATAGCAGATATTCCTTTGTATGTCAGAGTTACTGTGTGGCATACAGTATGTCATATGCTGTTTTGACATCATCATGCTGCAATTTAGGAAATTAACTCAGGTTATCACTTCAGAATAATTAGAAGATTAAACATAAAATGGTTTTCTGCTCCTCTGTCCTTAGTTAAAGAAAAATAAAAAGATAAGGGAAGGCAAATTACATAGCTCAATAACTGCAATTTGATCTTTGTTTTAGAATTCCTGCTTCAAGTGTTTTAAGCTCCATGCTCATGTAAGCCTGTGACCCTAATATGAGATCACTTTCACCCGACACAGCTCAGTGTTGTGTTAAAATCATAAATCCTCATCTAGAGCCAGTTAAGCATTTAATAGGAAGGCATAGAGCAATGTTCACATAAAAGGGCCTCCCACCCCCAGTCATATTTTAATGACCCACAGGCAACAGCAGGTTAGTAGCAAACCACAAAATTTCACGATTCAAACTCTGCTGCCATTTTACTACTACTTAGCTGGAGATTACTGACATCCCTAGGGTTGGCATTAACAAAGCATGGTACCAGAACATTCTATTTTAATAATGACATGGTGCTATAGATTCTACACCTTAACATGGGTCATCTCATGGAGTCATCTTGTGGAATCCAGGAAGGTTTCATGCCTGAATAGTGTTTTCCTCTGTAAGTAGTTACACTGAAACCAGCAAAATTACACCCTGAGTGGGGTACTAATCAACATGAATAAAGCTACGAGAACTAGGCCATGACACAGATAAAAATCCATATTTATCATTCAGAAATCAAGAAAGCATGAAAATAGGAAAAGGGAAGACACGTTTGACAAATTCTTGGCCGAAGCAATGGGCCTTGTACTCATTTCAAAGCTGACAAATTTAGGCAATGATCCAAGTTCTATAGTCCAGAACCCTCCACTATTTTTGCACTCCTCAGTGGGGTACATTGTGGTACTGTCAGCAAAGCATCTTTTCTGATCAGTGTGTGCTGAAGATCCACCCTACTTGCTTGTCTGAAAGGGAACATCTTTGATTATTACTGTACCTTAGTCAGCAGCCAGCACATCAGATAACTGGTTTCAGAAAAGAAACATGAGCATAAGAACTTTAAGAAAACCGAACAGAACCCCCCAGCAACAACAACAACAACTGTTCACACAGTTAGGGTTGAGAATGCTTTTCCCATTCAAAATTATTTACTGGACTGTTATCCAACAGTTGAGAATGTACTTATTATAAATCAGGAAATTCTCAATTAAGGGTCCATCACCAACCTTCAGTTTATCCCCCATCTATCTATTAAGCTATTTCCTTTGTGCACCCTGTGACAGATATTATAGACACGTGGGATATCTTTGAGTCTATTGTATCAGCTTCATAACATGATAAATAACTATAACTATATCTATCTATCTATGTCCAGGCTAAGGTTTCTATTGTAGCTCCCTAGGGGAGTTACAAGAGACTGTGCAGGAACTAAAATCGCTAAGGGACAGTTAAATGCAAATCCCTAGGCATAGACTCGCTTGAACTGGTGGAAGGCTGCCAAATAAAGAACCGAGAAGTGCATAATGTGACCAGCCTGACATAGAAGAGGGAAGTCACTATCACTTGATCCAAGAACTGACATGACCACTGATACAAAGGGACCCAGACTCTGTGGGAAGGGTCTGAAGTTCTTTGTTCCTGTCAGGGTCTCCATACAGGAGCAACAGGGTGACTGCATGGTAAGCTAAGACTTGCACAGAAGTTGTTCACTGTTTTTAAGATGTTCTCTGTAATGCCTTTGTTCTGAATAAACAAACACTTTGTACTATGAAGGTGGACTAGTCGCTGATTAACCCTGTCATTGCTTCCGAGCTGGGCTGGATTACCCAATAGGCAGACTAAGCACGTGCCTAGGGCACCAGCAAAGCAGGGGGCACCCAAAAAATGAGTTTTTTTTTAAAAAAAATTGATTCGATATTAAAAAAAAGGCATCCAAGTAGTCATCATGGGAAAAAATCAGAACTTTGTTAGACTTCCTTACATTCCACTACACACACTTCCCTTGTTTTTCTGTTCTCTTTTTATTACTTATCTCTACCTTAACCAGTCTCGCAAGTGAATCAGGAAAAAACAAGCAAATGATAGCAGTGCAACAGAAACAGCATTGAATCCTAGAGACAAATTTCATGTATCTACCTACTATGCTATAATTGATACACTTGAAGCTCATAGAAAGAGGAGAGGTGACGTGTACAAAGAAGTATCAAGTAGATTTTCTTTCCTAAATGATATGGACTTATCAGAAGAACAATATTCACAAGGTTCCCAAAATCTAATTGACTCTTACCCTGTTGACTTGAACATGAATCTCTGTGGAGAAGTACAGCAGTTCCACTGTTATATGCATGCAAAGTTTAATGAAACCGGAAAAATAAAATTCAATCTCACTGATCTTCATGACACAATATTGAAAGACGGAATACAATGTGTATTTCCAAAGGCAGAGATCTCACTACGTATTTTTCTAACATTGATGATTACTAACTGCTTCACACAATGCTCTTTTTCTCAGCTGAAAAGAATAAAAAACCCTCAGAGAGCAACAGTGTGGCAAGACAGACTTGATTCACTTTCCCTATTGTGTATGGAAGAGGACATGCTTCATCGAGTCAGCTTCGATGACTTTATCCAGAATTTTGCAATCAAAAAATCTAGAAAGAAGCTATTTTAATTTCAGCACACATGTACGTTGTGTGTCATTTCAAAAAATAAACTTTTATTTTACAGTATATTATTGTTTTTATTTTGAATTACATGGGGGAAGCACCATAATCTTTTCAGTGCTTAGGGCCTCTAGAGGTCTTCATCCGGCCCTGCCTCCGAGAGTGCAGAACTGCAGGTGCTGAACTAAAGTCAGATCTGCTAAGATAATCACAGTGAACTGCAGGAGGAATTGCCACCTAAATCCATGGTCCAGAGGGACAGACTAACAAGATTCTTCCATGAGTAAGGTGATATCTAGAGCCTGAGACCAAACTGGAGTGCCCTCAAAAGTAGCCACAAAGCGGGTCAGAGGTGCATTTACCTCAGCTACTGTGATACACAGCACCATGGTATCTGGATATCTTGGCCCTCTGCCTAACCTTCAATATATAGGCCAGACACATCACCCATCCTTATGCTCCACTTCTCTCTCATGATACTCATTATAACAACATATCCCTGCCAATCTTGGCTACTGTCTCACATTCATTTTCTAGAGATAGCTAAGAGAACCCTATTTTCCCTGTCTAACTTCTTCCTGACTCTCTAACAGCTTCTTGACGTCACCTGGGATTACAGGTTATCTTATGGAAAGAAATAATATATTGGAAAGCATGTGCACAAACATGATGCAGTCTAGGGCCATATCTTCTGTATTACAAAAATCTGGTGACCAAAAACAAGGCATCAAAGTGTGTTGGCAAATGGCTGCACAACTGTTAATCCCTTAATAAGTTATCTTTTAGTTGTGAACCTATGTGGGTGGCAATGTCTGCCTGATTCTCGTGAGAGCCTGCAACAACAGCTCTCTGAGGATAAAGATGCAGAAAGACTACTGTGTATTAAGACCCAAAGAGAGTACTTTTAAGTGCTAGTTTTTCTCTTGAGAGTATGAGAGATAGAAAGTCTATTTGCTTTAATCTCCATATGCTCAGGAATGGGGTGACCTTTTTATATATACACAGGAAAGCAAGATTGCTCACCAGGCAGGTGGTCCCAAACTCTCATAGCTCTAATTTATAATATTTAATTGGAGCTGCATTTGACTGCTGTACTTTTAGTACATCTAACTGAGCATTATATCTCTGCTTTCAGTAGAGGTAATTTCCAACTAATGATAGTTTTTATGGCCATGTCCTTACACTGATATATGCAAACAGGAATAAAGGTTTTAGAAATTCTCTAAATTAGCTTAAAACTGGTTAAAAACCCCAATTCAGTTATAGTAAGGCAAAATATATGTCAAAATGACTCCACCATCAAAAAGCAAGTTGTGGTAGGTTTCCTTAAGCAAGAAAAATCAACGAAGTAAATTATTTTTTTTTCAGTAATAAGACACTTACCAGTTTTCTTTAAAGCTATTGATCAATGGTTCAGCGAATATACAATATGCGGTAAAAACTCAGCAGCCATTTACCTTGAATATAGACACACACACTCACTAGCAGAAAAGGTAGTTACAAATACAACACTACTTGGGCTGAAACTGTCAGAAGTTACTTTTGGTTGTTTGTTCTAGAGGAGGAGTTTTGCTTCACTGATCAAACTTAGGCCATGTCTATCCTACAAAGTTACAAAGCTGGTGTACAGCTGTCAACTTTTATATATCACTCAAACACGGCATGAACTCACCACAAGTGGGAAAATTCAGTGTACCACAGGTAGGTATCCCAGTGTGCCCTGCACCAAAATGAGAGCTGCATTGACAGAGGAGAAACAAGTGGTGATTTTAATCTGGAGGTTTGCAGTGCTGTATTATTATTGATCAGTGACCAAACGATTTGGAGTTGGGAAATCCACGGTGGCAGGGTCAGCCCACAAAAATTTTGGCGCCTGAGGTGGGGAGCTCAAATGACACCTCCCCACTCCCTAGCTTGGGCCAAAACTTTGAAAGGTCTCAATTCTGCCATCTTCCTGTTCTACTCCTCTCACGACACTGCTCTGCTACCTACCCCCAATAAAGGAGAACTAACAACTTAAAATGCTTTGTTCAAAAATGTTAAGTAACACTTAACTTTCAAACACCTGAACAGCAAATGTAACTTTTCTTGTCTGCAGAGTCAACAATAGCATTTTTATTTGTTTGAATAATCATAGGGATGTTTTCCGTGCCGTCTTGGTTGCAAAGATTTTAACTGCTTCTGCTTTCTGAAGGTCCAGAGTCTGGGCCAGCTCACACTCTATGCTCATGCCAACCAGCCTCTCCTGCGTCATTGTGGAGCATAGATGTGTTTTTATTAACTTCAGCCTGGAGAAGCTGTGTTCTCCACTGGCAACTGATACAGGAAGTGTTATAAGTAAGTGCAGAGCAGCAAAACCATTTCGAAAGAGGGTGGTCATCTTATTTGTGCACATATTTTCCAGAAAAGCCTTTGGAGTTGATCATCCTGAAATGTACCTTGAAAGGGTTTTTAGTTCATCACCTAAATCACTCGCATCAATATTGCGCATCATCATGATTCAACACTGTCTCTAGTGCCCTGCATTGCTGGTGAAGGTCTTCTTCAGGCATAGTGAGGAGTTTTAGAATATCATACAACAGGGGTCGGCAACCTTTGAGAGGTGGTGTGCCGAATCTTCATCTAGTCAGGACTTTGTGTGCCAGTCCACAAGGGGCGTGGCTTTGGATGGAAGGGGAGGGGCTGAGGGGCTCTGCCCACTGCCGCTTTGGGATTTCCCCCACTAGCACCTTGCTAGCCGGGGTCCCCGCTTGCCCCACTCAGCTCCTGCTGCCAGCCTGGGCTCCTGAGCCTGCAGGGGAAACTCCACAGCGGAGGCAGTTTGAGCACTCAGCCCGCGCCACTCTGGGGTTTCCCCAGCTTGCTCCTTGCTAGCCGGGGTCCCCACCTGCCCCACTCAGCTCTCACTGCCAGCCTGGCCTCAGGGAGCCCAGGCTGGCAGCAGGAGTTGAGACCCCGGCTGGCAGGAGTCTGCAGAGGAAACTCCAAAGTGGGAGCGGCAGCCCGCTGCTGCTTTGGGGTTTCCCTCGCTGGCGCCTTGCCAGCTGGGGTCCCCATCTGCCCCACTCAGCTCCTGCTGCCAGCCTGGGCATAGGGAACCCAGCTGGCAGCAGGAGCTGAGTGGGGCAGGCAGCGGCTGGCAAGGCGCCAGTGGGGGAACTCCAAAGCCGTGGGGGGGCTGAGCTCTCCCCGCGTGCCACGTTTGGCACACGTGCCATAGGCTGTCGACCCCTGTCATACAGTATCCCAAATATACTGCTGTGTTCCTTGAGCTGCAGGAAATGTTCTTCAACTGACTTTATTCCACAATCCTAACCTGGTTAAAGAATTCTGCTCTGAATTGTTGTTTGGGGTCTCTTATGGGATTATCCCATACTTTGTAATCAAAATGTCTTCAGTAACTCTTGTATTCTTGAATGGGTGGGAAAATAGCTTCAGTATGAAGTTCCTCTGCCAACTTTTGTGCACTCTTCAGAACGTTTTGCAATCCCTCATCTGACTGGTAAGACTATAGGTATGGCTTTGCTTTGTCCAGTTGTTCCATTGCTCCAGATATATCAAGGTCAACACTTTGGAGTCTTTCTTACCACATTTATTTCAAACAATATGTCATGCCACAACACTAAGCCACACAGAAATTTGAAATTATGTATGTTTCTGGTGATTCCATTTCCCTCTGCCACTGTTCTCCAGCAAACAGTTCGTGTCATAGCATTCTCCATAAAGGCAACTATGGCATCATCTGTTCTCCCAGTTTGGTGTCTGATTGGTTTTATTGCCTCCATTTGACTTTCCCATCATGTGGCACTCAGTGGTTTCAGTATCAGAGAGGATGTTCCCAGACATTGCTTCAAAATTTGTCATCGATGAGTTGATGCAGAGAAAAATACATAGATGCTTCGAATTACATTAAAAAATTCAACAGCTACACTAGAAGCTGATGCTGCACCACTGACCACCAAGTTCAATGAATGAGAACTGCGTGGGACAAAAAAAGTTCGAGGGTTTAACTCTCGGATCTGTGTCTGCACTCCTCTGTTCTTTCCTCTCACGTTGGCACCATTACCTCTCATGTCAGCTATCGCAATTCCCATATCTTCCAGCTTTTTAAGAAGCACATTTGTTATACCAGCTCCTGTAGTATCATTAATGTTAATAAATTCTAGATAATGCTCTCTGACAGTCACCACTGCAGGGACATTTTCACTAGGTTCTGTTGTTGTTACAAAATGCACCATTAAAGTCATTTGTTCTGTATGGCTGTTGTCAAGTGTGCAGTCCAGAATGACAGAATAATATCTTGCTGACTTCAGATCTGCCACAATCTTCTCTTTGGCTTTTGTTGCCAGTAACTGGATGATCTCATTTTGAATTGTTTTTCCAACGTAGTGGTGTGTGTACATTTCTTGAGTGGTGACTCTTCTTAGATGCTCCTGGAGTACAGCATCAAACTCAGCCATCAGCTCCACAATTTTAAGGAAGTTTCCATTGTTTGGCACATACAACTGATCTGAAGTGCCACGCAGCGCTAGGTTTTGGGTAGCAAGTATTCTCACAATGGTAATGAACCTTTTCAGAACCTTTTCAGCTGCCTCCCAGTCTGGCACCTGAGGTGGCCACCTCAGTTTGCCTCATGGTAAGGCCAGCCCTGACAGTAGGGGCCATTGCCATGCTACTCTAAGCACATGAAGCATATCCTGCTGCACAGAATTGTGACTCTTGGTAACATACCAGAAAAAGCAGATGGATTAGCAGCAAACTGTGGTGGGATGCTAGACATCATGGATACCCCGATTCTGGGACCAGCCTACATTAGCAGTGCTTACATAAACTGAAAGTGATACTTTTCCGTGGTTATGCACGTCCCAGTGGATCACAGGGATGCTTCACTAATATCAGAGTGGATCAATCAGCGAAGATGCTTGCATCTTTAAGAACACTGGATTTTTCCAAAAGCTGCCATCCTGGAACTCTTCTCCAATCAAAACATTCCCACTGGTGATGTTGAAATGCCAATAGTAATTCTGGGTGACCCAGCCTAGTCATTGAGCCCCAGCTCACAAAGCCATATTCTGGCCTCCTTGGCCACACCAAAGACAGTTTCAGCCACCAGCTCAGCAGGAGCAGGATGACTGTGGAATGTGCTTTGGGTAGATTGAAGGGCTGCTGGCTCTGTTTACTGACTAGACTGCACCCAAGCAAGGAAAACATCCCCATCATTATAGTTCCATGTTTACCACATCATACCTGTGAGGCAAAGGGGGAAAGGCTACCAGCGAGGTGGACTGGCTGTCTGCTGAAGTTAAACAGCCAGACACAAGGGCTACTAGAGGAACCAACCATGAAGTGTACAGATCAGAGAGGCCTTAAAACACCATTTTCATGGTCAGCCACAGTAGTGTGTGATACTTTTATGAAATAATGTGCCTGTGAGTGTACAGAGCTTAAATTATTGACTCCTATTACAAATTCTGTAATGCAGCAATTATGTTTGGTATAAACTAATAAATAAACTCTGAGTTTCTGAAACTTTAACTTCTTACTGTTTCCTTTGACATAAAGTACAAATTCACAGGGTAAAAACATTTCAGCAACACTAACAGTGTGACTCTCATTGTAAAAATCCAAATAAAAACCCTGAGTAAACAATGAACATTTATGTTCATTATTAAAAACTTACTACAATGTTTCAATCATGTCACAAAATATGTATCTAGGACTTCTGATTTCAGCTTTAACTAGTAAACACTGATAAAGCACCCAATACAAAACAGACAACGACCATTATCCATTAAACCCCAGAAAAACACCAGAAATGATTACTGGTATCTAAGCTCTTGCCTACACAGAGCAGTAATGTGGACCACCTGGAAGCAATTTCTAAAGTGCACTAATATGTTGTACATTAATTGGTCCATTTAGACCCCGCTGATAGGCATTAAAGGTTCCCAAGCATTCCTGTTTCAAACAGCTTTATGTTAAAACACATTACAAAGATTACTCATTACTGAAAGGACAAAAAGAGAAAAATCCCCCCAAACCCCAATTTTTAGACATCTACATTCTGAAAAATTTGTATTAACACCCCACCCCCTGCAAACCAGAAGCCCTACTTATAGTGTACTGAGGCTGATCCTGTGGTTGTCACAGGTTGGGGCATATGTAGTTATGGTTCTTGTTTTCCTTCAGTGTGGAGTGGGAGGGGTAAGGATTCATGCCATGCTGCTACCTGTTATGCTGGGGGAAGGGAGTGGAGAGGAAGTAGTGACTAAGTTGCTTTCTAGATTGGATAGGCTGATGAGTCCAGAGTCTTTTGGGCACATAGGTCTATCATGGTCTGCATGAATTTGTTGCCTGAGAAAACCCATGATGTCCTGATGCACTTCCCAAATCCCCTCTCTGTCCTTTCCCCAATCCTGCAGAAACTGCTCTCTCCATTCTCAGTCTCATGGCCCCTCCAAGCCCTGGCTTCCTACTCAGAGGCTACAGAGAACTGGACAATCTTGAAGAACAGATCCTCCCTAGTCCGCATCTTTTAGGGTGACCAGATAGTAAGTGTGCAAAATTGGGACGGGGTGGGGAGTAATTGGCAACTACACAAGAAAAAGCCCCAAATATCAGGACTGTCCTTATGAAATCGGGACATTTGGTCATCCTAGCATCTTTCGCCTCTTGATCAGGTTCAAACCTTCAGCAGATGCGAAAGGGGAACCTCTCAAGGTTAGATCAGACTTACAGTCAACAGAAAGACAATCTATGTCTCAAACACACCCTTACGTTATTCCCATAAATACCTTTAATGAGAAATGGTCACTGTCACTTTAGCATTGGAGCGCTTTATTACAGCACCACTCTACACCTCCAGCCATGGTGAGTTCAGCCTAGCTTAGCAGGGTTGTGGGGTGGGGAGAAGTGTTGTTCTGTTGCATGGAAGGTTTAGACACTGGGCAACCTGTGAGTAGAGGGAAAATGTGGTGAATATTACCAACCACTTCACAGGCAGTGGTGATTTTGGCTGACCTCTCATTCCTGAGGTTGACAAAGGCATAGAGAACCCAACTGCTACTGTCATCCTGAGGCCATGTGGACCCATATGCTGCTAGCCAGTTTACTTTAATAATGACAACAGAACTTACTGGAGACTGACATGGCAAAGACTCCTACACTGAAGGAAGACAAGGCATCCCTAGAAACGTTTGGGACAGAACTGCACAGTATCTCCAGGAAAGTTTCATCCAGATCTCCAAAGAGGACAAAATGGACTTCCCTATTCAAATAATCCATGGACTCAGGATGGCTCCCACTGCCTCACCTGACAAACTGAAGAAGGAAAAGCAGATGCTGCCCCTATCTGTGCCCAAGCACAGGACACCAAACTGATATGTACGCACACGGTCATACTACTGATTTTTTTCTAACATTATGCGGATAAGGCATGCAAAAGTCAATACCTTTGCTCTCTAAACTTGTGGATGAGATACGTACCGTTTTTAAATGGAGAAGAAGGGCATGGAGAGAGAGGTAGGTTTAGGCACCAAAAAGGTAAAAAATGCTTATGAGGAATAATGCAGGACAGAGCTTCAACTCACTTCTCAGCTGGGAGCCTTCTTGGCAATTAGACTATTTTCAAGAAAGCAAATGGACACAAAATTTCAAACACTTTGCATCCAGCACAAATTAGCTGGAAATAGTTAAATTGCAGAGATCTTGCTAATTTCAAAGAGACCCACTATCAGACTTCCAAGGACATTGGAAATAGATGTCTATTATATATGGTTTGCTACTCATTGCCTTTCTAGTATATCATCTTTATGGTGCATTTCATCTTGATACACCTATTGAGACATGTTGAAGGCCTATTACGCATAAAGGTACAGCTAGATAAATAATTAACTCTCCCTTTGTTTATTTTTAATTATTTGATGCAGGCTTCTGTCAAAAAAATATCCCTTATATTCGCTCATTGTAACAAATAGGACTGAATCATTATTTCCACTGTCCCTCTCCTTTACACTGATCTGAATTTTCCAAAACTAGACTGGCCATTAATGAATATTTTATTTTTATTCTAAGTGACTATGCAGGTAAATCTCTATTTAAACTCTTTCCAATATAAAATCATGGCAACTAAATTCACATGCAGAAACATGCAGTTCTGAAGGTTTCTTTACACATGTGCTTACATCTTGGGTCAACTTTCTGCTCAAGAGTGACGAACCAATAGCACTGGTTACGGCTAGCTTTAAGATAGTCAGGTACTGTGGCAGCTTTCCCAAACAGCTTGGTCAATGAATCTCAATCCTGATTCACAACACCCTTTGCTATTCCAGACCTGAACCGCTCCTGAGCAGATTCTGCAAATCTTGCCAATTATTAAACTGGTTTGGTGAAGTGGACAGATGTGCCCATTATAAAATCATTGGCTCATACATAACATTTCAATACAGTACTGCCTTGCTTCTATCAATATGTCTACTCCCTTACTGATATTACTAATGTTCCCATTTATTTTCTTCTTTCTAGTGGAGTCAAGAGAGGATACACATAGGGGAGTCTAGCCATTAAATTGTCAATTGCAAAGCTGGGAATTGAAATCTATCTTCCTAGCAGTGGCAGCTGTGCCTGAGGCCACATTGAAAAGCAGCAGCAAAAGATCTTGGAATGAAGCCGCTAGAAAGTTGCCTCAAGGAGTACTTCAGAGCCAAGCTGCTCTTTAATTTCCTTAGACTAACCTTTTCTGCTGAAGAATTTCCTTTTTTCCATGGTTAAAATGTTCCCTTTAGCACCCTTTCGTGATGAGCTCTAAAAACGACCAAGAACTAAGTTGTCAAAAATGTGTACCCTTAAATGGGATGTACTTGTGCAAAGGAATACTCAAATACTTGCATATAGCACTAGACACACAGGGATTATAAGCTCATTGGGGCAAGAACTGTCATTTGTTACATGTTTCTACAGTGCCTAGCAAAATGGGACTCAACTTGGTTGCAGCTTTTAGGTGCCACTGCAACATGTTAAATAAATAATAGTGTTTATTTCGACTGGATATATAAATGTGCACAAGTGAAGCTGTTCAGGAAGC
Organism: Dermatemys mawii; assembly: GCA_007922305.1. Taxonomy (NCBI): domain Eukaryota; kingdom Metazoa; phylum Chordata; order Testudines; family Dermatemydidae; genus Dermatemys; species Dermatemys mawii. The sequence continues at coordinate 1,024,515 of ML677364.1, read as the reverse complement.
TTAGTACCACCCTTCTCTGTCCTCACCCCACCCTGCAAAAAATGATCAGTTCGTGAGGCTAAGTCATCCCTGCACATATGGGATGTCCATACAGGAATAGATTTTAACTACAAAATCTGCCATGAGTGAGGGCTGGAGAAGCTGCACCAGCCTAGGAGCAGACTGGTTACTATTTGTGACATGATTTATATAGTGCTAGGCGAGCACACACAGTCTCTCCCTGGGTGAAATTCCCCCTGTACAGAGGGTCAGCACAAACTGAGATATGGTTTGTGTGGAGTGTAAGTGGTGTAAACACCTTGTGATGTCCCTCTGCATAAGAGTGAATTTTACCTTCAGCAGCTAGAGAGGAACAGGTGTTTCCATATATCACAGGTCTCCATTAATCCATTTAAATTTATCCTCCCTTTTTACAACCCTTTTGATTTCTTCTCTAAATTACAGGGCCAGCAGTTCTCCAGTTTTTGATGGCACCAGGAAATTTGTACTTTAAAATCTTGTCTTGCTCTTGGATGCAAGATTTTTATGGCAAAGCTTACCTAAGGGACTGGAGATAAGATGTTCCCCAAGCAAATGTAGGAGATCAGGCCTAAGAAAGACTGAGGGCGGGGTGGGAGGGGGAGAAGGAGTGCCTTATGGTGTGTTAGGAAGACAAGTAGGTTAGAGTTTTGTGGACCAGTTGGGTATGTATGAGGACAAAATGGGAAGGATCCATTACCCCACCATAAATTGGGAGAGTCAGAAAACCATAAACACTCCCTGTCCCTGAGGTTTGGCGATCACTGTGTATTCAGCCTGAAGGCACCTGTAGCCATTGAAATCACCTCTGCACTTAGCTTCCCAACTACAGAGTCTTTCCAAGCAACTGGCAACCCTACAGAAATAAGCCAGTGTCTGACTAGATGCTGTATCAATCAGTGGCATTGATGTGAGTTGGTTTCATTTTTATAATCTCTACTTTTCACAAAGTGATACAACACTCTCAGAGGATAATGAGTGCATGTTAGAATTTAACTAATTTTCTGCCATGCCTTGTTAAAATGGTTCCTAACACCATGTGTGAAGGATCAGGAAGTAAGCTGTCTGGCCTAATAGTTAGAGCAGGTGTCCAGGTCAGTGAATGAAAGCAGGGTCAGAACCAGAGTCAAAGAACAAATGCTAGAGCCAGGGAGTAAAGCCAGTCAGGACCAGGAATCAAAGCTGAGGATCAGAGCTGGGGTCAGATACCAAATGCCAGAGCCAAGGGTTGAGACGAAGTTCAGAGTCAAGGTTGGTAGCTGATGGTCAGGAACAAGGTGAAAGATCAGGAACCAGAGGGAAGCAAGGATCAGATGACTAGTGGCACAACAAAGGGTAGGGGGCGTAGGCCCATCCCTCCCCTCCTCAAGCCTAGACCAGAACTGGACATTTGGGCTGGCCACCTTTTCATCAGGATAGAGGGGTGGCTGGGCCAAATTTGAGTGGAACTGAGACCCTGTGCACCAGGTTGCAACACCACTCACCTCAGACTTGGCCCCGTTGTCCCTCTGTCAGGACAAAGGGATAGGCAGGTCAAATTTGAGTGGGACTGCAACTTTGGGAACCAGGTGGCAATTCCACTCTCTCAGATTTGGCCTGTCCTGACAGAGGGGTGTCTGGGCTAAATTTGAATGGTGCTCCAATGCACCTGCTTGGCCTCCTCACCTTCCTAGCATCCATGGGCACTGGGACCTCAGGCTCCAGGGAGAAACAGAGCAGGAAGCACCAGGAACTACTAGTCTCCAGAAGGATGGGAGGATTGAATCCAGGGTTTTGGTGCTTCCTGTGGAAGCAGAGACATGGAAGGAGGTTGGGGACTGGGCCTCCCAGAACTGCCTGGCCCATGGTAAGGATGGTGCTCTTCAGTGTGACCACTTTTGAGTAAGAGCTTGGGCTGGATGTGGGATGGGGAGACTGCAGGGCTGAGTGTGGTGCAGCATAAGGAGTGTGTGTGATAAACTGGGTGCAGGTGGGAGAATGTGGAGAGGGGTGCAGAGGAAGCTGGGGGAAAGTGCATGGTGCTGGGTGCAGTGGGAGAATGCGGGGAAAAAGAACTTGGGGCATGATACAGGCAAAGGGAGGGAGCACTGAGGTCCCTTCCTCTGGAAAATTCTGGTTGTGCCCCTGCAGGTGACACAGTATTGCATGTGATGCCAAATGCATAATCAGTGTTAATATAACTACATAGCCAGGTTACCTCACGCAAGACACAGAGATACAGAGAGAGCGTGTGTGCGTTGGGGTGGGGGAGGGGAGAAGGTTTCCAGAACTATAGGGTGGGGCTTAATTACAAATACATGGACAAAAGATAAATGTACACAATTGGATAGATTCAGTCTACATCTGGAAATTGTTTTTTTCTTCCAGCTAGTAATGATCACTCGTGTTCATTTCCACATTTGGCAATTTGCTCAGGGAGAATGTATAAGCCCAGTTTTGATAAACTGGAAACACATCTCTTGCCCCAATGTTTGCATTATCTTATTTTTTGAACTCTCGTTTTAACTGATTTTCATATGCTTCACAGCAATATTGTATTAAATTTAACACAAAATTTGTCCTAAGTAAAATTCATTTTACAATAGTTAGTTAGTTTCACTTACAGAAGGGTGAAAGTTAAAATGTGTAACAATAGAAAAGTAATTTAAAAATTATGATTTTAAAAAGCAACCAAAGGCTAAACACATCAAACCTTAAAATTATCAGGTAATCTCTTCTTACAGCTATTATCTACATGAGTAGGTCATGTAGTTTTCTGCTTTAATGTGTGGGGAAATGTTCTGGAAGGTAAGTTGTTTGTAAACCACCACCAAGTTTCAGCTTCATATAATGATGTCCTTTATCAGATTTTATAAAGTCAAAAATTCTCTTATTTTTTAAAAAAATTTCTTCAAGTTAAGAGGTGTTTTATAAATTGATTCTTCCATAGCACTATGATGTGCAAGATCCTTAAACCAATGGTAATCTCTATAGTATTTTTAGCGACTCCGTCTAGTAACATATACTTTTCCAAGAAACAGAATTGCTGTGGTATCTGCAGCATTTAAGTCATGCCAGAACATTCTGAAATGCCATTCTGGCACTTTTTTGGGGACCTGTAACGGCGTTCCCATTCTATCACTTACCAGAATGCATTCCAGAACTTTTTATTAGGATGGAAGCACTGAGTACTTGAAATGTGCAGAAGTTAGGAAAGGTGTTAAAACAATTCTGACTGTTTACTAGTGTTATAGTGCTATTACTTTGTTTATTTATTTATTTTAGGGACTTACATCCCCCCACATCACCATAATATCTCAGCATCTAACAAGCACACATTTATCCTCACATCAACCCTGTAAGGTAGGGAAGTGCAATTATCCTCATTTGCCAGACAGGCAACTGCAGCAGACAGACTAAGTGACCCACTCAAGGTCAAACAGGATAGTTGTGGCAAAGCAGACAGTTGAAGTAAGGCTCCCAAGTCCTGGGTTAGTGCCCTAATCACAGGACCATCTTTCCTCTTACACTGAAGATAAAGATTACACAGTATTACAAAAATTAGAAGGGATACGCTCATGCTCCACAACACGCACCACCCTATAACTAATGGGGGATGGGAAGAAAACTCCTGCATGAGCAGGCTATATGAAAATTTCTGCTATGGAATTTCTTGCATTTCCTCTGAAGTATCTGATCTGGATGGCTGTCAGAGGCAAGATACCCTATATGATCATTCCTGTGAATCAAAAGGACACTGTTGCGTGACATAAAAACATGTTCCCAAATGAGAACTTCCTGGTCAATTTTCAAACTCGAGTGGTTTCCAGGTAATGGAATTCTTGCTGGATATACATTATCTCCCCAGGCTGGATCCTGCAGGAATGCTCTTTGATTTTCGTCTTCAGAGACACTCAGGGTAGTTTCATGACCCTGTTTACTTTTTTTGTGATTCTGGATTATCTTTTTCTTTCCAGAACTAATTCAACCCTGTTGTAAACATCATTCATGCAAAAGAACAATGAATTTTATCCCTGGCATCCATTTCTTTGTGATTCAAGGACCTTTCCCTTTCTCCTTGCTTCTGAAGTCTTCTTTTCTACTTTTAAACGTACAAAATGTTCTCTTTCTACTGCTGGACCTATTGCCTGCTTCAAAATGATTAACTTGAAATATTTAAAGCTTGATTTAAGGTCTTCAGTAACTCACTCAGAGATTGTGGCCTATTACAGGAGTGGGTGGGTGAAGTTCTGTGGGCTGTGATGTGCAGGTCAGATTAGATGATCATGATGGTCCCTTCTGGTTTTAAACTCTATGAGGTTCCTTTCTTGCTTTGTCACATATTCATTTTCACTTCAGTCAGGACTCTGTCTTGTCTTTTCCAAACCATCTCTGACACCTAGATCATTTCTCTCTTCCTGAAACCCTCCATGATTCTTTAGCAGCTCATAGGCCTCTACTCAACTCTAATCTCATCCTTCTTCTGACCACCACAGATGATGTCGCTCAGCATGGTTTTTATTCTTGATACCCACTCTGTTGACCCTAAGAGCTCTTTAATACCAACTGACAAGGTGGTTATAAGAATATCTTGATTGTCGTATGTGAATTTGGGTTCACCAAGAATTGTCATGTGCGGTCTTAAATGAAAGCCAGGGTCATGCTAGTCATTAATATTATTGTAAACTGCCTGTACAGATGTGTCTGAGTAATGTATGTATGATGAAAATATGTTCCTAAAGTCTGTATCGAGGCAGAGTTGACAAAAAAGTTTTCTGTCAGACAAAAGAGTTTATCACCTGCCTCAGTATGTAAGCCAGCACAAAGGCTGGACATCTACATATAAAGTAACAGAAGGATGTAAAATCACCAGGGAAGGATACCTCAGGAAAACACAGCGACAGAGGCGGGGTTTACTGACTGACTACAGACAATCAACTTTGGGGGGTGCATTATAAGAAGGCAGCAAAATGACAGTGCTTGGATCCTGAACCTAGGAAGTAATTAGGCAGCACAATTACATTCATGAAAATGGGCTCTCAACCAAGTTTGGTTGAAATGCTGCAAAGGATATTTAGAGTGAGATAAACTTCTTTAGACAGAAGGTTAGCCTGGTACATTAAGATTAAGGCTCTAGAAATGTGTTATGATTTTGTTACATGGAAGCCTTTTGTTTCCATTGTCTCAACTCGCTATCTGTTGAGTCTCAACTCTTTGATAATAAATTTATCATTGTTTTCACTATAAATATATCTCAGTACTGTGCTGTTATATGAGGTGTTGATCCTGAGCTGGGTCATTCAAGCAAGTCTGTACAATGTTCCCGTGGGGACAGCAGACCTAGTATTTCTGTGGGTGCCCAGGAGATAAGGGGCCAGACACTACAGGGGAATTCTTTAAACAGGCTTAGAGGCTGGGGTGCGCCTATTGTTATCCCACAAGGCAAAAATAAGGGCTGGTATATCCCCAGAAGGAGACTGCTTGGGTGGCTGAGAGGCTGGTGGTATCAGGAATCTGACACCCAGTTCAGCACAAGCAAGTTTCCCTCTCACAAGAGGCTGGGTGGTAACTAGGCTCTCAGTCATGGACACCCTGAGGACAATCCCACACTCTATTCTCAGAAAATCAGTAGGTTCAGATAACATGTATAGCAGAGTATTAAGAAAACTAGCTAGTAAATATTACAAACCAATTAATTCTCTATGAAGGAGTTGTGGTAAAAGGGGGAGATACCAGCACTTTGGAAATCAATAAACATTGCAACAATCTGCAAAAAAAGGAAATTCCTATACATGACATCAAAGATCTACCCACAGTATGTTACTAAAAGTAGACTTTAAAAAAAAGGGGGGGGGGGGGTGGGTAAGTGTATAGCAAACCAAACTGTGAATATCAGCAAATTGTAAAGATCAAGCCAGATATCTTGACTGTTTTTATGACAGAATTACAAAATTCATGGCTGAAGGGATTAGAGTAAATACAACATATGGATTTTAATAAAGCAGCTGATACGTCATCTTTCCAAAATCTCACTCATAATATTAATACTAATTCATTTTGGTATGAGCAAGTTTCCATATTTTGCCTGTCTACAATACTTGATTGAAGTGCCAGAGATATTTTGATCAGCTGAACTTCCCCTTGGAGCATTCTTTGCCATTTGGAAAAACACCTGGCAATGCTTTTGTTTCACAAATCAGAAAAATAGTCTCTCTCCTTCATTTGATCTGAGTGGCAGCAGGGCCTCAAACTCCATCTTACAACTTGCCATCTCTTATTATTTTCAGTACCACTTTCACACTTATGGAACCTGTTACTGGCAGTATCACTGAAAGTCCTGGAATTCAGAAACAGTCCGAGAAGTTGAGAAATACCCTGCAAACCTGAGCCTCATGCAAAAATATGAGTTTAGAAAAGTATGGCTGTGTTTCACATGGACTGATGGACTCCAGCAGAGGGTAAATGACAGTCAAATGGTTCCATAATGATAGGTGTCAGGTCTAGTCTTGTCCAGAGCCTTCACTAAGCATCTGAAAAGGTGACAGAGTATATTCATGAATTTTGTAGACGATCCTGATTAGAAAGTGCTATAAACACAATTGCCAATAGGAAAAGAAATTGTTCATTTGGTAAAGGCACTGGACTGAGACACAGGAGATTTTGGTTCAATTTCCAGCTCTGCTTCAGTATTATCCAATTTGTAAAATAGGGATAATACTAATTGACTTCATATAGATGTAGCAAAGATTGATCCATTAGTGCCCGGTAAATGAAGGACATATAAATTGCTAGAGACAGAGAAATAACGTAAAGGGATCTAAGGACATTAGAAAGGTTTGAATATTTTCTAAGAGATTCATCTTGGAAAAATGCAGGAAATACCTTAGCCTATGCCCACCTGTGCATATAATGCTTATAATGACTCATAAGATGGGGGCATACATTGAGTGGGAAGGAGAAATTTGGAATGCAGTAATGCTGAAAGAGACCTAGGGATGCTAGCTGGAAGTAACTCTCAGATGAATTTGCAATGCTAGATAGCAGCAAAAAAGGCCAGAACATTTACCACATGCTGTGAACTTCCTTGAGTCTGTAAAAAGTAGAAGGTGCTTACAGAGCATCATGCCATGGTGGGGTGAGTTGGATGGTCTCTTTCTATACAGGTCTGGTGCAAGCACACTTGAACTATTCAGTTCTGGGCACCTTCAGAATGAGGAAGATGTAGACAAACTGGAAGGACTTCAGAGAAAGTCAGACAAATGATTAAGGACAGGAGGGAATTATTTCAAATGGAAGATTAAATGAGCCAAGTATGCAGAGTTTAGCTGAGCAACAGCTATAGGTCAGGAGGTGGGGAATACAAAACCTGCCTTCAAGTATTAGAAGGATGTAAACAAGAAGGGAGAATTATTTATTAATATTTTGTTATTCGATGTCACTGTGGAGCGCCAGCACCACTAAACGTGCAAGTATTGACAGAAAGCTCTCTTATCAATACACTTTGAATTCACAGGTTTATAATGCATCTGATTGCCTTCTCCTAGTTAGTAGTCTGTCTTAAAGCCACAGACCAGGACTATCATTACAGTGAGGTAGGCACTGAATTCCCTTCTCTGGTCCAAAACCCAAGCACATTTGGATGAGTGTATATTTTAAACATATAAAAAGTGTTCAGCTATTACACTGGATTCCCCCTTCTTCCACTCCCCCTCACTGTAGTGCCAAATGATCAGCCTGTCTGGGACTCTGCTTCCTTTGAGCAAAACAAGAGTTATCATTTTGGAAACAGTGAGTCTGTTTTTCTGATTTCTTTAATGTGCTCTGAGGTGGCATGCAGACTGAGTTGAAAACAGAAACAAAAAGCCTTGCCTCTCAGTGAGCTATGCATAGCCCCGGCAGCCTTGCACTGCTTTCCTGGGTTAGCTACAATCAGGAAAGGAGGAGAGTCCAACTGTGCTCTCTGTAGCATTTCAGGCTCTTTTATACATTTTTATTCAACCCTGTACTCAGCTACTGATTTTTCAGTTGCCTTCATGCTGTTTTCGCTCTATTAGATTCTTCATTGGTGACTAATGATGTTTAGTAGGCTTTTTTCAACATAAGCCCTTATTTCTAGTAATTCTTTGAAGGACCTATTTAATTCAGACCTTTCTCTTACCTCTTACCCGTGTGAAATTGACATTAATCCTTCTGATTCATCTTTAGCAATTGAGGGGGCGCGGTTGTGCTAATAGCTAGGCTACTTTTAATCATACAGCTGAATAATCAGAACAGGAGTGGTTTATCCCTCATTCCTTTCCCCCTCAGAAGAGCTTGTAAAATTGCAATTCTCTGTAGGAAGAAAACAGGTGAGATATCTTGTTAACAAGGAATATAAAGCATGAGTGAAGAGCTGACCCATCTCTTCTTTTCAATGACCACTTGGTCATGAACTGGAAAGAGACAGAGAAAGAAAACAATGGATGTGAACAAAAGGTCTCCTGCTCACAAACTAGGTTTTTATCCAGTGTGGTAATAATTGTGACCACAATACTTGACTAGCAAAGATTTAACCATAGCACATTGAGATACTGCCTTTTCTCAGCTCACTTCACAGAACTATAGTAGTTACAGCTAGAAAAAAAGCTAGTTATTGTATGTCATTCAGTCCATTCCACTGCCAGTTGTTCCCTGCTACACATTACATTCCTTTTTGTAGGGTCTGGTTTTAAATGCCTCAAGCAACATGTGCTGAAATACAGCAGACCACAGTACAAGCAATGTGACAAAACACAAATGCCATGATATGAAATTATCTTACTCTATGCTCATCTGTGCCACTGGCATATCAGGCAGTGTCCAGTTTGTCCACTGATACTGTCACTGTTATGGGACTTCTTCCTAAATGATGCCAATGTCCTCTGTCATTGTCTGTCAGTTCTTCCCTGGCCTTCCTCACTCTGCTCTTTCCTCCCACTGGTACCCAGTTCAGTGTGTACTCAGCCTGTCCCCCATCTTCTATCTGATGTACCTGTCCCAGTCTTTCTTTGCTGATATTTTTTTAAAACATGCCCCATTATTCTTACATGTTTTATTGTCTTTCCATGAAAGGTGTAGCACCTTCCTCAGCCATCTGTGATGGACAGCCTCTAATCCCTTTTTTGTGAGCAGCTCATTGGCCAAGTCGCTGCTCTGTACAGTAGAGAGCTCAGTACAATTGCATGATATAGTTTGACCTTCAGTTTGGTGTGGAGATCTGTTTAATCACGTGGTTCATCCTTCCAAAAGTGATGTTTGGTTTTCCTAATCTCATCTGTATATCTTTATTGCAGTCATCTTTAGATATCTTCACTCTCCCCAGACAGCAGAACTCGCTTATTTTTTTTGTTTTTTTTTATCCTCATACACCTTTGCATATATTCTCCAATTTCCTACTTTCGTAATCTGTTTTCTCTGCATTTACTTTCAATCCTATTGTCACTGCTTTCTGTTCTGCCTGTGATGTAAGGGTAATAATTCCGTTCCTCCTCACGCTTAGTAAAGCAATGTCATCAGTAAAGTCAGGGTCTCGTGTCCATTAACCCTTTTTATTCCATCCACTATGGCGTTTGTTGTCCACTTCATCATCCAGTCTATTGCTAGTGTCAAAAGGATTGGTGATAACACACGCACCCTTGTCTAACTTGTCTAACTCTAATCACAATACTGACCCAGGCCTGTATCCAATCTTACCATGCATCTACTTTATCATATAAACTCCTTATTATGTTGATCAGCTTGTCTAATATCACATAGCTTCTAGCAATATTCCACAGGGTTTCTTGTGAACACTACTGGATGCTTTCCTGCAGTCAATAAAGATGGGTTTATGCTGAGCTGTAGCTTTTTAGATGACCTGTTGAAACCTTCAGAAGAACAGGCTGGGTTCTGTCAATACTTCATCCATGATGTGAAACACTAAACTAACATTTTAAAGCAAATAAACCCAACAGAACTTAATGAGTAATGGAGCTGGTAGAAAAATTTGACATCAGAAAGTGCTGTTTCAAAGTGAAACTGTTTCATGAGACCATATTAATTTCAAAGAATATTGCTATGGGAAATTTTGAAACAAATTGTTTACACATTTATTTTGATAAGGTAAACACTTCACCTTCATTTTATTTTGTATTATATTAATATTTCTACATTGTTTCTGAATTGAAATTTTTTAAAATTTCTGTTATCTGAGAAATGTCATTTTTTTTCACATTTTGTTCCAGTTTGGAATGAAAACAAAAGTTTTGATGTCAGAATTTCCTGCAGGACAGAAATTCCATTTTCTGATTAGCTCTCATAGATGAAGTCTTGCCTTTTGGCTGCTAACTTACTGGTAAACAATGAAACTGAAAATCTTACCTTTGAAAATTTTAGCTTGGCAATAACTAAAAAAAAAGATATTTGCAGGTGACCATTCAAAACAGATTAAACATAGCCAACATAGCACAAGCTACAGTGACAGGGAAGAACTGATATGTGGATATTAACTTTTTCTGCTTATCACCTTATGAATCTCTACCGGTTTACTATTTACTTACATGTAATTACTTCTAACTACCTATCTTGAAGTTCACAGTTCATGGAATGCTGGTCTCTACTGCACAGAAAATAGCTTTCATATTTTAAAAGGTGGTTTCTGGACTTCCATGTTGTCTTGGCTCTTAGCTACTGGAGGGGAAAATTTAAACACCTGGGTACTTCTATTGTGTACAGAGCAGCTGGAAAACAGCCTTTACATGCAGTTGTTTATAGAGACACTCATTTTTGCATTCACTTAGAACTAATGCATGAATAAACCTTTTAGTTTCTTAATGACATATGAACATGTCTAAATCAGTTTTGCATTACATTGTTGTTTCTCCTTTATTTTATTGCCTGAAAACATTTGAGGGAGACTCAGAGTAGAACATTTTTGATTTAATTGTTGGAATAAACAGACATAAAAAGGAAAAGCCAAGCAAATATTTTTCTCCTACTGGATGAATGCATTTGTGTGTGTGTGTGTGTGTGTGTGTGTGTGTCTAAGAAAGTTCAGAGCAAAGATCAAATTTTAGCAACATAACTGAGATTCTCTGGGCTCAGGATTATGGCATTTGTGCCTCCTGGCCAGCACTGTTGTTTAGTAAAGTATGCATCACTCACACAATCTACTGTCAAATCCAACACTGCAAATATGAGATGAATCACTATTGAAATTTCCACTTGCCTATGCTAAGACAAAATCCTTGAACAAGTGTATAGTCAGAGCTATAGCATCTACACTCTCAAAACAACTGCCTTGTTTTAGATTATGCATCATTCCATCAGCATTTGCATGAAGGAGAAAAAACAAAACAAAGCTACAAAGGAAAACACAATAAAAAGTGAGGAACAGAAAAAGTGGTTTCTAAATGTGCTGTGGGGTACCACTCACACTGTCGCCACTGAGTTCCCCTCCACCATAAACTCAGAGAGCTTGCATAGCAAATAAGAAAGATCGATAGCGTATTCCCACACTAGCACAAGCTGTACTTGTCTGGCACTTGGGTGTTTCAATTGTTTTTGCTAGCTAGCCAAGTCAGAAACAAAGATCTAATCTTAATAACAGAAGTCAGTGGAAATCATGGATACTCAGCACCTTTGAAAATAAGGCCATTTTTATTTTAGTGCCTATAAATAGATTTAGGTACCTAAATATAGACTCATGTTTGAAAAAATAAAAAGGTTCAATGAACCATGCTGCTTCTATTTTAGAGTCTCTCTGGATCTGTGCAAAACTATCTATGAACACTGTCTTTAACACAGATAAAATACAATTATAACACTGTATATACACAGGTAAATAAAAATCACATTCCATATTTGTCTTCCATGTTCACATGTGGGTGTATGCATATATATTTTTCTGTTCTTTTTTTTCCCCAGCAGTATGATTTTTTTTCCATTCAGCCTTAGTCCTTAGAGCATATGCAACCATCATGATTCTATCTTGCAGGTTTCCAGAGGCCAATTTTAAAACTGTGCTTCAAAAGGATAAAAGCTGGTATTTTTCCAGGGACATGGCAGAGAAAGATAGGAATGTGAAAAATATTTCTTTGACATCTCCTAGTCTCCTCAGTGCAGATGGTGATGTCTGTTTCAAGTACTTTCTGTGCGAGGCAACCATTGCAAGTGAATGAAAACCAAAATATTGAAAAATAATCCATGTAGTAGAAATTTAAATATATGCATATATGTATAAAGGTGTTCATGTGTGTATGCACACACAGAGATTCATTGCACCCTAACATACTGTGGGTTACATTGTTAATTATTGTCTCTCTCTTCTGCACCTGAGGCATCGCATCAGTTTAAAAAAAAAAAAAAACTATCTGCAAACAGATGGAGAGCTGCTGGAGTTGAACCTGCAGGTATATAAAAAGTGGATACAGACTTTATGATCCTGCAGTGTTGGATAGTCTATTAATTTCAGTAATGGTCCGAAGAAAAAAATTTGTAGAAGAGCATCATTTTTAAAAAAGAAATTGGAAGGATATTTAATTAGAATTCATTTTGAATTTATATTTATTGAACACGATTTTTTTTAAATCGCTACTTCTCCAGAGCTGGCTGAGGATCTATGATCAATCTGTGCATTTTAGGCAGTCAGCAATATATGCAATGCTGTGACCTAGTACTGTGACTAGGCACCGTACAGATCAGACAGCTACGGTTCCTTCCCTGTTTGCAACATGGTCCTGGTGCAGGCTGTAATTTATATTATGCCAGACTAGCTTCCTTGGCTGACCCATGTGTGGGTGGATGGAGCCAATGCTCTATTCACTCTCTATCCCTCTTTTCCTCCAACCTCTCTACTTTCCTCCATGAGCAAGTGGAAGTAGCAGTCCTGTGGGGCTGGCCTCTCCCTTTGCCCCGAAGAGTGATCTAGGTTGACCACACTGGGGTCTGCGTGGAGGAGCACCTTACAGTCCCTTTCTCCCCTCCATAGCCCTGTAGGGCCATGATGCTATCTAGCCCTAATTCCTTTTTAAATGTATGCAGCACTTTGTGTAAGATGACAATTTGATGTAATCAAGTAATAAGCAAATGATGAAAAATGCATCTTTTGGAGCCATGCTGAACGAAAATAATGTGTCAATCTTGCATCAATATGGAGATGAGGTGATATAGTGGTTTAAATTGGCCAACTTTTCATCAGCAAACTGAGGGTTCAATCTAGTATAAATCAGAAATTATGGTGGGCAAGTTGTTCACTCTAATTAATGATTGTTCACCTCATGTACCACTGCAGAGTTGGTTGGCAACACTCCTTGTGAGAAATTTAGAATTGGAATAGGAGGGGAGTTTTGCAGGTGAAGGCTGAGGAGTACTGACAGAGTGTGCAGTGCAGATTTGTTAAAGGTGCCCACCTGCACAGTGTCTACTTCAAGCCAGATCAACAAGACTCACTTTCATGAGCATTAGAGCTTCACAATTTCAGCAGGAAAGAGAACACAAGTCCAAAAACATGTTTGTGAAAGAATGGGCTATTTTAAAAAGCACTATTTTACCTAATTTTTCTTCTGAGGGGAAAAAAAATTGTTGCACACAAAAAATAGGCTAAACTAAAAGCAGTTGCCTCTACATAGTCTAGAGATTACCATTTATATGTGACAATGTTAATTTCCCACTTCAGCAGAGTTACTTTTAAAAGATCTGAAAAGCTTACAAGAGATTTGCAATGTGAACATCCAAAGATATCTAAATATTTTAGCACCAGAATTTCATGTTGCTAAGCAGACCAGGGAACTGACAAATTGATGTCTGGCAGTGTACTGACAACATTTACTCAGTTAGTCAATCACATGAAGCTTGTCTTTCCCCCAGATGCTGACACCAGTTGCAAACTATAGACCACATTCTAAATCCTAGAACATTTGCTGGAGGCATCTCCGACATATATCAAGCCACTCCAAAACACACTCATTTTGGCTCACTAATCTGGATTTGGTTATTTGAATGTAGTTAATCAGTCTTGCCATACAAAAAAAAGCAACATTACAATAAGTGGGGAAATTGGACATGATTCAGTTCTTTCAAGATATCTACCTACATAGGAATAGAGGAGATGTTGCAAAAGGTGCTACAATGCAAATTCCATCCCCAATCTGAGTTTTTTCTCCAGTTGTTTGCATTTAGTTTTGAAGGGGGAGGAGTTTGTTGATTTTGGAGCACTGTTTTTAAACTATTGTATATGTGTTACACAACCGTAAACTGGAACACTGGATCTTACATATTCTGAAACAGACTTCCACTAAAAATTGTAAATCAATAGTAAACCTTTTTTAGTTTAATACAGACAGGTGAAATTATCAACATCAGTATGAGATGTTAAATATATATAGAAGTCACTAACTACATTTAAAAATTACTATATTTCCTTTAGTATAGCATAATTCTACAATCTCTATGTATTCACACACACACATCCCACAACCATAACTTAATTCCTAAGGATTAGATTGGTAATTTATTGTTCTGCACTAGGTGTCAGAGTTTCAGGAGACTACATCTGTATTCCCCTTCCATGGTCCACAAAGGACACCCACTTAAGGCTTCTGCTCTTCAGCCATCACCTCTGTCGGGTGGAGACCCACATCACTCATTCCTGACTGGAGATTTTATGGCTACACAGCTCACTGATATCCCCCACTAATATCCCAAGCCACCCTAATGTCCCCAACCCCATAAAAGGTCGCTGCTTTCTATCTGAGGGGTATGACCAATGTATTGCTAGCAAGTTATTGCACATCTCCTTTAAGCAAGCACATTTATTCTTAAGGTAAACACGTTATAGAAAAAAACACATTACAAAAAATTAAGAACCTACATGCTTTCTAAACACAAAAAAACTTACAAGAGATCACCTACAACTGTAAACTAGGGCTCTGGTGGGTTTTAAAGCTTCAAAACCTTCAACTGGGTTTTCCCTGTAGTTACAAGTTCATCTGGCTTAGACCGAGAACTACAACCAAAACTGGTCAGAGAAGTAATTTGTTTATACAGCTTGGGCATTTTTTTTGGTGTTCTGTAAGAGGCAGTCAGACAGTCATGCTCTCCTTAGGGTATAGTATTAAAGGCTGGATTTTTGCATAATTGGAACTGGGGAATTTGCACCGACTCCTTCCTAGGGATTCCCCAGGAAATCCATTAACACACTGGCACATTTTCACGCAGTCTTCTGATCTCCCAAGTCTCATCTTTCTCCCCAGCAAGGTTACACACTATCCTGGCCCACAATGATACATAAACATAATACAATAAGGTGTTTCAAGGATATTGCAGGAAATTGCCATATCTATCACACTAGGATATTCTCTATTACTTGCTTACACTAATTGTCTTGTTTTAAAGGACACCGGTATCACATAATGGCTCCATTAGAATTGCAAAGCATATTTACCTGGCTTTGGGGGCAGAATAACCATTTATCTCCAGTGTCACATCATGCTGTGGGGCAGCTTTTAAACACAAAAACTAAAGCTGGGTGAAATATTTGCAGCGAACCTGGTCCATGCTCAAAGTCAAACTGGGTTTCAAGTTTATCATCTGAGATTCTGAGCTCCTGATCATGAAAGATTTGCAAACTTGAGCTGAAGCTGGCATCAAGTTTTCTACAACTCCCTCCCCACAACCAGCCACTTTCCTTTCCCTCCTTCACCCCTCAACAAGTCCTAGAACAATCTCCCACTTTTGATATCTTTGGTAAGGAATACCTTCTCACTCCATCTTGGAGCCAAGCGCTCATTCCTTCCTGCTTGATCCTGAAACTGTATACAGCTGTGCCTACGGAAGTCCTTTGAAATGCAGGATGTATCCCTCTACTCAGTAGTCAATCACAGAGCTGAACATAGTTGCCTCCTATGTCCAGCTGATGATTAACAATATACTGAACACAGGCTATTAACTTCCTTCTTAATTAATATCAGATTCTACACCCAGTTATACAAGAGGATTATAATTGAAATGGGAACTCAAGCTTAGTTATGATATGTCTGCCGAATGCTGAACATTATACCTAAGTACAAGGCTGTTTCTATTTTCTAAACCTGAGTGGAAACTGAATGAATGTTACCTTGTACTTAGTAAGGGTCTGCTCCTATTGAAGCCAAGGGCAAACTCTCATTCACCTCACTGGAATCAGGATAAGTAACCACAAAGAAATAGGTAGTATTGCATATTATTAATACATCCTCACTTTATTTTCCATGTTACTAGCCAAGTAAATTAGTTACCCTGTAACTAAAAGTTCAGTCTTGAGTAATATATTGTGTCTATTTTTCAGAGTTAAATTCCCATTCCTAGTGACAATCTTTGCATGACATACTTACAGAGGGGAAACGGGAAATGCAATTGAAGTAGAAAGGGAAGAAGGAAACATTTTTTGGAAGGCTGGGGATAAAAATGTTGTTTGAAGCAGATCTTGGGTTGAGAATGTAGAATAGGTCCATTATGAAGATATTTATCCTATTGATGTCAACTTCATCTGTGGTTTTGTGACATACACACATATGCATAGATTACTGTTGTGTACAATTGTGAAGCCATGTGATACATTGAACATACCATGGTTCTGAGTGCCTCAACTGCCCTCTGCTAATCCACATACACAAATGTCAAACCAGAATAGAGAGTGGTCATACAGGCACTCAGTACTAGCCAAAAACTACCATCCTTTGGAGAGGATTTGTCTAGCATATCACAACACTCTTGAGAAACACTGGCCACACACACACACCTCTCTCTCTGATCCTAACACCCCACGCCACAGACAGCTGCCACGCAGGGCTATGCTGAGAGCACGAATCACAAACCTCGTTGAGATTGGGTTTGAATGCACTCTTCACTTAATACAGTTGTAAGAAACACTTACAGAGCCACGCCTAAGGGCCTAAGAGGGTACGTCTAAAACTGCAATGAAACATCCACCACTTGCCTGTGTCAGCTGACTTGGGCTCAGACTTTGGGGCTATAAAACTGCAGGGTAGACATTTGGCCTTGGGCTGGAACTTGGGCTCTGAGGGAGAGGGGGAGGGGATAGAAGAGTTCCAGAGCTCAGGCTCCAGCACAAGCCCAAAAACAGCTACACTGCAATATTATAGCCCTTCAGCACTAGCCCTGTGAGTTGAGTCAGCTGACCTGGGTCAGTTGCAGCTGTGTTATTGTTATAATAAATGTTGAGTAGACATATGCATAGAGTTTCCCCCGAAACTAGCACCATGTGGGCAAGGGATTCTACTGTGTACTGTGTGTGGGGTTTGGGGGTTGAGGTACAGACTGAAAGGAGTGTTCTTTGTGCAGTGAGCAAAATAAACTATTTATAGGACTTTGTACTTCCTCTGTAAATAAACAAAACGGCTTCAAAGCAATACCTGACTATCACGTGTCTAATCCCAACTGGAACATCTCCACTGTCCCAAACTTTGGATAGCCACTTGGGTCCAAAAAAGGGGTAACGATAGTAATTGCTTGGCTACCACACCACCATTCACCTAAAATCCAGTGGCTCTGCTACTCTGGGAGCCTTGTTTATCCAGTACCAGGAGGGACATTTTCCCCAATTAACATTCCTGTAGTTTAACTTGAATTTTTCAGAGGAATATAGACACAAAAGCAAATGTTCGAAATTTATCTGCAAAGCCTGTGTAGACAGGTGGAAAAATAAGCTTTCTTGGGAAATAAACAGAAACAGGGCATTTCAGCACTTGAAGTCATGAAAAAAAAAACCCTTTAGGGATTGACAGATTAGCAATGAAGTCTTTTTGCTACAATTTTTTTTTCCTTTTTAAAGAGCAAAGCTATGGGTTTCACATTTCAGTCTGTAAACATTCCATGTCAAGGGATGGTCTTCAGAGGCTCTTTTCCTTGCTAGAGGGCTTTACTTAACAGGGTGTTGCAGGCAAAAAACACACACATCTATTTTTTCAATAAAAGGTGTCTCTCGGTCTCACATAAACACTGGCAAAAGTTAGAGGAAAGGAACATTATGATATGAAATATACCTTAAGTTACACAATTTTAAAAATATATTAGTCATTCTGCCAAGAGTAACAAAGAGTCCTGTGGCACCTTAAAGACTAACTAAAGTATTAGAGCATAACTTTCATGGGCTAATACCCACTTCATCAGATGCATGCAGTGGAAGTATCCAGGGGCAGGTATAAATAGGTAGACAAGAACCAGGTTGGAGATGACAGGGTCAGTTCAATGAGGCTGAACCAGCTTGTTATCTCTAATCAGGGAGGGTGAGGTATTCCTCTAGCAGCTGAAATGGAGGTGTGAACAGCAAGAGAAGAGAAACTGTTCTTGTAGTTAGCTAGCCATTCATAATCCCTATTCAGTCCTGAGTTGATTGTATCAAATTTGCAAATGAATTGCAGCTCTGCAATTTCTCTTTGCAGCCTGCTCTTAAAGGTTTTTTTGCTGCAATACAGTGACTTTTAAATCTGTAATTGTTTGTGCAGGGAGACTGAAGTGTTCTCCTCCAGCTTTGGGTATATTGTCATTCCTGATATCTGATTTGTGTCCATTTATCCTTTTTCATAGGGACTGCCCAGTTTGGCCGATGTACATAGCAGAGGGACATTGCCATTATGTGCCAGCATATATTACGTTGGTAGATGTGCAGGTGAATGAACCAGTGATGGTGTGGCTGATCTGGTTAGGTCCTGTGATGGTGTTGCTGGTGTAGATGTGGGCAGAGATGGCATCGAGGTTTGTTGCATGGATTGGTTCCTGAGTTAGAGTTATTATGGCGCGGTGTGCTGTTGCTGGTGAGAATATGCTTGACTCTGCCAAGAGTGTAATTTCTGAAGTAATAAATCAAACTTAGTAACCCTTGTCCCCTAATTAGAGATCTAGGGATCCTCTTCAATGGGAAACATCAGAGAGACTTAAAGTGTCTGAATTTTTAGAATTTTTTGTTCAGAGTTCATAGACCAGGATCCCCTTTCTGAGCATCACTGCAAGTGCAAAAGTAGCAAATAGTTTGATTCAGGATAAATATTTCATAGATTTCCTGTGTGCAGAATGAAGCCCCCACATAGGGAAGCCCCCCGCCCCGCAATAAACTGTTCCTGATGGCACTCTAGAAAGGCTGGAGCTTCATTCTTTACATGATAAAATATGGTAGTCTCTAAAATAAGAGTGGGAACACTTTGGACCCCATTTGGTTCAATCTTAAATTGCAGCAGGAACTGAAAGGGAAGATTCGCATGAACTGTCCACAACCAGTGTCAAGTTGTGGTGAGATTAACAATGAGAATTTGATACTGTCAAGGTTCCCTCCTAACTCTGAACTCTAGGGTATGGCTGTGGGGACCCACAAGAAAAGACCCTCTAAGCTTATTTTACCAGATTAGATTAAAACTTTCCCAAGGCACAAGCTTCTTCTATACCTGGGGTGATAGGATGCCACCACCAAGAGTAACAAAGACTCAGGGAAGGAACCACGTGGAGTGCCTAATTCCCCAAAATATCCCCCCAAGCCTACACTCCTCTTCCTAGGAAGGCTTGAGATAAACCCCTCACCAATCCTTATAGGTGAGCCCGATCCAAAAACCCTGGATCTTTAAAACAATGAAAAAAACACTCAGGTCAGATTCTTAGAAGAATTTTAATTAAAAACAAAAAAGAAATTGCCTCTATAAAAAAAAAATCAGGATGGAAGTAATTACAGAATCACAAAAAGATTCAAAACAAGACACAGAGGAATCCCCTCTGCTTAGTTTCAAAGTTAAAGAAAACACAAAAGTATCTCCCTTTAGCAAGAGAAATTCAAAAGTGAGAAACAAATATAAGCTAACCTACCTTGCCTGGCTATTACTTACTATTTTTGTGAATTTTAGAGACTGATGTAGAATTAGACAAGGGAAGAAACAGCTGTCTGGCCCCTCTGAAATCCCCAGAGTGAACAAGCACGCAACAAAAGCACAGAGAACAAAATCTTTCCTCCCCCATATTTGAAAGTATATTCTGTCCCCATCGGTCCTTTTGGTCAGGTGCCAACCATGTTCTTAGCTTCTTAACCCCTTATAGGTAAGGAGGAATTCTAGGCTATTTTTAGGGTTCTGACAGATACATTCATAGATATTAACCCACCTTCAGTTTTGGAGCAAAATGTGTATTGTTCAGCTAGAAAGTGAAGTAATAAAATTTCAAACTATAGAACGACTAATGTATTCCAGAGTAGTTATCACTAATGGTGGAACCAAAAGGGTACTGAACTGGGGGTTCGGAAAACCAGATTTTATTCCTGGCTTTGTCCCTGACCTGTTGTGTGACTTTGTACAAATCACTTCTCCAATCTGAGCCTCTGTTTCTCCACACACCCTTTGTCTGTCTTATCTGTTAAGAGTGTCAACTCTGTCTCTTGCTATTTGTACTCCAGATAGCACAATGGGCCCTCAGTCCTGCTGGAGCCTCTAAGCACCTCTGTAGTTAAATAAAAAAATAAGAAAGCAAGTTGCTCATGCCACTATCTCACTCTATAAAGGGGAGAGAAAGAAAGGAAGGAGAGAGAGAAAACACATTCTAAAGGATATATTTTAATTACTGTGGGCAAAAGGTTCCTTGAAGCCAACAGAACCCTTTGGATACAAAGTTGTGCTCAGCTACTGTGCTGAGCTAGTAGCCAGAAAAAAATCCACTACAGTAGACTCTCGATTATCCAGGATTGGGTTAACCAGGATGTGGATTAACCAGGATGTCAAAAAGATATACGCATAACTCGCAGGGTCAGCTCTGGCTTTGTTGCCGCTGCAAGCACACACAGAAAACCTGACCAGAGCACAGGACAGCCAGTGAACCAACAGCCCCGCCCCCCCACAGCGCAAGGTGGCTGGTGAATCAATGCCCCTACCCCCATATTTCCTATGGATGGTGATTATCCAGGATTTTATTAACCAGGATTAATTTTTTCCCTATCATCCTGGATAATCGAGAGTCTATTTAATTAGCTGACACTAATGTGAGTGGGGTTGGTGGAAACACTTAGGCCTTAGAGAGAAAGTCCTCCAGATACTCCTTCTGGGCATGAGTTTCCTGAATCCAAATAAACTCCAATCTGGCAATAGTCACGCCACTCTACAAGCCGTATGACGATAACAAGGAATCCTGGAGAGAGTCATTTTCTTCTGGCATTAAGTCACCAATCCATCAGCCAGAAAAAAAGATAATCTTCACTCCTATTTCCAATACTCAACTATTACAAGAGAAATAAATAGCTTTCCTTTTATTCGTAACAATTGCATGGCATATAAGATTTAGGATTTTTTTTAAATGGTCTGAGTTTTAAAATCTTTTCCCTCATATGATCTTTGCTAAAACCATCATCTCTCCAGCTCTCTCATTTTATCAGTTTTGTTCTATGTTTCTGACCTGTATGTAGTTTTAATATTCTTTTATAAATCACGTACTTTGAGAGTATGCCATTATGGAGTTAACCTGAAAGAGCTGTGCTATCTAGGAGGAAATTATCCCTTTCAGTTTCTAGTATTTACTAGCAGCTTGGGAATTGTCAGTGTTTGTACAGAGTGCTCAGAAATACAGTGCAGTTTAGACTGTAAGCAAGCATGAAACCAGCTGTTCTAATATGTACCTCATTACTAGTAAAACTAATGTTCTGCATTGTCCTGTTCCAGCTCTGCAGTATCAGTCAGGTTTCTCAAATTTTCTTTCCGGTTGCTTGAGTTGAAAGGAGAGATCCCTCCTCTGTGACACACAAGTCTTCCAAACATAAAAACAAACAAAGTCTGTTAGACAAAATAGGATGGCTAATAGCCTAAAACCATGGACCTGATTCTCTGCTCCCCAGTACTCTGTGTAGTTATTTATACCATTGCAGAAATATAAATTAGCATTGCATCAGAACCATATGCTTCATCCATTTTGCCTTGGTGTAAATGACTAAGCAAGGCACAGGAAAATGCAGAATCTCCCCCAATATGTCTATTTATATGATAATATAATAAAAAAGGCCCTGTTCACTTGTGGCTGCTTCCTAATTAACAGATTTCAGCAAGAAATGCATTTAAACAAAAACCACCTATGTAGATGCTTATACTATGAGATGACCTTCCCACATGTAGCCTTTTGGAGTGATGAGATATCTTTATGGATCCAAGACTAAATATCCTAGGCTCTGGACAGACATAATTATGAAGGGAAATCCTTACAACCGAGGGAAAGAAAGTAACATTTTATAAGGGCGTGGCTACACTTGCAGCTGTAGAGCGCTTTTGGTTAAACCATCCTCTGGAGAGCGCACTAGGGAAAGCGTTCCAGTCTGTCCACACTGACAGCTGAAAGCATGCCGGGGTGGCCACATTTGAGGCAATCGCAGCAGCATTGGGAAATCATGTCTCACTAATTAATTAAAATTCTCTGAAGGGGATCAAAAAAATATGTGGACTGGGGGGGGCCCACTGGATATAATGTACTTGGATATTCAGAAATCTGCCGCTGTTGGAAGACAGGATACTGAGCTAGATGGGCCATTGATCTGATCCAGTATGGCCGTTCTTATTTTTGTTGTGTTGGAAGCAACCTTTTTTTTTTTTTAAACTGTGCAGTTGAAATAACTATTACTCTCAGAAGGCTAAAGTTGCTATCATTTCTATGCTATGGCTTTGGGTTAGACACACATTGATCAAAATAGTTAAAATATTGAGATTTTTATATTACTCTGAAACCATAATTTTCATTAATTGTATTGATTTTTTTTTTTTTAGAGGGTAGGAGGCGTACACTTAGTTTTAGGAGTAGAGTTTCTCAACCACTCAGCTTTCAGCCTGCATTAATAATATTCTATAAACTAGCCACTGAGTTACATGATAAAATAAGACTTAGCGGTGAACAGCAACATTCATCATTTGTGTTGTGATAGTGCCTCCTAAACGTATAAAGTGGCACAGTCTATGTCCCAAAGAATTCATTATCCAAAAAAACTGAAAAGAATAGGCAATTAAATTGTGCAAAAGATAATTTCCCTCTTCTCAGAAAGTCTTTGTTTTAGAATCTACAACACAACCCAGTCAGCTGGCTAATTATTTACTTTATTTATTTTTAGGATTTTTAATGTTCCAATAATTACAAAAAATAGTTTCCTACAGTTAGAAAAAGTGTTAAAATATGAACCAGATCTTTACCTCAATACTAATCCAATATTAAAATATTAAACCTGTACAGAGCTAAAAACATAATGCTCACTCTTTTCTTACAACATATTGTTTGCTAACAAACATGATTTCTCTTGAGGTGAGTATCAAGATGGCTGGTTAGAGGTAGTCAAGTCTATGCTGAAGGATATCTGTGTCATAACTCAGACAAATTTCAGCCTAGAGAACCTGAGTTATGTTTCAGGTTCTCAACAAGAGAAATTTATTAACACACCACATGACTATTTTCAGCCAGTCACCAACAGAATAATAATTTAGTGATTTGCAACACCTAGCACACACTGTGAGGTATGAAAGAATTACTCTCAAGCCCCTTCTACAAATGTAGCCTTTACACATCTCAGTTTCTCCATGACACACTAAAGGAGTGGTTCCCTAAGAAGGGAGAAACACCCAGCCCCACTCTGCCCCCAGCTGCAGCCCAAGTCCACTCCCAGCCCAGCCCCTGCCCCAGCCCCATGCAACCCCCCACACAACCCCTAGTGATAGCTCCACTCTGCCCCCAGCCAACTCTGCCCTCATTCCCTTTCTGCCCCCAGGCCAGCTCCACCTCTAGCCTCAGCTCTTCCCCCATTCCCAGTTCTGCTCCCAGCTTCACCTTCAGCCCCCAGCTCCTCTGCTGAGCCAACTGTGCTATAACGGGGTGCGGACAGATTCCATTACTGGGGGCAGGGGGACAGGAAAGGTTTGGGCACTATTGCAGTAAAGTCCACACAGTGACAATAGCAGAGGCAGGATTAGAACTCAGGAGATAACATCTCACTTCCTCAGGGATATTCACATGTTTAGTCAAAACTGAGGGGAGCAAACAGGAGTGACTGAGTGCCTGTAGAAGCCAAGATCGGGGGAGTCAGTCTTACTGAGTCTTAGGAATCCAATATACAAGCACCTTGAGTGGATCCACTTAAGTCTAAACATCTTAATCCTGTCCCAATAAAGTTACTTTGTGATAATACTTCCTTGTCTGTTAACTTCTGTTTGTTCATTTGATTTGTTGTTAAAATAGTAATTTTTAGCTTCCAGAGTAGGCTCCACAGTGAAATTTTCATGTGTGACCCAGAAACATCACACAAGCCAGATTTTTTTCCCCACTGCCACCTCTGTATGACTTTTGATTATTTCTGACATTATATAATGTTATAAATAGAAAGCGTTTTTCAAATGCCCCAATATCTGAAGCCTAGTAACAATAACCAGATCTAGAAAATATGCTTGTGAAATCCACTTTAGCAGATACGTACTGTAGATGAAGAAATCAAACTGTTTCCACAGCAATGGAACTTATTGTTGTCATTAGCTACTGGTGTGGTGCTCTGCTGTTGTTCGAGGATGGTATCAGTCGGCTGCATGAGTGTTCCCTCTGTGTGCTGTCTCAGCTCTGCAGATCGCTGACACAGCAGACCCAAGAGAACCCCCAAAGACCACAGACTCCAGTAAGGTACGAAGGCACCCGGGCCAGGTTTATTGCCAAACGAAGCACAGTGATAGTTTCCGGTAGACTATACAGGACATACTATGAATTTGTGCTCCCTGACAATGACTCAGCTCAGTCAGCAGCAGGATTGCCACTGCCCCCTAGGCTGGACAAAGACACTGCCCCAGGGCTGTTATTTTTATACACAGGTACAAACAAGTTACACATCACTCCTGACACATTGAAGTGCATCCCCTTTACGTAGTAAGGTACCACCTCTCACCTTGTACAGGTTGGTTCAAGCAAAACAACGCTATCCATCATATTACCCTTTTGCCCCTGTCTTTAGGATGGGTCAGCTTGTTCCTTGTTATCTGTATGGAATGTACCAGTGATCTGTGTACTTTTGCAACATTAGCCCTTTCCTTGCCAACTTCTGTGAGCAGGGCCTGCCTCTAGCTCACAACTTAACTTTGCTTTAAGTTAGCAAAGTCTTGACCATTACTTTAGCTCAGGCCTCATATCGGGCCTCTGATACAAGGGTTTATGTTTTAGGGCCACATCTTACTACACTTATCTCTTTTACCCAGAACATGAATTGCAAGTTCAGGCTGGGAGCTACAGCTGAAATATCCTTTACTGAAAGCAAAATGTCACACTAATAACAAAGAGTATAATGATTTATGGCACCAAGGTACACACCAGTGCTCAATTTTCTTGCACTCTCAGGTGATTCTAATTCTGAAGACATCCACTTAGACTATACAAGTGTTCAAAACAGCTAAGCTTATTCTTTCAGTTTCTCTCTTAATTTGGCTATGGGCATCTTAGCTGAATCGATTATTCTCATCTATCCATCCTGCCTACTTCAGGGTTTTCTATGGCACCCAGCACAGTAATATTTAAGGACTATACAGGTAAATTAGGGCTGCATTGGAGTCCATATGTCAACTGAAATCACAAAATACACTACAAAAAAAAAAACCCCTTAGGTCTATTTCCTGCGCACACAAAGAAAACCATGTTTCCCCATGTAATTATTCTTTTAAGAAGTCCTTTATGTGAGATGCTTGCTCTTATTCACAGAGGTTATTAGATATGGACCTGCAAACAACAACACAGATGCCACATTGTGGCTAAATGTGGAGACCATAACTGTATTAAAAAAATATTACCCTAACTGGGGTAACCACCCCAAACCATCCAGCTGGATTCTTCCAGTGCAGACTTCAACTGGCACCAGTGGCCTGAGTTACTATAAATATGATGATGGGTCT
Organism: Dermatemys mawii; assembly: GCA_007922305.1. Lineage (NCBI taxonomy): Eukaryota > Metazoa > Chordata > Testudines > Dermatemydidae > Dermatemys > Dermatemys mawii. The sequence goes on along the minus strand of ML677364.1, from coordinate 998,614 downwards.
GAAGGCCATGCCCATGTACAGCCTCAGGAACTCTGGCTGGAAGCCAGGGTCCTGACCTTCTCCCCTCCTCTACACCAGAGGTAGGAGAAGTTAGATACAGGGAGCCACAAGCTATGAGAAATAGCAACAATCCCTCACCATGCAGGGTTGTGACCAACTGCTGCACTGAAATGCTCCAAAGTTGCCACAATTGTTCTCTAAACACCAAAAAATCTCAGTCCACCTGGATGCCAGCTGTAATGTGAAAAACCTGCACAGCACTTTGCCAGTTTTGCCCCCAAACCTGGTGATCAACTGAGGCCCCAGCACTACCAGAACTTCAGCAAGTAGATTAAAGGTAGGAATGAGACAGGGAGCTCACACTAGCTACCCAGCAAACAGTAACACCCCCACCCCCCATTTCTAGCACCTCCAGATGGGAGATAATCACCTTGCCCCCACGCACAACCTCCACTGCTCAATGGTAGCAGTAGGGGGTAGGACTGGCCCCAGTCCAGGTGCAGCTTGTGATGCAAACCCACATGCCTCCATGCCATGCAGCATGGAGGGGGGAAGGAAATGGGAGAGAGGGCAGAAGCGGAAAGCAGCCCCCACATACATGCTGAAGGCAAGTGAGAGAGGAAGGGGAAGGTAGAGGGAGCATATGGAGCATTGCCCCAGCAGGATGGGGATGAAATGTTCTCTTTCCCTGGTCCCATCTCTGTTTCTCCACTGGTCTAGGCCCCATCAATGCCACACATTTACATTTGTTCATCTGCACCTGTCATAACCATGAGGGTAGCCTAAAATTCTCCTTACCTGTAAAGGGTTAAGAAGTTTAAATAACCTGGTTGGCACCTGACCAAGAGGACCAATGGAGACAGAAGATCCTTCCCGCAGATTTGAAAGTAAGGTTTTGTTTTGTGAGTCTTTCACTTTGGGAAAGTTAGAGTGACCAGACATCAATCCATGTTCTCCATATCATTCTAAATTGTAAGTAATAGCCAGGCAAGGCGTGTTAGCTTATGTGTTTTTCACTTGTGAATTTCTCTTGCTAGAGGGAGATATCCCAGTGTTTTCTCTGTAAACTTGAAACTAAGCTGATCCACAGTGCTGGGGGAACAGCGGGGGACAGGCTAGAGAAGCCTCCCCAACCAGAGCTCGGGAGCCAGTCAGGAGGAGCTCGCGGGCCAGATCCAGCCCATGGGCCGTAGTTTGCCCACCCTTGCTCTGGACCCTACAGGGGGCTTGCTGTGGGACCAGGGATCTGTGCATAGGAGAGAGATGGGCAGGGAATTTTACTGCCACCCTATACATCCAAAAGGCAACCTGAAACAAATTAATACATCCAGAGGTCATATTAACTTTCCTGTCACAGTCTCTCTACTCTGGGGAACTCTCTTAAACAGGGCAATCAATGAGCATTCCTTGGCTGGCAACATAACTTCAGTGAAGAAAGGTAGAGCAACAGGAGGTCCAGACACTTTTGAGACCACCTGGGGCTTCCCAGTTCCGCCCCACTCCATGACAGAAGAGTCTAAAGGAAACACCATGAGATAAGCCATGCAATATTTCCGTATAGGAGTATAATCTGTCTCACCACTACTCCTAAGTCATAGTAGCACAGCTGTTGGTCTGGGTCAAAGGCCCTGTGTTACAAATCCTTAGGTTTAAGGACTTAGAATTTTTGCCAAATAAACAAAAACCCATCTGCCATAATTCTGTCACAGTTGCTCAGAGACAGAGTACTTAAGAGTTAGGTACCATCTCAAAAGCTGCCTTCTGAGGACCTCATCTTCACATTTGCTTAGTGTATCTATGTAAACATTCTCATATTTTATTCAATTGCATAATATCAAAATAGGAATTTTCATCCATCCTACTAAAACACAAAAAGCCAAATATAATCATACTATTGCCCTTTTATCTGACAATGTAATTAAGCATTTATTTCTTTGAATACAACAGATCTGATCCATACAAAACTCAAAGCTCAACATCTTCTGAGGTTCTACAGAGAATTTTCCCCTCTAGCACCTTGTAGCAGTGCAGCAACTCACTCTGCGGCACCTCTTGCTGGTCTGTCCGGGAACTAGCTCTCACCAGCATCCCGAGTGCCCTCTGCAGTCCAAAGTCCCGCTTGCACCGGCCCCATGTCCCTCCCTGGACTCCAGTACCCTCTTCCCTGGGGTGCTGCACCACTGCAGTACCCCCCCACTCTCACTGTGGGTCTTCCCTCCCTGGGGAACCCCCCCACCTCCTATCCCCACCTTGCCTTAGTCTAGGCAACTGCCAGTCACCACTTGCCCCCATTCTCTGGGGCAGACTGCAATATCATTGCCATTCATCACTGACAAGGGGGGGTTGGCCTGCTGCTTCCACTACTACCTATGGGCTGCCCCCTGCAACCCCATACCCCTTTTTGGACCTCTCATAGGTCCTGCAGGCTGGAGGTTTCTAGGCTGGAGCTTCCCCAGCTCCTTCTCCCTTGCCCAAGCCCTGCTTCCCTCTAGGTACTCTGTCAAGCTCCCAGCAGCCAGGCCTGTCTACCTCTACAGCTAGAGGACACTGTCTCTTTCCACCAAACTCTAGGCCCTTTTATCAGGGCCAGCTGGGCCCTAATTGATGCAGCCACAGCTGTGGCTGCTCTGCCCACCCAGCCTGGGAGCTTGCTTGATCCCAGCCACAGCCCTTTGCAGGGCTGTTTTAAGCCCTTCTCCTGGAGTGGGGCAGCCACCCCACTATACCCCTCTTTTTCATTTTTCCATCAGGACCATCTGATTTCTAGCCAGAAATGGAAGTGTTGAATTACTGTAAACAAAGTATTTAAGATATTTTTCCCCAATCTTAAGCACAAAGTACTTGGCACCTTACAAGAAAGGCTTTTCTTTCTTTCACAGCACAACCTTCAGATCCTAAAAGTTCAGAAATTTCATTGAGGTGCTTACATGAACTGAACCTCCAAGTCTTCTGAGAGTTGTTCTTTGCTAATCTGTAACTTGATCATCTTCTGAAATTATTGGTATTAATTCACTCCAATAAAAGATACTAACCTCAGGCTGTACTGCACAATGGATATGCACAGGTAACTTCAATTAATACTAATAAGAGGCACATATCCTGCCTACCTAAAATATGTTGTAGGCCATTTTGTTTGCTTTACAAGAAAAAAATACAGAGGCTGCCATAGTCCATGTCACTGTCAAATGCTTTTGCTGCTCCCCAAAGACTGTTCCTTTTTGAAGATTTTTAGTATTTGAGAAAAGGTAATATCTATAACAGATTGAAAACCAGGTCTTGAGAACATCAAGGAGCTGACATTTATAGAGATAAATTTGGTACAGCTCAAATTTACTGCAACTGCAGTATAAATAATCTGAATCCTGTCTCAGATGAGCTACTGTGTGACAGTACACACAGAACAGAAACGTTAAAAGCACTTCACTTCTCATTTCAAATGAGGACCAGTTCCATGGCTGAACATTGTAACCTTTGATTTGTGTGTTCCCAGTTAGTAGTTTAAAAATACAGAATAAAACCAAACTAAATTCTTTAAGGTTTGAGCCTCCAGGGTGGTTACAGAACATTTAGTTTAGTGAGGAGTCTGAAGGATATAATAAATGATAACATTAAAAGTTTTATTTAAAATAAAATAGTTAAGGCAAACAAGCATTCCAATAACACCATACTGCATTTATACTCTCAGTCGAAGATGAAAAGGGGCATTCAGGGGTGATCAGTCCCAGGATGGGAAGAATCCCACAGACTCTGACAACTGTAACATGGGGATTCTACACCCCATAGCTGACTAATTTGTATGTTATCTTTGACTGAAACTCAGCCAAGCACGCAGGACTGACACAAGGCTCTCTGCAATTTGCTGTATGAGCTGGGGTAAAGCAAGAAGAGTGGGCAGTAAGATTGGGCTTCTGGACCCCTCTACCTGCCATAGAGAACATCTCTGTGCTAGCCTTTGATTGGCCATTGTGCAGGAAAATGTTTGAATTTGGCCAGCGATGGTCTGGAGAAGAGAGACATGGGATCCATGCTCATGCATTGCCTAAACCACTTCCATAGCTGGCAGGAAAGGGTTGAGGTCATTATTTCAGGCCAGTCCATAGGCTGAAATATTGCCTGCGGAAGTTGTATGGGGAGTTGGAGGGTGTGGATTTCATCCCCCCTGTTCCTCACACAAAGTGCTTTTACTATGGTGTTGTGCAGAGAGGAAGGTAACAGATGTAACCATTTATGAGCGAGTCAGACCAAGCCAATATTGGAGTATCACAGTAGCCAGGATATACTGCAGTTATGGTTATGGTGAGCTTTATTCCATTCTCTTATTTTCAAGTGATTATACATTTTAAGTCATCATCTGAACTAAGATTTCTTTCTGTGCTCTTATCCCAAAGGTGATTTTTTTTTTTTTTGATGCACAGAAAGTTAAAAGCATCTTTTATCCTCTCCCAAGTTAAGAGAGCTTGGAAAAAATGGTGGCACGTTTTTGTTTTAAAAATGGTGATCGATGCTTGTGTGTGCTTGGATAACTAACATATAATCTACATTTCAAATTTGCCTTTCACACAGCCATGAATGTGGGATGATGCAGGCTGTGCTATGTTTGAAAAACTAGGCGGAGAAATAGTGTTACAAAGTGAATGAGAACAGTGTACCTGTGCACATATATTGTCAGCACTCTCACTGGCTAGAGTTGTGAAAAGTCCAGTCTCTCTTACCCCTGCAGCTATGACAGAGGGATATACGAGTAGGTTTTTCAGATTTTATTTTTTCCCCAAATTTTGTTTTCTTTTGGATTTCAGCATTCTTAAAGATGCCTGGATATTTACAAGATAATTAATCAATAAATTTCCAGTATAAACACCAAATTCAATTTGTTGTAATTCATGGAGATTTAATATTCATTGTGCAGAGTATTTGGATATTTACAAGATAATTAATCAATAAACTTCCAGAAGTTTTACATTTTAGCACTATTGCTCACCTGTCTGAATACAGATTATTTGCCATTAGTTGTTTTCTTGTTTAATAAAACTTTCATTCTACTCACTTGGGAGCAGAAACAATACAGCATGAGCAGACATGCAACACAGAGAACAATTAACAAATATTCAAGGTGATCAGCTCAGAAAGAAATAGTAGACTTAAAATTATTGACGGAATCTATCACAAACATTTATAAATTCTGAGACAAACAAAAATCAAACCGCCATTAAAATGGAATTCAGGTTGAGAGTATACTCCAGTAATTTAAGTGTTAAAAGTGTTATAGGGATGTTGTAGAAATCCAAGATAAAGCATTACAAATCTTGGAAATTCAGTTACAGCTACACTTAAAGCAACCCAAACAAGATAAGGTAAAAATACACAGTTGAGGTAGTCAAACATTACCTTTGCCCTGTAGTGATGCAATGCAATAACCATATAATTACACTTAAGATATTTTAGGATCAGATGAAATTCTTCTTAAAAATCACCCTCCCCCTCTCTTTTCCTCCCTCTTGGCATCCCTACAGAGTAGAGTTAAGGCTACAGCTGCAAATAGTTGTGAGCATAATTTTTCAGGCAACCTGATATAAGTGTGATGTCAAGTGAACATCTAAATAACCTTGCACCAGTAATTACTGGTGCCTGCAAAATGTGGGCACAAAAATAGAGGCTGCAATTAAAAAATCTGTTACTTCATGCAAAACCAAGCCTGATTTTGATCTCTCTTGCAACATGCAGGTTTTATACAAGTGTTACTTCATTGACCTCAGAGGAGCAGTTCCACACTTACATCAGAGTAAATGAAATCAGGATCAGGGCCAAAGTCTTATAATGGCTGATATATGTTCAAATTTTTGATTGATTCCATAGATATTACTGCTCACCGAGTCTTATTCCAAAAAGTAGCTGTCTCAATCTTGGCCACTGGCAGTGACTTTTGAAAAAAAAGCTTCACTTTTCACAACTGGTTCACAGAGACAACAAAGCAGCCAACATCAATGCATAGCTGACCTCCTATGGTCTGTCCTCTAGTTTTATGATCACTGACAGTGGAGAGTCAATGCTGTAAAACTGGCACGAGGTAGCAATTTAAGATAGGTGCCCTATTTTGAAGATTGCCTGCACTGGAAAGAGGAAGATTTTCTTAAGAATGACGATTGTAATAAGTGTGCTGGCGGAGATTTGCAAAGTCTGCACCAGTATGACTCACACACAGAATGCCATAAGATTATTTAATGGAAATATAAAGTCGGCTGCAAATTTTACTAGCAAGAGTTATGTGCTTGTGTAGAATCACAAAAAGGCCACAGACTCTTCCTATACAGTGAAAAGGAACTGCTGACAGGACATTCCCTGTAAGAAATCATCCCTTTAGGAATTCACTCCCTAAACACATTGGTCCACCAGATCCCAGATTTGTTAACCTTCTGGGTGTGCGGCAGAGTGAAGCTTTAAAGCCATTGAGGAAGGCCAGGGCTAAAGCAGATACTTTTAAAAGCAGTCTTTTTTTATTTACTTTGTGATTTTTGGTTTCTTTACAACACTGTATAACATTAAGAAATATTTTAAACACTCTGAGCTAAAGGAAAGGAAAGTCATTCCTAGCCTGTGGAGCCCATCTGTTATAAGAGACCCATGAGTGAATGAGGTATGGGCTCCTTAGTTACCCTGCCTCACTGATATTACAAAATAAATAAAAATGTTAGCAGAAACAGCTATACAGTCAATGCAGGCACTGTATTTGTTAATACAAGGAAGTTTCATTATCTTAGGGCATAGCTATGCTACCCACTAGATGCGATAAATCAATCCCCGAATTGACTCCTGTACTCCACCTCAGCAAGAGGAGTAAGCGGAGACAGCACGGGAGCAGCCACGGTCAACTCACCACCGTGGGGACAGCCAGGTAAGTCAACTTAAGATACTGCGACTTCAGCTATGCTATTCAAGTAGCTGAAGTTGTGTATCTTAGGTCGAAACCCCCTTCCCACCAGTGTTGCACAGCCCTTAGTGCTTCACAATCTTTAATGTATTTATCATCAAAACACCTCTGTGAGGCAGACAAATACTGTTCCCCTAATTTCACACATTTGGAACTGACGCACACAGAGACTAAACAACTTCCACACAGTCACACAGGAAGTCTGTGACAGAACAAGGACTTGAACACAGGTCTCCCAGTACTAGGATGACCAGACATCCCAATTTTATAGGATTCCTGGGACTCAGAGTCTGCCTAGCAACCAATAGGAACTGAGAGGCCCTCCCAGGATGTGGAGGAGAGGGGGAAAAGCCATTTTGAGTCAGTCTGGAGGCAGCCAGGAAAAGGGCAGAACTCTGTATGGAGAGCTGGTAAGTCTCAGGCCTGCATGCCGGGTTCCTCCTGAGAACAGGCCTCTAGGACTGACAGCAGATCCCTCAGCTGGGTTTTTCCTTCCCCACTGATGATTCTCTATTTGTAGAGTTTGCTGGGAAACGTCCCCAGCCAGGCTGAGTTTGCTCTCCAGCTCCCTTGGTGAAACCCATCACCACATGGTCAGCTCTGGTCTGTCCTCTCGTCCAGAAGCTGCCTTCTAAGTGTGTGTCTGGAGGCTGGACTAGAAGGCTACAGTTTGGACATCAGTGTAGTTGTGTAACCTACACCTTAAGCCCTGCACTCCTTTGTGGTGAGGGGAAATCCTTGAACCAACAAAGCCAGATTCCTGCCTGAGGAGGATCCCTGCCAGCAGAGAGCAGCCCCTGTGCAGTGACTGAGGAGTCCAGAGTCATCTTCAAACCTAAGGATCATTTATGGAGTCTGTAAGTGCACCACTGTTTAGTCAGGTCAGTTAGGTAATTTGTTTTGGGGACCCCCTACTCCCTGAACTGTGTCCTCAAGCCAAGAAGTGAGGGCTTGAGAATTTTATAACCTGCAGCATACTATATCCATGGAGGAACTTACCACCTTCTCCCGCTTGTAAGTTCTTTGGGCCGTACTGAACCCAGTTAGCCACACTACTAAACCACTGCAAAGAATAATTTTGTGGTTGTAGGTCATCAAGGGTCCCAGCACAGTACACGTACCAACGGGACACTAATTTTACATTTAATACATCAAGTCACAGGTATTTTCAGTGTGCGCTCCAGTGACCCTAAGAATAGTGTTTTACCCTGTTATGTTGTATTTGTCTCCTGTTTAATATAATTATTGTGTTGAATATATTGTATGTGTTTGTGTTATTTCTTGAAGGTCTCCAACTATCTGGCAAGTAAGTGAGAATTACCCTGTACTTAAAATTTTCTGCCCAAGCTGCCGTGGTAACCCTGCCAGGAAGGAGCAAGGAGCGTAAAGGCACCACCAAATAATTTCATAGGAAAAAAGAAAGAAAATACACCCTGCTGCTTGGGTGACTGGATCTATAAAATGCCCCAGACCTGTCCATCAAAAGCTGTAAGTGAATTGTCATTAAAAAAGTTAACCTGGTGGAGAGGGGGGGCTATACTCATTTGCTGTCTGGTCAATACCCAGGCTAGTGTTCTGATCACTGGACCATTCTTCCTCTCATTATTGTCTAAAAGTAGAAGGGGCAGAATGGGAAGAATATTTACACATTACTGACACCAGTGCAGCAGAAATATTGTCCAAATAATTGTACATCTGACATAGTGTGTTTGCTTAGAAGTTAACAGCTGCGCTTATATGCCCCCATATCTTCCTAAGTCATTTCTAACCAAGCCCTTTGACATATCCTGTTCTTCACATCAATATTGATTGCTGTGGCATGATGTCTCTCTCAAGCAGACTGTTTCTTTTAATTCATATTACTTCGTACAGCTTTAGTTTATTGTCTCAGTTGAAATCTCCATTCAGATGAGAGTGTTGTGGGGGGAACACAGATGCTTATTCACCAAGTGGTTTCCTTAGGTTCTTAGAACTCTATGATATGAAAGCATGATTTCCAACTTTGCAGATGATACTAAGCTGGAAAAGAATAAAAGCAAATGAGCAATAATTAGGGAGTGTAGCCAGATATAAAAACATTTAAATAATTTTATATTCTTGGAATAATAGATAGCAAATGCAGGGCTACACAAATGAATTGAAATAATTAGCCTTCCCTCATGGAATGAAAACCTGGAATCTGTGTTAAAAGGAAAAGGGGCTACAACAAACTGGGCAAAGTGAAGGTTTGACTGGGGTACTACAAAATGTGAGTAAGGGTATCTTTCTCTGTAAATGGTCTCTGACTTCAATGGGCATGTGTATTACAATCTGGCTTTGGGAAGGGAAAGGTTAAATATTATATAGTGTAAGAAGGAAAATTATTTGCATCACCGTAGCACTTAGGAATCCTTGTCATGGACCAGGACTCCCTTGCGCTAGATGCTGTACAAACTCAGAACAAAAAACAATCCCTGCCCCCAAAAGCTTACAATCTAAGGCTATGTCTACTCTACAGCTTGTGTCAGCAGAATTTATAATGCTTAGCAGTGTGAATAAGCCAGCTGGATGAGCAATACAAGTTATGGTGACATAAGTGCTTGTGTGCACAGCACTATGTCGGAAGGAGAACTACTCACACTAACATAACTTCTACCACTCAGAGGATAGAGCATCTTAACCAGATGTGCTGCAGCTGTGCCACTATAGCATTCTGTGTGTAAACCTGGCGTAAGTATAGGACAAGAGTCAACAGATGGATACAGAAAGGGCAAAAACAAAACAATGGCTTGACTTGGCTTCTATTACCTAGAGGTTTAGAATGCACATTTTTTTTCCTATGATTCTTTTCCCCATTAACTCGAGTTTCATTTATCTCACTATAGCATCTCCTACATCTCCATTCTTCAGTTAATACAACTGAATTGCAAGTTGAGGGGGAATGCTCTCCCCTTTCTGCATATGTCAGAGCATTAACTAACACCAGTATTAATTGGAGGTACCTGTACATTTTTCAAACAGAATGTGCAATCCTTTACACACTTATAGGAGAGGTGGAAGAGATTCTGAATTTCAAACTTTTCAACTGCCTTTCTTTTGGGCAGAAAAAAAGGTGAGTACATAGAACATTAATGACAGAATTAAAGTCATTGTGGGGTACCCTCAATGTTGCCATACACAGAATGTTTTTTTTAAAAAATAAAATAAAATAAAAACAACACAAAAACAAACAAAAACCCCACATTTTCTCTAAAATAATGAACATTTAAAAAAAATAGTCTAGTTTTACTACCAAATCTATAATTGTCCCCACTTTTACAATTGTATCAGCATGGGCAGACCCATTTGCTATAACAGAGCCCTATCGCACTCCCTGTTTGGTACACAGATCGATCTCTGCAAACCTGAGTCTTTACTTTGTGAAAACATCACAGTTGCAACTGAAGCTCTTATTAATACTATGATTGTGAAATGATTAAAAAAACCAATTGCAATTAATCATGAGATTGAAAAACAGTCACGATTAATCATGGTTTTAATTGCACTGTTAATAACAGAATACTGATTTAAATTTATTATAAATATTTTTGGATATTTTTCTATATTTTCAAATACATTTATTTCTATTACAACACAGAATACAAAGTAGAGGGCTCACTTTATATTATAGTTTATTACAAATATTTTCGCTGTAAAAATGATATTTTTAAAAGTGCAGTCTACAAGACAAAGGATGAAGGGGCATGCGACTGTTTAGCACACTGGCATATAAATACCTTGCAATGCTGCCTACAACAGTATCATGTGAACGCCTGTTCTCACTTTCAGGTGACATTGTAAATAAGAAGTGGGCAGCATTATTTCCTATATATATAAACAAACTTGTTTGTCCTAGCGATTGATTGAAAAGGAAGTAGGGCTGAGTGGTCTTGTAGGCTCTGAAATTTTACATACATTCAAAAACAAAAGAAAGAAATAATTCTACATCTGTAAGTTATACTTTCACAATAAAGAGTGTGCACTACAGTACCTGTATGAGGTGAATTGAAAAATATTTTTTTTATAGTGCAAATACTTGTAGTAAAAACTAGTAATATAAAATGAGCACAGTACACTTTGTATTATGTTGTAATTGAAATCAATATATTTGAACACTGTTTTTTTGCAAGTAATAGACTAAAGCAGCAGCCCCCTATGCCTGCAGAAAGCCCCACTGGCTTCAGTAGAGTAAGGGCATGGGGCATGCCTGTGTAAATTGAAGGATTGTAGCTCAGATCCCTATTTCATGTAAATCTCTGGTTCAGAATCAGCAGTAAGTTTATGTAGCATCCTTTACTTAGGGAGAGAAACTTTAATGTTTTGGCTCAAGGGATCTTGACATTGTGACAGTGCGGCATGGAGGACAGTGTAAAGGTGCATGCTGGGTAAACTGAAAGACAAAGCCTGGGATAACTGGCAGATTGGAAGTTAAAATCTACATCTTGGTAGAATATGAGAGATTATAGATACACTTAACACGAGTGCTTAACTTTACGTCCCATTAGCTTCAAGTTTTCACAGGATCAGAGCCTTAGTTTCCATCTGAGGAAGCTTTAACTTACTATCTACCATGCTCAGCAGTGATATCTCCTTATGATTTAAGAGCACTGTACAACAGATAAAAATGAGTGAGAATGACAAGGTGAGATTTAGAGAGACAAGGTGGGTGAAGTAATATCTTTAACTGGATCAACTCCTGGTGGCAGAACAAGCTTTTGAGTTTACACAAAGCTCTTCAGGTCACAACAATTTGTAATACGCTTCACTCAGCTTTTTCATCTAGGTCTCTATGCAAAGTCTGTTACATTAAGAGCACAATTAAGCTAGCTGTTTATACAGTAATGTCATACGCTGCTTGCCTCAGATGCTATACAAAAGTAAAATGCTTTTGGGAAAGTCGAGACATTAAAAATACCACTCCAAATTACTTTACAGTAAAAAGAACACACATTTCCAACTTTTTTGCTTTTCAATGAAACATTAATCACAGAACATTGTCAATAGCACTCTCAGTCCCCTCGAGTTTGACTCAGTAATACATCATGGAAAATAAATATGTCTCTCCATTCTTATTAGGGAGATTGTGAAATCAATCCTACAAAAAATTATTCCTTGCTTGGGACTTTTCCACATACCATGTGTTGGTATTATAATAGTGGGGAATTTTAGCATAGCCCCACGAACATGCACTTATGAATCTCTAGACAAAATTTAAAAGCACAAAACAATAATTGTAAACCTATCAGAGGGCATTAAAAGAACAGACAACTCTAGAAAAACCTCCTCAACCCCAGTACTGCAATGTTTTACACTTAGGCATTTTTGGAAGATTTTACGGCACTTTAAAACATTAAGAACATAGCTTTAACTTCAGTTTTTAAAATATGTCTAAGCAACCACTGCAAAAATATGCAAGTGAACCATGAAGATGAGGGAGATAAATATTCAAATGTACCAAAAGTTCTTAAATATACTCAAGTAAAATATTGCATTGCATATTCCAAAAACAACCTTAACTCTGCAGAAGCGACAAAGAGTCCTGTGGCACTTAGTCTTTAAGGTGCCACAGGACTCTGTCACTTCTGCAGATCCAGACTAACATGGCTACCTCTCTGATTCTTAACCTTAACTCTGGCTCTGTAGCCTCAACTCAGTATTTATAGGTTACGGTTATTGTTTTCAGGCTGTAATATTCCTTAGTATGCATACACAGAAGCCCCCTTAACATAAAGTAACAAAGTTGTTAATTTTTTTTTTTAAATATAAACTAGTGAGGAGCAAGTGCCTCCTGTTTCCTCACTTCTCTTGTACAGTACAGTGTAGGAGCTCCAAAGGGTACCCACAGCACACTTCTCTCCTGACCCTCCACACACATATATAACCAGACCCCAATTGCTCAACAGAAGTACACCAATTCCCCTGCCAGGAAGGATTTCCACAACCACACAGGAGGAAACAGGATTTACTTAACTGAGAAAATCTAGTCAGATACAATATTAAAAATGTGAATTCACTGATAAAAATATCTTTCTAAAGCATTATTTATAGAAAATGTTACCTCTCTCACTATAATTTATTACACAGAATGAATGTTCCTTTTCAAGGTTAAATTCCTCAAATTTGCAGCCCAAAGCTCCTTTGCAAGTTGTTTGCAAAATCACCATAAATCTGGCTATCCGTTGGTGAAAAGATGAGTCCTACAACATGTACTTTTGGATATGCTTTGAAGCCTACACCCAACAAAGCACTTAAGCATACACTTAACTGGAAGCATGTGAGTAGTTCCATGCTTTCCTGGACTGAAGCCTTACTCCCCAAAGTTTCCTATGTTTTACAATAGTACCTTAAAATATTACTCCTCTTTCTACAACTCACTCCCCGCAGCAACGCTACTACTAACCTTATAATTCCTTCCCCCAAACATAAACATTTCATTATCCCTTGCCCTATAGCAATCTCGTCTAGAACACACATTCTTCTGCACTCTAATACTGGAAGTTATACTTTCAGTGGAGAAAGTTTTCTTTGTTTTGAGGAGGGGAAAAAGAAAAGTCTGTTTGGGAGAAAACACCTCTAACAAGCCATCTCCAATAAAATGAAGTTATTTCTCAGAATAGAGTTATTGGCAAAACGTCTGAGGCCTTAGCAGAAATAGTTTGTGATTGTGCTTCCAGCAACTACTCTTGAGGATGGCAGTTCAATTCCCAGAGATACTAGTCAGGTCAAGAATTGCAGCTGCTCTAATAATCAGCCCATGAAGGTTTCTTTTTTGAGAGGAGATGCCCCCAAAAGAACAAACTCTCACAAATGGTATTTGTGAGGAGCATACGCAGCACTGGAAACTACAGCAGTATATTCCCATCAAAGTTAATGGGAATTAAGCACATGCTCTAAATTAAGCAGATGTTGAAGTGATTTCTTAAATCAGGGACATAGAGCACTGTACCCTGGGTGCTAAAGCTACATTTCAGCATTTGTTTTGCTGTAAAATTTTAGTTATATATGTCCTTCAAAGGAACATGGAAATAAACAAAGCCCATTTGAGAAGGTAAAATATAGAGAAATAGGTTCTGATTCAGAACGGTTGTTCAGGAGTTCAAGACAGATACTATCGGGACTACTAAACCATAACAGAATAGCACTCATGACAGAATACAGGTATGTGCTGATTAGAAATAAAGGTAAAGGTGGTAGGGTAGCATTGCACATCAACGAAGCAGTAAGCTGCAAATAAATACAAAGTGATAGTACAGATGAAAAGAATCTGTTTGGGTCAAAATAACTTTGGGGAAGGATTATAAAAGAGGTTCTGTTGAGATAATAGTAGGAGTCTGCTACAGACCCCTGGGTCAGATTCAAATATGGATTGTGATCTTTTTAATATTACTAGAGGAACAAATGCTTTGGGGAATAGTGGGATACTAATCTCCTGTGTACAGGTTAGAGAATAAATTCTACTAATACTGGTAGGGCCCACTTATTCCTGGTTGTGATAGATAACAGTTTTCTTCAACAAATCAGACTGAACCAACCAGAAATGATGCAGACTTGGTTAGACTTGGTTTTGGTAAGCAGTGAGTACATCAAAGAAGAGCTGATTCTACAAAATAATCTTGGATCAAGCAATCACAAATTGATTCAGTTTAAATTGGGTGGAAAAATGGTCAACACCAAGTCATCAACTCTGTTTTTTATTTCAAAAGATCAAAACTAGGGAAATCAAGGGAACTAGAAAAATAAGTCAACTGGACAGAAGAGCTCCAGGATTTGGGAGGGTTGGAATTTCTTCATATCAACTATACAAAACTATCTGAAATTTGCATCCCAAGTAAGGGGAAAAACGTGTAGGGAAAGGCTCGACAACCCAGCTAGATGAATAACCACCTGAAAATTAAAATTTAATCATCAGAAGGGTGAGGTTCTGGAGAGCCTCACAATAAGAGTTGTGGGGGCAAACAACTTAGTTTTCAAAGAGCGATGGACAAATTTATGAGTGATTGTATGACAGGATTCACGTTATTGACATAAACTGGGACCATATAGATCATTGTTGCTACCAAGATCAGATAGTGGCACCAAATCTTGAACAAAGATGGTCCAGTAAGGTGTCTATGCAAAGGTTATGATTATTGTGTTATCTGTATGCGGGTATCATTTTTGTATTTAGAGTTATAGGTATTGGCTCTATCCTGTCTGTATTTCAAACCTGCACTTGCTTCTGGGTGACACTCCAGACAATTTGGCATCAGCACTGCCTAGCCTGCTTGATGGTCCATTTAGGATGATCAGCTAGACAACCGACTCATTGAGAGAAGGCAGATACACCTTGTGACTCAGAAAGGCATGCAGGGACATGCCTATGGACAGAATGCTAAGGCTTTTCCATGCCATGTGCTGGATGGCTTGTGTTTGGAACAAAGAAAGCAAAAGCCTCATGGCAAAAGGACTATAAAAAGCAGCAGCAGCAGCATCTCCATTTTGTCTTCAATCCTGCTTCTTACTTCTGGAGGAAACTTGCTACAAACTGAAACCCCGAACAAAAGATTGAAAGACCTATCCCAGTTATGGATATACTCCAGAAACTTGATTTGAACCTGCAGTTTATTCCATCACTGCTACAAGCCTGAACCAAGAACTTTGCCATTACTGTATGTAATTGATTCCATTTAACCAATTTTAACTCACATTTATATTTTTATTTTTATGAATAAACCTCTGGATTTTAGATTCTAAAGGATTGGCAACAGTGTGATTTGTGGTAAAATCTGACTTCTATATCAACCCGAGTCTGGGGCTTGGTTCTTTGGGATCAGGAAAACCATTTTTTCCTTTTACTGGGGTATTGGTTTTCATAACCATTCATCCTCATGACGAGTTGCACTAGTGGTGATACTGGGGAACTGGAGTGTCTATGGGACACTTGTATGACATATGGTTAGCCAATGGGGTGAGACCGAAGTCCTCTCTGTCTGGCTCGTTTGCTGTGCAAGAGACCCCAGCTTTGGGCTGTGACCCTGCTTAAGCAATTGGCCCTGAATTGATACTCAGTGAAACCAAAGAGCATGTATTCAGCATGGCTCCCTTCTAGGTTTTCTTAATTGTAGGTTTAACCATGGAACTTAATTCAAGTACCTCAGAGTTTAATTTTCTTATCAATGTGTAAGCACCTCTGTTTGTCTCTTACAAAACAATTAAAAGGTTCCAAACAAATATTAAAAAAACCAACAATTTTTGCTCAGATTTTTTTGCAAGGCTTGAGTAAGGATTTTCAAAACATTGTAATGTAGTTAGATCTTCAACAAGCATTGAGCAAAGCACCTTATCAAAAGTTAAGGGTGCAGCAACATGCAGTATGTGAAACTTTGGTTTATTGAGCTCCAAACTGGCTGATGAGCAGGAACTGTTTTCATGTGGGAAGAATTTAGAAGGGGATGATGTATGGAGTAGTGCCAGGTCCTCAGCTCTTCAGTATTTATATTACTGATAACAGAGTAAAATTTTTAAGTTTGTTCCTGATGCTGAATTGTGGTTCAGAGTAAAGTAACGAGGAACAATGCAGCCAGAAACAGAAGGATTTAGATTATTTAAGTATCTGGCTAATTGACGGAGAATGCACATAAATAAGGTAAATGCAATAGACGCAGAAGTCAAGAAAGGGGATCTCTACTTAATGGGAATGTTTTGCAGAGTGAAAAAGAAAAAGATTTGTACTCTAGAAAAAATGTCTGAAGTTAATTCAACTCCACGTGCAGTTGCACTGAACAAAACAAACCAGGTTAGACATTATTACTTGAGGATTAGGATCAAATGGCAGTGGTGTTATTAGGTCTGTCTGAGGCATCAGTAAGAGTCCATCTACATAGCTAGATTAATATTAATTCCAATACTTTGCAAATTATGTGTGTGGGTGAGGACCATCTGTAATGAGGTCTAAGCAGAGGCAAAAAGGGGGCAGGGGAACCTCTCCTACCTACAAGCAAGCAGCCTGACCACACCCCCATGTAACTGCCACACCTACCAATCTCAGAGGCAGGTACCCTCAGCAGCAACAAATATGGGAAACAAGGTCTATTATAAAAGGAGAGGTCAGAGAAGGAGGGGAGGCAGAAAGACCTGGGACAGCAAAGGGGCAACACGTCTGCACCAGGCTGCCTCCGGGAATGAGACCTAAAGAGACCAAAGCAGACCCCTTGGCCTAATTAGAAATCAGGGTCCAACCAAAGGAAACCAGGCAGGGTGCAGTAGAGACCCCCTGCAAGACCACATCAGTAAGCGTTGACTAGAGTTGCCAATTTTTGTCGGACGTCTGCCTGGAGGTTCCATCACATAAGATTAGTCTTGAATTGCCGGAGATTCCAGGACAATCCTGGAGGGTTGGTAACCCTAGCACTGACACCATCCATCACAACAGGATCATATTTCAGCTCTATTTCAAAAATGAAACAATCTCACCTCATCCCAGTCCCAAGGTATCCCCTAGCGCATCCTGAAAAGTGGGCAGCTTGTCCTGAAAGATGCTGAGCATCTCCACTCTGTTACTTCAGCAGTAATTGAGGGTGATCAGCATCTAGTAGGAAGTCCTTAGTCTGCCCAGGAGAAAGTTGACAACTCCCAGCAGCCACTTGTTCTTTATTAAATTTTAATAAACTCCATCAACCCTCACATTGTTTTGCGAGCTTGACAAATGGCACCATTCAAGGATTTTCCATTTCTGGTTCTAAAACCTGACTTTTGAATACAGTGAAATGAAACTCTGCACAGTGTCTGAGAAGCAGATTCACACCGCAATCTCTGTTTGCCATTCATTATTGTTGATTTGCTGATGCACTAACATCTTGAATCGAGAATGACATTTTTGAATAATACTCCACTAAATGTTAAAAATTTCTAATTTTCCATATGCCCTCCTATTTATTTTCTTACATTATGCTTTCTTTGCTTCTGCTTATATTGGGCTGATCAGTCACTCCCTTTAGTACTGTATCTCTAACTAGACTTCCTTATGAACTGGTTGTGTGGCAAAGTCCAGAGCAATATAATGATCAACGTAACTAGTTATGTCAGATTTCCAATAACATGATCCAGGATATTGGTTCTTTTCTAGACCGCTCTCTAAGCCATGTACTGGAGCATCTTCAGCTGCTCTTTATTTTCCTGTAGCTCAAAAGTGAGAAAAAAATAATCAAGAATTATAATTTGGTAAATATTTTTGAAGTGTGTTGCATTGCACATTTCAAAAACCAAATTTTGCAATAAATGTGGATAAGCAATGGAACAGCCTGGTAACATCTGATGAATAGTACAGAGTTTTCAAGTTCTATTGCCCAGTGGATTAGTTGGTTAAGGCAGAAAGGCTTGATGGGATGTTGAGACACAGAGGTGATCAATGAGTGAGTGCATTTTAGAGAACTGATATAAAGCAGATGCCTGATGAATAGTGTCCTGAAGATAGGGTAAGTGGAGGAGAAATGCCATGGTGCTTATAATCAGAAGAAAATTGCTATTATTTCATCTTTTTTAATGGCAGAATACTGCAGTTGGCACCCAATGAAGCAACAAGTAGTGGATTAGTTAAATCATCTCACAGAAACTGATAAACCACTTAACTATGGAACATGCATAAGCAAAAACGTGTGAATAAATAGTAAAGATATTTCCAAGAACCAGTTATAATTAAGCAGGTTAAAGTGAAGCAAGTTATTTTTCAATATTTTGCTCTAAGCATAATATTGAAAAACATGCTCTTTGCAATACTGTTATTGGGATTCCCCCCTCCCCTCTACCCCTGTAAAATACGATCAGTGCCAGAACAAGTGAGGATTTTAATCTATAATGCACTGCTATTATTAAATATCCAGGCATGAAAGCAAGATAGTAAAACAGAAGATACTGTTTATTAAAAGCACCAACTGTTTAGCAAAATGTGCAATGGAACAACAATAAAGAATTTCTCTCATAATAAATTTTCAAACTGAAAGGCTTTTTGATTGCTCCTGCTTCTGAAAATAGTCATTATCTAAGTAAACACAATTCTCTTTGAAGACTAAACTGCCCTTTAGCAATCATTATTTGCCTGTCAATCAGAAGATTGCATAGCCATGTAATTGCAATGTCTCTGGAGTTATCTGGCTGCTGTTGTTTCCAATGGAACAATAGTTTCCAGTTACCAGGAACAAATGCCATGTTGCATACAAAAATCACCTACAACATTGCTTCAAGAACACAGCAGTATTCAAAACTGTAGCTCTTATGGACAAGAAGAAAGAGGGAAACAGCTTTTTTCTCCAACTGCTTGAGAAAGGATACCTCCAGAGATATGTATTAAAAGGAGATGTAGAGGCTGAAGATAAATATTCTTTCTCCAGTTTGCACATTCATTTTCCAGGCATCAATCTAAAATCATTTGTTCTAAAAGCAGTGGAGATTAAGTCACTTCATTTAGATGATGTTTTTAAAGATGAAATTTAACAAAACCTTTGATACCTCAATGGCCTATAGTAAGGGTATGTAGTTTACCTCGCTAATGATGAATCCCCAAACAATTAATACTTCAATCTTACTGAACTGTGAATTCCACTTTTACAATCCAAGGAAGAAAAGAAAATAAGGTTTCAGAATTATCTGAAAAGTATTGGGCAGAATCTGGAATGATTAACGGTCATGAGACTTTACAGGACTACTTCTGAGCCTTCAGATTTCAATGATAACATGTTTAGTGCAACAGCCTTTCAATCTTTACTGCAATAGGATTAGAAATTAGAAGGGGGAGGTTGGGGGGGAGAGCTGGGTGAATAACTGATTTTTCTATTCACTGGTAGTTCAAAAAAGTTTTTAAAAAATGGTTCATTTAACCCATATGGAAAAATCGCAAAATATTTTGGCAAAGCGAAAAAAAAATTAGATTGAATGAAACACATTTTGTTTTACCTGAAACAGGTGGCAGAGGCCTCCCTGGTACCTTTAACTAGTGGTTTGAGTACTTACTTAGGATAGGGAAGAGCTAGGTTCATTTCTCCCTTCCTGCCTGATGTGTAGAAGAAATTTGAACTTGGGTTGCCCAGATTGCACAAGAGTTCCCTAACCCCTGGGCTACTCTGATGTGGGTCACTCACCATCTCTCCTATTAAAACTGTTCTACTTTTTATAACTAATAAAGTAACTGGAGCAGGGATGTGAACTCAGGTCTCCCATCTCCCAGGTGAGTGTCCTACTACCTGGATATAAAGTCAATTTCAATCTCTTTTCCCGCCTCAGTGAGTATTTATTGTCATTTTGAATGGACTATACATGAAGACAAAATATGGCCCTAGAAAAATAATGCATTGTGAATTTTGGAACCAGTCTCTTGTGTGAATCTTGCAAGGTAGACAATTCCATCACAACAAAACAACATAGGCAAAAGCCCAATATCTAGAGTTGGCAGATGGTAAAAACTGTAGCTGCTAGAGGCAAGACAGAAATTAAGTGCAAGTTATGAGTCACTATACACTGGATATGTGGGAAACATGTTAAGCAGATAGGATAGTATTACAGAGTGAAAAAGGGTCTTAAATGCCAAGATTACAAGTCAGATTAAACAATTAGAAAACAGGAAGCCAGTGAATACATTTAAGAAATGGAGAGTAGTAGCAATGAAAGAACAAGAAGTTGCATGACTACAAACACATTCTAATATGAACAGGATAGATTCTATTAGTCAGGAGGCTATTAGAATAATATATTATGGAAAGAGCCAGGGCATGCATCAAGGTTTTGGTTGTGGCAGTCATCAAATAGGCAAAATAGGAATACTTTTTAAAGATATTTAATAAATGAAGTAATCAGGTCTTAACTTTGGAGTGAGTATGGAGATGTAATGACCACTTAGAATTCAGGATTACACCCAGCTATGTATCACATGAACTGCTGCTATGGGAGAAAAATTTAACTCTCAGTATGAGTCAAGTAATGGGTCAAAAATAATGGATATCTTTATAAACTATGCTTAGTACTAAAATGCTAGCTATAAACAAACAGTTAGGGATGTTACTCATACAGCGAGAGATACAGAGATGAACAACTTCAGAAAATATAGACCTGTGTATCATCTTCATATAAAATACTGATAAAATGTGATACAGAGAAAAAGGAAGTAGACATAAAATAAACCCAGCAGAACACCCATCAATAAATCTCTTGAAGACTATAAATTAGAACTATAAGCCATTAATTAAAGGCAAGGCAAACCAGAGAAGCATAATGACATGGATACTATCAAATACAAATGATAAATGAGCTCATAACTGAGGAAATGAAGGCGAATGGATTATAATTTTACTAGCTCCAAAGAATACTCAGTCATTATGTTTTTTCCACCATCCATAGGAAAAATCCAGATGGCCTGAAAATGTAAGGATGAATGATATAAAACAGTTGCCCTTTATTTTTTTGTCACTTAGAAACTCCCATTTGAGGGGCGAGAGGGAAAGAGAGAGAGAAGGAGTGATGTGAGAAGGAAACTCAGACTTTATAAGTAGTTCCAGCTCAGTATCTAAGAACCAGAAACAACCAATCATTGTGGCTCAAAGTTCTTACATTAATGAAAAACTGTTGCCTCAGAGTTTAATTTCTATTTGAATTACAAGTAAAAGGAAAAGTTAATGGTTTTCCTATTCAACTACATGCTCTGTAGTGCTCAGACACACAGTGTGCAGATTATGAGACAGACTAATGTCTCTTTCCACTGGAATTGCTTTAATAGCAAAGCTATTTTGCAAATGACAGTGCAACCATCAACTCAAATAATTCTGGAAAATTAATACCTAAAATGAATGCACTCTCATAGCTGAGGGACTACATTTTATATTTTAGCCTTTTCATTCTTGTTTTATATGAGAGGTTTTATTCCGACACCCTAGTCTTCTGTAGCATAGAAGAGATAATTTCTCCAGTTTTTCAGCAAGATGATAGTTTAATCATTTGGCAACTTTTAAAAGTGAAAGGCAACACTTACATTTGGATTCCAAAAAAAAACTTGAGAGCAAATGCAGAGAGCTCTGGGTCAGAGAAACTGGTCATCTTCTGCTATGCAACAGGTGGGGTCAGGATCTGAGACAATGCTAAGAGAGGGGTAGCAGACTCTGTATATCCGAGGCCAAAGGCTCTTTTGTAGGAGGGAAGGGAGTTCCCCAAACATTACTGGAAGAGGAATACAGGCAGCAGGTTTAAAAAAAAACAAAAGAAATAATTTCTTCACACAACCCAGAGTCAACCTGTGGAACTCGTTGCCAAAGGATGTTGTGAAGGTCAAGATTATAACAGAGTCGAAAAAAAACTAGATAAGTTCATGGGAGATAGGTCCATCAATGGTTATTAGCCAGGGTGGGCAGGGATGGTGTCCCTAGCCTCTATTTACCAGAAGCTGGGAATAGGTATCAGGGGATGGATGACTTGATGATTACCTATTCTGTTCATTCTCTCTGGGGCACCTGGAATTGGCCACTGTCAGAAGACAGGATACTGGGCTAGATGGACCTTTGGTCAGATCCAGAATGTTATGTAATATGGAGGGTGAGGCCTGTATTTCTGCAGTGGCAATATGGTTCCATTGGTCATATTCTCATTTTCCTCCACACCATCTACACACAGATTTCTGAGATATGTGGAATAGTTCTGCTCTTGTTCTCCTGGCTCATGTATGGGGAGGACTCCCTCCTCACCCACATCCCTGAGAGCCTCCCCCAGGCACACCCACATGAACTAGAGAAAGCAACTGGCCACCAGAGACCAGTTAACAAACTTTAAACATTCCACTAGCAACGTGTGAAGTGACTGGACCCAGAAGTAAAATCAAATCCTATATGTGTATGCACACACAAGCACGGATGTGTAGGAAATGTATACCCTACAGATCTTCTGACCTCTGACACTTTTTAATTTGGAACTGTACAATGCAGATTAAAAATGTTCCGTTGGTCCCTGCAACAAACACACACCAGCATGTGCAACTCTTTCAGGCAGACACACCAATTTTAATTTATTGGCCCATTTCTGAGTGAATTGATTCCCCTTCCCCATTTTTTTAGCCTGCGGTAAATGATTTTCAGATTTTATGTTTGAATCATTATAGGGTTTTAATTCCACATTAACTGTTTTGGTAACTCCAGTGCCGCCTTTGATACTGAATTCTTGCTCCAAGTTAGTCTTCTAAATGAAATAAATCATTTCAATATATTTATCTGACCTCAGATATTTAGCTAGCCTATT
Source organism: Dermatemys mawii (assembly GCA_007922305.1). Taxonomy (NCBI): domain Eukaryota; kingdom Metazoa; phylum Chordata; order Testudines; family Dermatemydidae; genus Dermatemys; species Dermatemys mawii. Next base: position 975,426 of record ML677364.1, on the reverse strand, counting down.
ATAATGAATAGGCCAAAAGCAAATTCATCATAATGTTGTAAAGACCCTTAAAATCATCTTAAGGCTTGTCCCAGACAAGGCAAAGCTCTTCAAAGCCTATTCATTCTTTTCCCAACCCTGAATTATGAGGGTAACTGCTATTGTGGAATTTCTATATCTACCAGTTCCTTCTGGAACAAGAGCTTGAGACTAAGCATGCAACATTTCAGCCCAACAGGAATTTGTTTGATTAAGTCACAAGGAAATGAAGGAGGAACTAAAGGAGGAGGTACATATCAGACTTTCACCTTCACAACAGCTTTTGCTCCACATGAGCCATCATTTCTACTTTCTTCTTCTTCTCCCTCATCTGCCACTCTCCCTCTTGTTCAGGACTTGTTCCTACACCACTGAAATCAAACAGAGCTTTGCTTTGACTTCAGTGGGCATGGAGTCAGGCCCATATACTTTTGTTCTCTTCCCTCCAAGACTTTTGTTTCCCCTCCATCATCTCCCTTTCTCCTAATTTGTCTTTCTGTTTCATCTCCCTGCCCTCTTTCTTCCTTTCATATTTTCCGGGACACTTTTCATTTTTCCAGAATATTCTTTCACTGTTCAAAACACCTACATTTGCTGCCAGCAATCCCTTGATTTCCTCGCCTCTAAGGGAGCATAGATGGTATTTCCAGACCTGCCATCCTTTGAGGACTATGCCAAAGAAGGGCAACTTTAGAAAACCCTGCTGTCAGAGGTTGTGGCAAAGTAAATGAATTAATTCACATGCTAACCATGCTAGCCATGCCCCTTACTCAGCCAGCATTGCCCACTTTCAGGTTATTCTTCCTCCTTTAGGTCCCCTGACACAAAACAGATTATGATAATTTTCAAATACCACAACATTCTCCAAGTGCTCCTGCTTCTTGGCATATTACCAAAGAACCAAGCGTAAACTCAGGGTGCATGTAACCCAGTACAATTACATACCATAGAAAGAGCTAAGACTGAGTTCCGTGGCAGCTAGCAGTGTACATAACAGCCATACTTAAGTATCAATGGATGTTAAAAGACACCAGTTCAATACCGGCCATTGGCTGCTGACATTTTATTTCGTTTAGTCAAATCTGAAAAATAAAAAATAATTGTTCTTTCCATGAATACACTTCATGCTGGATTTAATAGTGCTAAAATGCTAATTGTGAACAGTACTTTACATTGTAGATTTTGGAGAGAGGGGAAAATGTATTATGATAAATACCACCATGTCCACATGCACCATGAGTCATCTAAGCATATGATGAGCTGGAACAATGTAGGCAGCACAGCACATAGCAGCTGAAATTAAACTAAATGGCATACAATACCTTTTCATGGGGCACTAATAAATGATTGAGGATGGACACAGCTGCATACACAGCATTAGCTTTTGGATAATGAACACATACGTAATGCCTTTTCTCCCCACCCCCACCCCCCACTCTTGTTTCAATACAAACATTGCAAATATTTGTGTATTAAGCCGCCAAGAAGTAAAATAAATACAATATTGTTTGCATGGAGAGCAAGCAATCTCGAACATCAGCTCCCAGGCTCCATTATAAATGTGGCCATCAACATTTCACAGATACTTAGTTTTAACATCCTAATGGGGACCTTCAAGATTTTAAGGACAATTAAGTTAGTGTTATTACAATATATCAAAATCTTCCTGAGGCCGTCAGGCACTTCTACATGACAATAACCCATGCAGGGAAGAGCCAACCCCATCTAATGAAGTTTCCTGTGTATTTTTGCATGGAGTAGGTGATTTGTCTTTCTCAGCAGAAGAAGCTAGGACACTGACAAAGGGATCCCTTCAGAATACAAGAGGCATCTGTGTTGATTCCTCTCTAACTCCCATCCTCTCCAGTTCTCCTGGACCCCTATAAAGAATATGTTCTACACTTCCAGGGCTCCCTCTACTGCAGCTGCCTAAAGAACATGCAGCAACTAACCTTCCTGAGTATTTACAGCACAAAGGAAGAAACTGCAAATAAACTCAACTTCAGCCTCAAGCAATACCAATTTTCCCTATGGGTCAGGGAGGAGGAAGTTGTGAAAGAGACCAGCTGGGTGCTGCTGCTTACCTGGAATTCCTCAATTCTTTAGACACAGAGAACACAGGTTTTTAAGTCTTTGGTCAGATGACCCTGCAAAAATGTACGTAAAATATAGTTTAATATTCCATAAAGCACTGTCCTTCAGATTTTGTTCCACTAGCTATTATTATTTGACAGAGTACACTTGTGATTTAAATCTTAGATTTATTAACAGACGCTTCAGATGGACAGCTGTGCTTGCTTCTAGTGTCACGGTTGTGTTCGCCAGCTCTGTTACATCTTTTGACTGTTAGCTGCTTTCTCTGACTGTCCTAGAGCAGCTGCTAGTCTCTTACCAATCTCATTCTCACCCTTCTCTCCTCTACTCCAATCTTCTGCAACACAGCCCACCAACAAGCTCCCATTGCTTCACCACTGTACTTCATTTCTGGGACCCAGAGGAGCCCCATTAAGGATGGCACTTGGCCAACACCTAGAACAGTGTTACATATACGTTCTCAGAATACCTGCTTGTGCCTATCATGCCATTTCTATAGCTCAGTTAAATGCCCTAGCGTTAGAAGTCAATGAGCAGAACCCTGCAGGGCTCGGAGTGCATTTAAGGGAGTTAAATTATAAACATCTTAAAGTTCTGAAACATTATATTTTATTTAACAACTGAACTCTTGTTCAATAGGTTTAATGACACCAACATTATAACGTATACTCTACATAAAAAAGGATCAATACTCCCAATACATTACAATTTAATTAGAACCAAATAATTAAAACCTGCTTAACTTAGCAATAACATTGCAGAATATAATAGTATTTCATATTGCTTACTTTACCCCTTTGTGTGGAACTCTGTATTTTGGTAATATTTATACTATTCTGCGAGCATAGAGACTGGCAAATAAATAAACAGCAGTTATAATTTAGTTCCCCATATTACTGCACAAGTGGCTGTAAATTAATTCTTCATATTATAGTTTTTTTGGTGCTAAAAACCACATTTAATAAGAATGATCTTTTTTATTTTCCTAACTAGAGCATGAAATGTCTATTATTCATATGCACCAATCGAGATCTTTAATGTTCAGTGGATACCAAGGTACAGCGTTAACTCGCGTTGTTATCTTATAATGCTAGTCTGACAATGGAAAACAGAATATCCTTATGTTTTCTAAGAATGGGAGACTTCATGTATACCATTAGTTACAACGTGTTTATACGGCCATGACAACATGTCCAATAAAACCGTGGTGAGTGCTTTTTTTTTTTTTTTTTTATGAAATGGAAAAATTGTGTGAACATTTTATAGAGCAGTACCAGATACTGAAGCTCCTTTGGGTTCATTCTTTTTAGAGACAGATTATGGCAGGCCCTGAGTGGGATCACAAACTGGAGAGACAGTGCCAGAAGCTCTCACCCTTTCATACTCCTAAGCAAGGGACAGCTAAAGTCCAAGCCCTTGTACTCTACAAGACAGTTCCTCTGATAGTGTAAATTGTCATACCTCCCGGTGCAAAGGAAACGTTGACTCAGTCGTGCCAATAGTGCTAGACTCACCAAAGGGAGTTAGGCAGGTCTTAGCTCAGTCTCCTTTTCTAAACTGACTGTTGCCATAAGACTGATACAGTCGGGAGGATGAAGGAGATTTATGTTGCATCCTTTCAAAGAATGTAGCAAAACTGCTATTCCAGTGTGAACTCAAAGCACACCTGGAAGTGCTGAGTCTGCATCAACACTGATGAAAGAAGACTGGTTCCAGTGCCTGTTACTGGTGTGGAGACTCTCTGCGCCAACTTCCTTATGAAGATGTGGCTCTAAGAGTCACAGAAAAGCCTGTACAGGTCATATTTCTGGTGTCGCTTTAGCACTGGTTTTTTATTGTAACTGAACAAGAACAAACAGTACTTACTAATCTGAGCTACTCAAACCATCCATCTCCAGCAATGTCTGAATTTATAGAGCCAGAAAACAAATCCATATCATTCACTGTACCAGGGAAAGTTCTCCTCATCACTGATGAGTACGGGACTTGATAGCCTCTGCTTTTGGAGCTGTGGAAAACATGAGTGTTGCTTAACAGCTTTCATTTGATATTAATTCTGTACAGTTTTTATGGCATCATCCCAAAGACACATACAGAGATTTTCTGCTGAACCTCATTTAGGAAAAAAATGTGGAAAAACACCCTCTTAATTACAAATAGTCTTAAATATAATTAAGCTACTATTTAAGAGAAAAAATACCTTAACGGGGAATATTCACTGTGCATTTATTTGTATAGATTCATATTTTCAGGGTTAATTAGTCCCCTCACTTGTTCTTTAAACATTAACACTGGCCCATTTACATTTCATCTAAGTGCCAAAGCCATTTACAAAGAGTGACGAGGCAGACTTTTATGCCCAGCACTGGCCATCCCTATATTTGTTGGTGTTCCCTCCATGGTCAAGGAAAATTAAATGTGAGGGTGGAGGTCTTTACTCAGTTTTCATATTGGGTTCCATGCTGCAAAGAATTATGCATGTGAGTAACTTTATTCATAAGGGTAGTCCATTGGTCCATGTACCTAAGGGTTTTCAGGATCAAGCCCTGAATTATTACTCAGCCTTTACTTAGTTAAACTTCCACAGACATTGATAGGAGTTTGAATGAGTACGGTGGACTAAGCCAAAAACTATAGGGACCTTAGAAACACTTGCTCTGGGCCACATCCTAGTTTTCTCTCCTCACTTCCATGTTGCTAAAATGCCACTATCATGGCATGTAGCAGCAGCAGCACTGAATCTTCTCCTCACTCCCTCTGAATGAGCCTCCGCTGCACAGGATAAAACAACACATGAAAACAAACTAGTAAGAATGTTTGGCTAGGCTCTTGCATGGGGAAAGAATATGCAAAAATGTCCAACTCCTTAGTCCAACCTAATTTCAAAACAGTCAGAGCAAAAACAAAAAATACAACACAACGGTTACACTCTGATGCACCACAGAACAGCAATTCAAATACACAAAAAAGGAAGCAAGAAATGCAGGTAGGTTGTCAGTCAAAATATGTAATAACCATGAACCGGTTAGGTCAGCAACTGTCTGAACAAAACATAACTGCTGTTCGGACTGTTGTTATGTAGCCTTGAAAAGCTGCACACACCTGATGATATGCACATACACCTAACTTCAAACAGGAACAGAAATGCTGAGTTCATGAGGCAGGAAACAAAACAGTAGCAAGAAAACAAACAAGCACCCATAACCATACACACAGATTGTACAAGACAAAATGTGAACTACATGTAACTGGATAATCAGCACCATAATCAGCTCTGAATTAGCAATTACTGCAGAAGACTAAGAGATCACCATAAGATACAATTCGGAAAACCTTCATTTTTAAAACACACACACAAAACTGAAAGTAAAAGTAGCTAAAAATCAGGATGGGTTCCTATAGTACTACTCATGCATACATCAAACAGAAACGGTGTTCAGCCCCTTGTACTAAGTGATTTGTTTCATACTTAGCTATTCCCAACCAGTTGTGCCACAGTGATTTATTGAGGGGTGGAGGAGGAGAGAAGGGGAGTATGGCTTTTCCATCTACTAGAACTTTATGAATAATCAACAAACAGAATATTAGATAAATTAGCTACTTTTTCTATTAAATATTTAAGAGAAGATCACACTTTCCCCAAATTTATTCCTCAAAGTTATCTAATTCTAGGGGGAGATTAACTCTGGAATAATCACAAAAATTGCTTTCTGAAAAGTATTGAATGTTTGGGTTTTTTCACTATATTGGTTAGCTATGAATGGTCAGATGAGTCACATGATTATTTCTTCTTCCTTCATTGGCTCAGTGCCCAAGCACTTTGGAAGCAATACTCGTATGTGCAAATTCAAAATTCAGTTTGTGAATACTCCTACATGTGACTTTGAAATTCATTTGCCATGAACATTCATATTCAGTGGTAGATTAAGCCTGAACTTGATTTACATCCAAGGCAACCAAAAGGCCACTACTGAAGCAAATGGTCTGTGTTTCTTTTCTCCGCCAAGTGTTTGGGTAAAGTGGGACTCAAAAGGGGCAAAGTCAATTTATGTTAAAAAATCAAGGGAATATTCACAAGAAAATGTTGCTGTGTTTACTGTCTCTCTCCAGCTCTCAAATAAGCCATTTACTTGGAAGCTAGTATCTTTCAGAAACTTTAGCTTCTTATTATCAGTGTAGGAATATAAATTGACAGATATCTCCAAGTATGACCAATATGAATTCTATCCTAAATTCTGGATTATGCAATAGAACTATATGAAATCCAATGATTTTCCCACTCTGGGGCCTGTGTGAAACTTTTATTTGTGTCTGATTTGTCTGGATCCACACCTCTGAATTTTCTTGAGTTTCAGATTCTTACTGCCTTGGAATGAACCTAATAACTCAAAGCAAAAACACAATCAAAATGGTCAAGTTGCACCTAGTTGTGTGTCAAAACTGATGTGAAACTATACATTTAGCCATGGTTCACTGCAAAGTTTTGTTACCAGCAGTACATTTTTGACAAACCTCAGCTGTTTTTAGTTTTTAATGAATACAGGTGAGTTGTATTTTATAATGGAAGTTTCACAAAATTCTGTTCAAGTCTAGAGAAGACGACAGCTGGCCTGAACAGCTGAACTTTTGCGCCACCCCATAACAAGTCAATTAGCATTCCCATATTACTACATTTCCATTAGGTTTAGAAAGTTAGTCCTTCTTTTAAGATTCATTGAGGTCTAATAAATCGTCTGGATGATCTTAAATTGTAGCACCTGGGTTTTTGTCTATGGAGCCTGTTTTATTGTTTTACAATGTCAAACTCTGAAAAGTTCAATTTTGGTAATTACTACATAGATAGCAGTACAAGTTTCACTCTACTCACGTTGGCTCCAAAATATTCATATGCCTTATTCTTCCCCAGTTAGGTGAAATATTACTAGCTTGACACATTTACTGATTGAGTAGGTAACCTCAACCCAAGCCCTAGGACTGGCCATGGACATAGTTTCCTAATGATAGTTGCTGCTGTTGCATAGACAGAGAATAGCATATAGAAAGCGATCTTGCTATAAACACTGCAGGTGCTATTGATTTTATATCTACTGCTTCCTGATGTGGCTCCTTCTCTTTTTATAGAAGAATATCATTTGGGGCCAAAGGCAGAGAGCCCAGGATGACCCATGTTTACTATAAAATTCTCCAACTGCGATTGTGAGAGAATTTCACCATTCAGATATTTTCCGGCTACTGTTGTAGTACTTTTTAAAAACGTGAATTTTAGTGTTCTTGATAAGTGCTGGGTTGAAAAGAATCAGGGGACCTGACATTCTCTGTTCATCCTGGTACAGATACAGGGGACTTTAGTCTGTTTTTATTCAGCCCTCACTCTCAAGCAAAACTGTGAGGCCTCAGTAAAGACTAAGTGGAAACAAAGCAAGGACGTGAGGATTTGGCCCCCAGAGAACAGATATGGCATAAGTATTAACATTGCACCTCTTCCCACATTTTAGACACAGATGTGGAACATTCTGACTAGGAGGGAGCATTTCTGCAGGTGAAAAAGATTCCTCAGCGACCATGCTCACTCAACTATTGTTGTCTCTTTCAACAGTGTTGCAAAGGTATCAGCTTGTTTCAAAAATATGACTGTCTTTGCATATCTGTAATAGATTTTTCATTTTACATTAACAGAGCAATTCACCACAAACTGTTTTAGGCTCCATAACTTTTCTGGGCAGATGGTCAGGCGATCAAGACAATCAATTTGCAATAATACCCATGATGGGGCATTTAGGGAAGGTAAAATTGGACACAGAAAATTAGATGCTTTTTTCTAATGTTTGAATTGACGACATCATGCTTTTTAAACAATATTTTAGGGAGAACTGAAATAGTGCAATTCTAGACATATGCCAAATACTTTGAACGTCCCAGAGGATTTCTGAGACAAAGTAGAATCTAGTGGAAATGCAGTCTGGTTGGAGGAATTTCCCCAGCAGCGTTACACTTGTACTTATCTTTATAGCTTCTCACACAAATAAAAAGATGTCACATATATATCTGCACTCACAGAAGAGTCACCCCATCCATTTAAACATACTGGTGTGAAGCCAAGAAGATCATGACTGAGCAGAAATACATAAGCAATATAAATGTCTTTAAAATTGTATGGGTCTTCATAATTAAAATATAAAACCAAATCGCTTCCTATAGCTGAAATAGGAAGCAACTGAGTGTCACCTTTGCCCGCATATACGAGTCCATTCTGCAATGAATGGAACCGAAAAAGGACAGACACAGCCTGAGGTAAGATGCATGGTTAGCATATTGATATTGTTATTTCCTTTCTTGTTTTGCTAGATTGCAGCAATCACTGCTTGTTTGTTTGTTGCTTAAGGCTTTTGTTATCCTCATTCCTTTCTGACTCAATAACAAACTGAGTAAGTGGAGGAATTCCTGTTTTGCGTATGATACTGCAAGGAGTGGGAACTAAGGTTTTTAACAAGTATGTAAAAATCTTCCCCTCAAGTATGTTTTCTGAAAGCTGGAAGTTACTGCACAGCATGCAGTGAGGCAGTGCTCACTAAGAGAGAGTCAACCAATCGGTATGTTACAGGGTACTCGGGGTCCTGTAGGAACGAGGCACACACACATCTGCTGAATAGAAATAGTGAGTTTATTGAAGGCAAAAGTGACACACTCTCAACGGGGGCTCCCTCCCTTGCTGCCACTGAGATGGGGAAAGCCTGACGCACCAGAGCAGTGCTCGGGGTGAAGCCCACCGTGCGTGGGAACACAGGCAGAGAAATAACAGGAACATTTGCATCTCATGCATACCTCATGAATAACTAATACCTTGTTTTTGTCTTATTAGTATTACATAAAGCAAGCAGGTGTCTCATTAGTAGTGCACAAGGCGAGCAGGCCATGAGAACCGAAGAGCACTGGTACGGAAAATATGTGATAACAAAGCAGCACCCGATAACAGAATAGTGACCAGTAATACCCTTTCTTTCCCTGAAGTCGGGGGTGAGAGCGCTCCTAGCTACCCACCATTACAATTTCTTCCGGCACCCTACATGGTGCGAATACAAAGAAACAAGAGAAGGGGGTGCGGGGAATCTAAAACCTGACTTTTGATCTGAAAATGGATTTCACCACAATTCAATTTTATGAAATGTTTTGCTTTTTCTTCTCAAACACAGAATGAAAAATTTCTAAACCTTGAAAATTGTCACAAAATGGAACTGTCATTTTCCAGCCAGATCTATTATTGACCGAGCCATCATATGTGTTGTCCATTTAACATCAGGCAGCAGAAGAAAATAGCCAGGATTAACTTACCACAAAAGAGCCCTATTTCCAAGACACAAGGAGAGTAAGGAAAAAATGTACATGTGTCAAATTTTGATATAAATCAGACTGATAGTGCAAAAAACAGTTTAGCTTCAGAGGCAACTTTAAAGAGTTGTTTCCCCCTAAAATGTGACTGTACAAATCTCACCATGTTATTCTATGCTTCTCGTTTCTCAAGGAGGTCTTGACCCATTGTGCTCAGTTTTCAAGTAAAGAGAGGCTAGTCTCCTAACTCCCAGCATGGCATACTCAGCTTGTGCTCTGAGAGTCAGAGTACTTTCCTTCTCATGCATCATCTCCAATAATAAATATTTATTAATGATGGTGAAAGAAAAAACTCAGTATGATTTCCCAGAGCCCAAGTTCAATTTGTGGTGTTGGCAGTTAGAAAAAACACATATTTTTAATTCTGTTTTATATCTGGAAGTCATTAAAAGGCCAACATGAGGCCCCATGATATCACTTTCAGTCACTTTTCAGGGTTAAATCCACACCTTAAAGACTTCCTGGATCAAATTCCTGCATCTTGTCTTTACTCTGTAACACCCCTGTTTGAAATGTTTATAGATCCAATTAATGTAGTATGGTAATCCTGAAAAGTGCATAGCACTGAACTTATCTACGTAGCCAGCCTGTCACTAGAGGGCAATGTAACCCCGCAGGTGTCTAACAACAAGTGCAACCCCATTAATCATGTTCTTTAGCCTGTCTCGCCACTCTTCTATTAGTCTGACTCTGGCTCTTAATGGCGTACCATAGCTGGATGTGACTTCACTTGGGTAGCAGTACACAATATATCCTGCTTTTATACCTGTTGGACTATATATACATACACACATTGTCTTGCCTCTGTAATGCCCTTGGTTTGGTATTGGACATAGAGGCAGCCGGTCAAGCAAACAGAAAGGTTTACCAAAGAAATTTTGATTACACCTTACTTAGGCACCACTCTGCATGCACCATGAAGATAGACCCACCAGACAGAAGTGTCTACCTATGTATACCGATATGCATAAAGTTCTTAGGTCATTTTCATAGTACAGATCTGAGATACAAGATTGGGGCCCTCGAGTTCTTTTATAGCTCTCTGTCAGGCTATGGATAGTCTCTGGACAGCTGGTATTCTTTGGGTAAAGCATTATGGCTTTGAAATAAAAGTTCCTATTTCCTATGGGTACACAGGTACTTAGTTCCATTTATCAGCATAAAGTAATTATCTATTAAGAAGTTCATAGTTTATATTTCTCTTTGAAGTTTGTAGTAAACAATGATATAACACCCATGTTAATATTCATTTTTGATCTCTGAGTCAATATAATATAGTAACAGACAGGAACCATCTGGTTACATTGTTAACATCTAACAAGATACAAGTAAACATATGAATACAACTAGTATATACCTCTAGTTCACTAACAATACTGGCTTACATCTCAAAGCTCTAGTCTGTCTAACATGGCTTTGTTAGCAATTTATAAGGAATGGCCCTAATTGCCATTTGTGTACTTCTCTAATACGTCTTTAATGGTTGAATTTGGGCCAGTTAGCCTGCTGGCTGCTTGACCTTTTCTGGCTCCATGTTCAAATACATACATTCAAACTTTGTAGAGCTCGAGAGAACGGTAATGTACCATAAAGCAGAAGAGCTTGACATTTGCAAGCATCTATCCTGAACATGTAGAACTACGTGTTTCGGACCATTTGGATAAGCTTTGGCTGAGCATCCGAACTTTTCTTAATCAAACCCCCGATTCTGAGGTGAACTTCTGAGGGATCCTCTGCACCCAACTATCCTATCAATGCAGCAGAATTAAGGGGGTTGGTTATAATACAGCACCATTACAGTCTATGCTATAACTGGAACACTTTTAATTAGTCAGAGGACAATCGTGTAATAAGTGGGCCTCCTGATAAGGTTACATTTATAGAGTAGAACAGGCCAATGAAGGGAAAGAAGGAGAGGGGTGAAGCAAACTGTCTTGGTGTAAGCAGGCTAGAATCCCATTAACTTTAATAGTCTTTAGATAGTTGCACCCAGTAACACCAGTGCTAAAGATGTGGTCCAAAGAGACCAGCAATTAGGTTTCAAACAGGCTGAGACATATCATACCTTGAACTCTAGGCTCAATTCAAATGGGTTTGTTGCCAATATTTCACACCACAAGGACGTCTCTATCAGCTTTTAAAATAACAGAAATCTTGCATTCCAAGAATTGGAAAAATTCTCTTTATAATGCAGATTAAAAACTTCTGTACCCAGACTTATAAATAAAAAATTAACAACTTGATCTAGGTCTGTGTACTGACGGTACATTAAAGTTTTATCCTTCTTCTCTAAGTTGTAATTTTAAAATGGCATGTATGACAAGTCTTATGGGACCACTCAGAATTTTCTATTGACATCTTTCTGTCATTGTTATCAAAGCTTCCTCTTGAAACTCTTATTTCCAGACATCTAGCTGTCATTGGATTGTTGTGTTTCTATGACAGCTTTATAATCTATAGCTATATACGTAAACACATACATAACTGACAGCTAAAGTATGTGTGACACAGAAATCATTACTTTTGGGTCCAGAAACATTGGCTTCCAAGTACTTAGCTAAGAGAGCGACACAAATAATTCAGGCTCCTATCCCTATCTTCCTGTTTTAAATGTCTTAACTGAATAGTAAAACTACTAAACAAAACACCAAAGTGGTTTATTTTGCAAACATTTTGTTGACCGAATCTCATGGGATGGAAAATGTTGACAATACGCCTGCAAATAGACTTGTCCATGAATATTCATGATGGAAGCATTGCTGCAACCATCCTGAAAGCTCATGGTACATTTGGGAGACCATCCAGTCACTGGACAAAAACAATGCCATTTGATTTAGTGAGCTATCACAGAGTTTAACTAATTATGGTGAGTGGTACTTGTAAAACCAATTAGCTAAACTGTCATTTAATAATAATAATAAAGTTTTGAAAGTCAAAATATATTCACAGATAACTCATTAACAAAAATTGGGCTACAATAAATGAATTTTTCACTCTGAATAGTTCACCCACCTCTAATCAGTTAAAAAAAACCACACAAACACACACAAATGATCAAGTTAAGACTTAGATGCAACTTAGGTGCAACTTAATTGATTTCCACTAAGCAGAATAAATTTTACAGCAGCTGTGAATTTACTCCCAAAAGAATAAAGTTTCAAATCTTTGTTAATGTCATGGCAATAATCCAGATTTCCCATTAAATCTAACCCTTCTTAGACAGCAATGATAATGGTGTTTTTCCAGTTACCTTGGAGACGCTAATTTGACTCAATATGGAAAATGCCCTGAATAAATACATATGTGCATGTGGCCAGAGCTCAGGATGATATGGAAAATGTAGGGGATATATGCCAGTCACAGGTGTAATTTCAAACCTCCTTACACTAATATTACTACTTGCACCATCTAAAGACCTGCATTCCAGATTTTACCCAGAAAGCCGGCAGGTAGTGTTACCGCTTCCTTCCTCAGCATTTCCACTATGTGCAATCAAGTTTTGATTGTTTGGTGCCCAGCCTGCAAAGAACACACACACAGAGGCCTCAATTAAGGAAAACATTTAAGCACATGATCAACTGCTTTGTTGATTAGGACGGGATTGCTGAATCAGGGTCTGATCACTACATCCCCTGCTTCTTTAGTCACATCCAACCCAGTCATCACCCTTCACGTTTTTGTCACAAAGAGACAGCTGTGGCTGCTTCCTATCTCTGACCTCCCACTAGCTAGCCCTTCACCTGTAAAAAGTCCTTCCAAAGACAGCTTGGCATAAATCAGCACAGATCTTGGGTTGAATCTGGCCCAGGGAGGAAGAAAGCAAGATAAAAGTATTTCATTCTCACTCTGAGATTCCTAATTTTCACACCCCTCAGTTCACCTTTTATTTTATGTCTAGATATATCTCAGTCCCTTCCAAACTGTTCATTGTATCCATTATTTTACTATATTAATTATTCAACACCACAAAAGCAGAGTAGTGAATCTGAGGGTATAGAAAATGCTACATTTGCTACTAGAGTGAAAGCCACACTAAGCTTCTTGCTCTATTGGTTTTCCTTGTCCTTCATTTGGAATCTCTCTCCGAAATGTAGTCAGACTGACAAGTACTTGTTTGGAAGTCTCAAATAAATATGGTTTTGTACTGAATACAAACACAGTGCTATATGCAACAGAGTGGCCATCAGTATGTTTATCTGTTAGAAATACTGATTTGCCCCAGCTAGGAGGTTCAGTGGGAAAAAGCATATAACCTTGTCCAAAGGGAATTATGTAACTATTCATAAGAACAAGTTCTGGCTTTTTTTTTTCTTAAGGTGCTCACAAAAACAGCATTGACAATTCATCCTTGAGCTCAGTTAAACTTTTAGATATTGCTGCTGACGTCAGTTACAATTAATTCAACAATATTCATTTCTCTTGATTCACTATCAATAAAGTCAGTGGACTTATGCCATTTTACTGGAATGTTGCTGCAAAATATTACAGTATTATTTCTTGAACATCTTAAATTATAAAGTCACTTATTTCAAATAGGAGAACTGTCAACTAACATTTATTGTCACTGCCACAAATTTCTGCCTCATACCAAGATGCAATATTCTGAATTGACAAAGAGTCCTGTGGCACCTTAAAGACTAACTAAAATTTTAGAGCATAAGCTTTCGTGGGTTAATACCCACTTCATTGGATGCATGCAGTGGAAGTCATTTATTCTGAATAAATACTAGTGATTGGCAAATCAGAAGTTCACCCTGCAAAAGCACCCCAAGGTGCACCTTGTTTAACGGCCAGATACTGGGACATGCCAGAGATATAGTGTGTACAGGTAAATAAGGGAGAAGTACAAAGGACACTTTCAGCCACATTTATGACTCTCTACCTCATGCCTGAACCTGGAATTTCTAATATGTTCTGAGATACACCTACATTTCTATTCTGACTACTGGGGATAATCAGAATGCACGCACATTCCAGCCACACCCAGCAGTGTAGCTGCGGGGCGGGGGTGGGAAATCAGGGGAGTGGCCTCTCCCTTAACCCAGAATTCCAAAAGTGGCACCTTTTCAACTTTGTTTTTAAAAATCCATTTTTTTCCTTGTATAAGACATATTCAGATGTCATTGACAGTCAATCCAAACTTGTGCATGAGTTTCTTTCATTTAAAGACATGTACACAGATATGATGAGCACTAGCAGTAAAGCAAATTCATGTGCAGAGAAACTGACTGTCAACAGTGTACTAAAAGTCATGATAGCCAATGACCTGTGTTCCATTTTTCTAACCTCTCTACTTTGTACAGCGTTTTTATGACCTTGCCAATAAGCAGCGCAGTTGCGGAACGATCTTTTAGCCAACTGAAAATCATTAAGTCCTACTTGCATTCAGTAATGAGAGAAGAAAGATTGTCTGGGTTAACCTTACTCTCTATTGAGAGAGAGTTGGCTACTGAAGGAGACCAGGGGTCTCCAAACTTTTTGAGATAAGGGCCATATTAGATTTTTGAAGGGGCTTTGCGGGCCGCTGCCACAGTCCTCCCGCACTGCCCTTTGCTACTCCAGCCACTGCCGCGACCCCCGACTTTGCTCTTCCAGACATGCTGCTGCTGCAGACCGCCCCCGCTTTGCTCCTCTGGCCTTTGCTGCGGCCTCCCCTTTGCTCCTCCAGCCTCACCGTGGGGGCACTCACCCCTCTGCACATGGGCCCGCTGGCAGCAGCTCACATGGGGGTGGGGGGCGCAGCGGTGGCTTCTCCACTTGCCTGCTCAGCTGGGGTTGGGGGGTCAGATAAATCGATGCCGCAGGCCGGATCTGGCCCCGGGCCGTAGTTTGGAGACCCCTGAAGTAGACTATAACCAAGTAATAGATAACTTTTCTAGAATGAAGCCTAGATGAAAGAGACTGATGTAGTTGGATCATACATTATTTAAATGTTTTGATTTACTTTTGAAATTTAAAATGTATTTTAAGTACAAAATAACGCAAGTACTTATTTTGAAACTATTATCTTCCAAATGTTTATTACAGATATTTATTTTGTGTTTAAAATAAGTTTATTCCATGTGTGAAGTGGCGCTTTTTTTTTTGTTTTTGTTTTTTTTGGTGTTCGCTCCCCCTGATGTTAAAACCTGGCTATGCCACTGGCCACATCCCTTCTTCTCCAGCTATATCACCTTCATGGGATGCTGGCAATGAAGGTGGAGCAGAGTTATGATGGCAGATTTATATCTCCCAAGAATGTGAGCCAAATAACCCTACCTTGTGGAGCATAGAGGAGGACTGGGCTTCGTGTTGGACATTACGTCTTGTGAGATTTCAAATATTTCCTGGTTACAGTCAAAGAACGAGTTCTAGAGTCTACAAGGCCCTGTGCCAAACCCTTCCATGCACTCTATTACTGAGAAGTTGATTGACCTGGTGCTCCACCCAGCTGTTCTATGCCTCCCCTGAGCCCTAGACTCTTTGTTACGCACCCACCTCCAATCAGTTCTCCTGCAGCTGTGCCCACATAGCTGATTTTCACCCAATCTAACAACTCCAGTGAAAAGACAACTGACAATGGCAGAGAAAAACACTGTGAAGATTCAGGTTGCACAGCCAACACCAAGAAAAACACCAACTACCCACCCAGGACAAGAGAAGCACCATCCAGCAAAGGCAATGTGTTTGATCTGAAAAATCTCCATGACTTAGCTTCTGTTGTCAGTCACATGCCTTACCATGAGCAAGAGCACACACATCCCCTCCACATCAGAAATACCAGTGAGAACAGTCTGTGTTAGTTTGGTGACTTCTGCTTCTGGCCAAAAATAAGTGGTGCTAAAGTGCTCAGAAATGAACACAAACCATCAAAGAGCATCAGGCAAACTATTTTGAACCTCAAAAATAGGTTCATTTACATTTTGAGCTAAGATTCTGATTGATTGCTATTTGATCACAACTAGTTTGCCACCTCCCCATAAAGACATTTTGTAAAATCTTGGAAGTGGAAATAATATTTGATTCCCGCCCCACCAATCTCTTTAGAGCCACATGATAGCCACAGTGGATGGTAAACCTCTTCCATAATGTAGTTTGCCCTTATTTCCCTTTTCCCTCTTCCAAATATTTGCCTCTTTCATAATCCTGTGTCTGCTTCAAAATAAGGCTCAGAGATTTTTCTTCCAATTCCTTAGCCAGATTTCCAATTTTATTTTCCTGAATGCATAACCCACATTTTTCATTCAGGGGGCAGCTGAGGGACAGATTCCTTCTGACAATCTTAGCATGCTAGGGTGAAGACTTCTGACTGCAAGGAACCACACTGAAGCTTTTTAACAGTTCAGTTTCCTGAGTAAATTATAAGGCCACAAAAGTTCAATTAGGTTTAAAATTTACTCTCACTCATTCTCCCATCACCAGTAAGTGCCGCCATTAAAAATAAAAATAAATGCATCAGGACCATTGAACAATCATACCCCTACATGTGGTGAATTGAATTAATTTAATGAAATTCTTCACTAGTTCTGTTTAGAATTACATTCATAATCAAAAAGAGGAGATTATTAAATATATTTGCAAAGATTCTGCATTTGCAGCTTGGTTTCATTTAATCATTTCTTCTGTGCTCAGAATGGATGGGATTTCCTGCCATCCCTTACAGCAGGCAACAAATCTTTCCCATGATTGTAATTTTTTTCTTCCTCTCTCCTCATATTGAAATGACCATATTGATTTCACTAGGCCTTTTTCTTCCTGCACCGGTCCTGGAAATCTGCTTCATGCTTCCTCACACAACAGGTTATTTGATTTACCAGATTACACACAGGTACCTAGGTAGCCAGCCATATCACAGATATTTGGATGCACTATCTTGTGCCGCATTTAACACAAACAGATATTAACGGTTTATAAAATCTGATTATATAACTCACCTCCCCTTTCCTATTTTCTCACTCCTGTTTGCTCTTCTGTCTCTGAAACTGGGTGGAAGTTTGGTTCTATATGAATAATGCAGACATTTGCTTACTCAATCTAGATTTTTAACAGAAGCTGACAATTTCTGTATTACACAGGGAAGCAGAACAGACACATTAAACAACTACAATTTTTTTTACTGAAGTGCTCAAGGAAGAACCTTGGGAACTTCTATTTTTAACTCTCATCCCTGCGCTTTCCCAGTTTTCTTCAAACTACCATTAACTCCTAAAAAGACACAAAATGTATTCAATTAAGTTTGTCTCAAAGTTCCAGATTATTCCTTGACAGTCTACTACAGAGATTCTCAAATTTCATTGCACCGCAGCCCCTTCCGACAACAAAAATTACTACATGACTCCAGGAGCGGGGACCAAAGCTTGAGTCTGCTTGAGTCCAGCAAGGAGGCCAAAGCCAAAGCTCAATGGCTTCAGACCCAGGAAGGAGGCCTGTAACCAGAACTCTGCTACGCAAGGCTGAAGCCCTTGGGCTTCGACTTTGGCCACAGGGTGTGGGGCTCAGGCTCCGGCTTTGACTCCAGCAAATCTAACACCAGCCCTTGTGACCTCACTAAAACAGGGTTGCAACCCACTTTGGGGTCCCCACGCACAATTTGAGAACTGCTGGTCTATTAAGCCATCTCATGTGTCCTAGTATATACAACTCAGACAGGTATATCCTTCAGTGGGAAGGGCTTGAGCTAAAGCACTGATTGTGGTATCTGAGTCCCTCATAATATTTAATATATTTCTCCTCACAACACACCTGTGACGTAGGGAAGTGCAACTATTAACACTTTGCAGATGGGAAACGGAGACAGACTTGCCCAAGGTCACTGAGGAAGTGCATGGCAGCACAGGCAATTTAACCTAGGCCTCCCAAGTCAGAGGCTAGTGCCCTAACCACCAGACCTTCCCTTCCTCTCTTTTGTTGGGGTGACAGCCTACTCAGAAAAGAAAGAGGAGAAATTCAGAGTTTAAGAAATGTACCTTCATCTCAACCATATTTACGATTCATTCTTAATTTAATCTCTTTTAACAATGAAGGATCCATGTGGGATAGCTGCTTCAGTACCACACATTACATGTTACACACAGAACTATGGGAAACATCTTGACAGTAGACAACAGAGGAGCAGTTTGTAAAGTACTCTCCACTGATGAGGACAAGGTAACCTTCAAAAACAGCGGCATGTCACTGAATGTTCTGATAGCCATGAAAAAAGCACTGAGTGGCACTTTCAAAAGTTCGCTGAAATAATGAGCACATTTAAAGAGAAGGAGATTTACAGTACCCCGCATAAGCCTTTAATAGAGAGTCACCTGAACTCCACTCAAGGTAGTTAAAATGACAGCTTTGTTTAAAAAAATATATAGTAGTTTCCCTTTAAAATATTTGCCAATATAGGCTTTACTGGTATCTCATAAGCCAAAGTTATTTCCTATTCTAAGCAAAGAAGAAAGCTGTGGAATCTCATAGGACAATGTAATAAATTGTTGGCAAAAGATGGTCACTGTACATTCAAGTATAAGAATTACCACTTCCCTTTAAGCATCATAGGACACAGAGGACAACACAGGAAATCCTCCATAGCTCTTATGACAGTTAAGCCAAAGTATGAAAAATGAGTTAAGAGAAACAATTTAAAGCTTCAGTGACCCAGGACATCACCAGTCATGGACCTCCTACAACTGAGTAGACCAAGTTAGTATGGAACAGACCTAAACAC
The DNA here is from genome assembly GCA_007922305.1 of Dermatemys mawii. Lineage (NCBI taxonomy): Eukaryota > Metazoa > Chordata > Testudines > Dermatemydidae > Dermatemys > Dermatemys mawii. Next base: position 956,243 of record ML677364.1, on the reverse strand, counting down.
AAAACACCCTCTTCCTCACATTAAAATGGATTTTTGCAATGAATAAATAATCTCTTTCACTTTTAATTTAGGTGTGCTGGCTGACGTGGCTGTTATTATTCATGGCAGCAATACACTAGCCACAATACAGCAGAAGGAATAACTGTAATTCCATCATTGAGATTTTTCCTGGAACTTGAGTGTTTTAGAAATACCTCTAATTTGACATAGGTGTAGGCAAGCCTGGTTTTAACTAAGGGCTATTTTTATTTCTCTGTCTTATACAACTGGACTTCACTAATGGGTTAAAGGAATTATCTGAGCTGCTTAACCCCTTACAGATAAGGAGGAATTTTAGGCTACCCTTATGGTTATGACAAGCCCCCGCAAATCACAGATGGCATTGGGCTCTTTGTTTGCGTGTTCATTCGCTCTTGGATTTTAGAGGGACCAGACATCAATCCATGTTTTCCACATCATTCTGAACCAGTAAGTCCAGCCAGACAAGGTGTATTAGTTTATCTTTGTTTTTTCCACTTGTGAATCTTTTCTTTGATACAGGGAAGTTTATCCCTGTTTTTTTTCTGTAATTTTGAAACTAAAGTTACTGGTTCAAAATAATTTGGAGAACATGGATTGATGTCTGGTCCCTCTAAAAGCCAAGAGTGAACAAATACACAGCCCAAAAACAAAGCCTCTCCCCCACCCAGATTTGAAAGTATCTTTTGTCCCCCTTGGTTCCTTTGGTCAGATGCCAGTTCAGGTTATCTAAGCTTCTTAGCCCCTTACAGGTAAGGAGGAATTTTAGGCTACCCTTATGGTTGTGGCAAGGAGGGATGTGTTTTTAAAAAAAATAAAATGTGCTGATACCATAAAAATAAATAGCTTTTTGTTTCTTTTAAGGATCCTTTTCACTGAATTTTCTTTAAAAATGGCCTGGGTACTTAGAACAAAACTGTGAGCAGAAAAATTGTTAAATATTGATTAATCATAACAAAGCGCTGATACTGAATTAAAATGTATCTTTGATAATACTGTTGGAGTTTAATTTTGATCAACATTTTTCTCATCATGACCATTAAACATGGGTTTATATAACTGTGCTCAAAATTCTAGTATTATAATTTTTTATTGATTCCTCATGTGTTCCACAGAACTTGTTTCAGGTTTGTGTTAAAATGCCACTAAAATATAAAGGTACTGCAAGTTACTGCTTATTAAATTGTATGATCAAAAGGACTTTTATTTCACATTCCACAAATCAAAAAATTAAAGCAATAGTCATTAATTGAATATGTCAAAGAATGGGGAAAAAACTGACTCACTAAGCTGAAAGCCAAACTAAATGTGTCTGGGAAAGTTCCAATGTGTGAAGCTCACTTGTAGAAGACTTTCAGGAATATTTTTAGTTATGAGTGTGGGTGTAAAAAACAAAGATTGCTTTAAAGCTAGATTTCTATTTAAGCCACAACTTTAACAGAAGTAAAGTTTTGTTATAATAATAGTCTGAATCACTGACATAAGACTAGCAAAACTTAGAGATTCAACCCAGTTACATTAATAGAAACTCACAGAGTAGATTTGAGATGTATGTGAGACAGAGGTTTAGGAGACAGCTTCAGAACATTTAGGCATATTCTTTAGAAGAACACTAATGGTTATGTACACACTTCCCCTGCACAATATATGAGTAACAATATAATTCCTATGTCCATTATCCTTCTTCTGTTTCTCTCTTTTCTATTCTTCCTTTATGTCTAAATCCCTTTATATTTAAATTTATATTCAATTTAAATAATGTGTCCAGATTAAAAAAACATGCATAATTCCAGTCTTCACAAAGATCTAATTTAGATTAACTGTGGGTATATGTGAGCATTTGAGGTCAAAAATCTTCAGATATGGACATCCACATATGAAAATATAGGCCTTAGAGTTGACAAAAGGAGCTCAGCTAACAGCCCAGGAAACAGAACACCCCCTTTATCATTTATTTTCCACTGAACAGGTACAGTACGTCAGAGGCAGTACAACCTTCTCGATATGCCTCTGCTCTCATGTGCAGAGACCATTTCTAGGGGTGAAACATTTCATTTTCTATGCCCCCTCCTTGTTTTTGGCCCTTTGGCTATGATGGCCAACAAGTGTCTGCCATCAGTTCCAATAAAGCTGGGAGGAGGTAAAGTGGTGGAAAGGGGAAAAGTTACTAGCCATTGAGACTACCATCTTCAGATGGCAATGCCTTTTGGTCTCCTCAGACAGTAAGGCTATTTTTATTAGGATGTATTAGAATAGATTTAGATGCCTAACTTCAGGCACCTGCATTTATTGCTTGGATTTCAAGCAACTTGGAGCAGTGAGTCTGTGTTCTATGTTTGTACAGCACCAAGCACAACGGATCTTGGTCCATGACTGGGGCTCTTAGTCACCACTACAATGTAACTATAGAGGGTCAGAACTTTGCCAGGGAGAGTGGGGCAGGTGAGAAGACACCCAAATGTCTGAAAGTTAATGGCCCACAACTGATTATCCAAATACATCTGTTAGGTGTACTTAGCAACTGTTACCACTGGCATGAACACTTAGCATCCATTTGCTATTTTTGTTTACTTCTGTGTATTATCTTCCAGTTGTCTAAAGAAATAAATAATCCAAAATTGTAAAATCTGGAAGATAGGCTCAACCTGACTCCCAGCAGAGACAGCTACATATGTAAACCATCAATGTTTGCAGGGAGCGATTCTAGGAATTTACAAATAGATCTCTCATTCATAGACAATGAGAGAGACAAAGTAAAATGTCCAGTGCGCGAAATCTGTACTGTTACCTTCTGCTGGTAACGTCATCATTCACTGACTGACTACAAATGCAGGGTTCCAGTCAGGCTCACTGCGTAAACCTTAATTCATCCCTATATGAGTAGGCAAACCAATTTGCCACGTAATTGGAATAGCTTTATCTGTATCTTAGTGCAAGTTAGACCAGGAAAAAAACTGATCTTTAAATAGGTATATAATTACGTGCCTGTTATGTTGTGCCTTTCTACAAGTGGGGTGTCTTCAGATCTTTAAACATATCAAGACATCGAGTACCTTATTCTCATTTATACTAAAGCACTTTAACATGATTTGGACAGTGTAAAATGGCCTTAAAGTGACTGTTATTTAAAGGTATATTCACTTTAAGATCCCTTTGAACTGCTTGAGCAGTGTAAATGAGAACCAGGCTCTAGGTACTCTGCTGTTGTATGTTAGAAAATGAACAGCAAACACAGAATTATGCAGACAAATGTAATAACAACATGGTAAAGTTACACTGATATATTCTCAGACCATAGGATTTTGCAGCTTGGCAAGTGTTTAATCTCATTTTTTTGGCTGCCATTCATGGAGTCCCATACCATGTCAGTTGTGATCCAAGAACCTCTGGATGCCAACTTCCAGAGGGCAATGGATATATAGGGGTACAGAGATCTCAGAGCTTATAAGAATGTCATGTAAGGTATTTAATGAAAGCCTGTGTCATTCTAGGCATCCACCTCTGTGAGATGTAGGTGTGGCAAATGTGAAGAGTTACATATATATATATATTTGCTGAAATCATGTTCAGTGTCTAATTAAAAATAGGTCACTTAAAGATTGTCTCAAGCTGCTCTAACTCCTCCAGAACAGAGACGGGAGACACTTGTTTCTAAGGGGCACCACGGTGTATTTCAGGTAATAGAATGCTAACAGACTTCAACTGTAAGTCAAATGCTAATGAAAAAACTAAGAGGAAGAGGTGAAACAACAAGGTAAAGTTTAGCCTCTAAAAAGCATGTAATGGTGTTTTATATGTAGCCATTTGTTTCCATCCCACACTGATTTTTATTTGCATTTCTGTTCTTTAAGAGAAAGTTTTTTTTATAATGGAGCTTGTGCGGTGTATAAATCAGGAACTGAGATGGCAAAACTAGCACCATGGTATAATGCTCCCTTGGGATCAGAGAATCTGGGCTTTCTGTGGGTATCCAGTAATCTGAGATTGGATACTACAGGTGGACACTTTTATACTGGCAAATGGTTAAAGGCCCATTATTATACTGAAATAAGAAGAATTATTAAATAAGTTTAGAATGCTTTGGGCCAGCAGTGGGCAACCTGCAGCCCACGGGCTGCACGTGGCCATCAGGATAATCCACTGATAGGCCAGGAGACATTTTGCTGATGCTGGCTGTCTGCAGGCACGGCTGCCTGCAGCTCCCACTGTCCTCAGTTCATTGTTCCCGGCCAATGGGATCTGTGGGAAGCAGCAATCAGCCCATCTCTGTGGCCTGCGCCACTTCCAGCATCTTCCGTTGGCTGGAAAAGGCAAACCATGGCCACCAGGAGCTGCGAGGCGGGAGGGCCATGCCTGCAGATGGTCAGCATCAGCAAAATGTCTCACGGCTCGCAATCAGATTATCGTGATAGGCTACATGTGGCCTGTGTGCCGCAGGTTGTCCACCACTGCTTTGAAAGAGACTTGAGTTTATCTATTGTCAAGCTGCAAGGCAAAGATAGGGCTGGTATACCCCAGCAGAGAGTGCTTAAGGGCTGACAGGCTGATTTTGTTAGGAAACTAACACCTACTCAGCACAGGCAAGACTCTGGAGGCAGGGGATAACAAGGTGACACTCAGCCCTGGGTGCCCCAAGAAGCATCACAGCAGTTATCTTGGAGATTACCTAGATTTTGTTTTTGAAGGAACTAGAGTTTTTGTTTTTGCTGAAAGAAAACGGTATTGTACAATGGATTCACTGCTAATTGGTTAAAGGTCCATTATAGTAAACAAGGAGAATTATTAAATTACTTTAAGAATGCTTGGGGCACTGTTAGTTTACCCATACCTTGCCCAGTGAACTCTCAGAAACACGATAAGGTGAATTGCACTTCCAAGTTTAGTAATGCTGCAGGAGTGTGGAAACAATGGCAATGGTGTACAGAATCAAAGCAAACTCCAGTATTACATGTATGTCACAGCCCCGGGGAAATCACCACAGAAGAACACTTGAAACCTTTCTGCTAAAATAAAAAGCAATCATAATCTTACAGGACATATAGAATTCCTCTTCTTTTAAAAGTTATAATATACAGTACACAAATTTCAATCTACCTCTTGACTATAACACTTCAAAACACTTTCCCTCTTTTTCCCCCCCATCCATCCCAGATTACAACACTAAAGCCAAAATGACTGATCTCTGTGTCTTTTTATCATGAAGGAGCAAAACCAAGCAGCTGCAGATAAGCTTATCCACATTTATATAAGTCAGTCTTGGATTTACAGTCCCTTCAGCTCTCTTGGCATTGTTACTATTCCTCATAACTCCTGCTCTTCTTAAAAATGTTACTAAAAATATACCAGCTGTCTGATAGTGTTTAGGCCCAAGAGAAGAGCACATGAAATTTGGAAATAGCATGGGGTTTTGCTCATATAAGATTCTTGTTACTCTGTAATGTAGGGCATGATTCACCAGAGTCTTGAAAAATTGGACGTGTCACACTCAGGACATCAGGTAGTGATTCCATTACCTGAAGGAGGCTATTCTCAGAGTTCATTTTATTGAATTTAATTATCTATGTTCCTGTAGTTCACAAGAGCAAGAAAATGCTGTGCATTGTGTGTGCTGGGATTGTACTCTGTGTAGGTTTGAATTATTCAAGTGATTTCAACGTGAGCATGTGCACACTTTAGGAAACACCACAACTGTGCTCTTCCCAAAAGGAGCATAAACTCACTTGTGATAATGATACAACAAAGCAAATATGAACTTTTGCAGACAAGTTTCATCAACTAGCTCTTTCTGAATCTAAAGGGAACTTTTTCTGTAAATCTGTTATTCAACAACTGGAAAAAATATTCAAATATTTTCACCTATCTACATAGCTGGTTGACTAATGCAACACAATTTGAAAATAATTTGAGTAGAAAAAATGCAAAATTCCTTATGGTAAACTTCTCACAATAAATATGAATAAAATTACTATTGCAATAGTTTTACATGTCTCCTGATTTATTTAAACTATGTTTGTACTGGCATGCCCTTCCATAATTGTGACAGGACCCTTGGGATACAACTCTCCAGCCTGGGCTGTCTCTCACAATGCTGTGCCATGACACCCCTCCAGGTGCAGTGATCACTGAGCCATGAGCATATGGAGACTCACCCTGCTAAATTGTATGAATGCTCTCTAAACTATTCATGAATTATACAGAGAAAGGCACCAGCAAATCAGCCCAGCCTCGCATCCCAGAAATATACAGTTTTACACTGCTCAAGATTCCCTTGAATTGTTCAAGCTTGTTAATTAGTTTGCCACTCCAACAAAGGGTAGCAGACGTGCAGCAGTCCTTGTTAACCTGAGCTGAGATTCTCTAAGCACTTCAACCAAAAACTTACTGTTTTTAGGTAAAAATGTAAAAACATATTAACTACAGAAAGATAGAGCTTAAGTGTTATGTAACCAACTTTGCCCTCTGTGCCTAAGAAATAAAAATAGAAACAATCTAAATTCTAACTTTAACAGGCTAAGCAAGATTTGAATCAAACAGCTCTTCTCACCCTAACAGATGTTACAGTCAGCTCACAGTACTTAATACACAGGCTGCATTTCCTTTCAGCCTGGGACCAATCTACCCAATTCCAAGTCCTTTTCCAGATGATCTTCCAGGTGTCGAAATGGGGAAGGAGAGAAGCCAAGTGGTGATGTCATTAGATTCTCATTTATACTTTATCTCCAGGTTCTAGAACGATCCTTGCTGTGGTGTGGGGGTTTGGTAGCCCCCATTGTGTACATGCCCTCTCTGAGGGGTCTCTGGGAGAGTGATTTCTTCTTGACGGGCCAGCAATGCCTATCCAGCCAATCTAGATGTAAATCTATCTTGTCAGTGTGTTGCTCCTTTGTTGCCATTGAAAGGCTAGCTGTGGGCATTTCCCACTAACCACAGTTTTCAGAAACAAACACATAGCAATACCTTCATAACTTCACATACAATGACAGGATAGTAAAGTTCAACAGATCAAGATTTCTTAAATGATACCTGGACAAGGCATATGTTGTATAAAACACACCATACCAATATCACAGTGGTGAATATGAGGCTCCAGGGTGCTATTTTGATGTACAGAGTGTCACTGTAATACACAATTAAGAAATAAACTCTGGGTCATATCATTTGCTAGACAGGAAGATCTTGCTTAGAACATAAAAGTTGTTGAGTTTCCTCATCTTTCTAATAGTGGGGGAAAGGGCAATAGAACAAGTAACAGGTTTCACTCCCAAAACTCCATACGTCTTGGATCACATCCTGAAGGACCAAGACCTCTTCATAGCTTGAAATCCCAACTGATCCCTGTGGTCATGGTGCCAATACCTTATTGCCAGCTGCTTCTGCATAAGTGATTAATTTACTCACCATATGCAGGTTCTTCGATTGACAATGCTAGTGATTTCAGCGTTATCTTATGCTTGGAAATTTCATGCATTTCCAGGCATTGGGATGTTGTGGGGATCAGTTACCCATCAAGCCCCATTCCCTTTTACCACATCCCAGTGCACAGACAGCACTCCCATAGAGCACTCCTGCAGAAGGTTCCAGTTATCAAGAGAATGTTTCTTCAGAGATAACTTTCTGTGCCCTGCAGTGTGCTTAGTCTTCACTCCCTCTGCTTATAGAAGTGGGTGGTATGATTGTGCCTTGTCATTTTTCTCCTTGTAGCCTCAGAAGCTTCCCCTTTCTGTGCCAGGTTTGCCATGAACTTGAGAGCAGTCTTAAAATCAAAGAGCCCCAACTGCACCTGGGCTGGATGTTTTTCAATTCAGCAAAAGAAGAGAAAATAAAATATAGAGCAATTCTCTGGGGAATGTCAGCATAGTGTTCATTCAATAATTATTATTAGCAGCAGCAACACTACTATGGTAGCATTTTAGAGGCACTAGTTAGGGCTACTTGTGCTAGGTGCTGGATAAATACAGATAGTCTCTATGCCAAAAAGCCTACAATCTAACTCCTCAGGATGCTGCCTGAAGGATTCTGAAACATTCAGCAAGCCCCCTTGAATAAAATAGACACCCAAACCCCTGACTTGCCTTAGCATTATGACAAATGTTTTCTTTTCTCAGAGGCTATAATCTAAACCTAAGTGTTTGTCCCAGTTAGTAAGGGCCAACAAAATCTGCCTTTAATTACCTCACTTATTTTCACATCATAAGTGTAAGCTGGCTTCAACTCCTCAATCTACGTGAAGTTTTATTAGATTTATCAGCAATTTCTCATCTTTTAAGTCTTAAATGGCACCTTCTTTGGTCCACAATTGATTTGGGCTCTGGAATAATGTATGACTTATCACTTCACTTCAAACCAAGTCACTCAGCACAAATCAATAGTTGGCCCAGCCTGCACAAGGAAGAGTAAAAGATTAACTCTTTCAGTCCCAATCCTGTTGCCCTGTTCTCCATTTCATACTAAATAAAAGATTACAATAAAAGTAACAAACCTCCTCCCTCCCAGTCATAGTCTATTGTTTTATTTTAAAGGTGGTTTAATACTCAGAGGTAGTCCAGTAAATCATGTCTGCCCAGTGATATCATGAATTACCTGTATTTAATTTACTTCTGAAAGTGTACCACTAACATAAAAATGTACCCAGGGAAAGCCGCCCTTAGTAATGATTTTTCATTCCCACCTGGAGAAATGCCGATTGTTCTATATGTGCACACACACAGTTCTGAATTACTTCCAGCATGCCTGAATGTGAGACAAACAGTTCTTCAATTCCAGGATGTCTGCTTTTTACTATGTTAACACAATATTGTTAAGTGACTACAGTCTTATACAAGAGAACACTCAAGTTACACGCAAGTCATCCAGATCAGTTAGATAAAATTAATCTAGAGACAATTACTAATTCTTTCTATATGGATCTGATGGAAACCTTCATAACCCCCACTTGCTGACATACGGCATTGGATGTTAGAAAGATTTAACAAGATGAGCAAACTGCTGCAAGCCACTGATATTGAACCTGAAGTTCTCATTGAGGCATAGGAACCCAGAGGGAATTAGTTTGCAACCTTTGTGAAAAGTATAGTGACTTTACTGAACAAATAGAAAAATCAACTGGAGTAAATGAACAGCGGTAGGTAAGCATAAAACAATTCAGAGAGGGCCAGACAGTGACACTTTGCTTGTTGGCTGATTGATAAATTCCATACAGAAAATTTAACAGATCTCACACACACTGGCATATAAAGTAATCGCTAGCCTGGGAGCTTACATCGTAGCCTCTGAAATATTCCATTTAACACCATGGTTACAGTTCCATAGAACTGGAGACAGCTCCTGAGTAATCTAAAAATCTACAGCCATGCTGCACTTTGGAGCATGATAACTAATACATGCTCACACCATCGCAAGTGTCAAACATTTGGCCTGCAAGCTGGACTCAGCCCATTTGAAGTATTTATCTACCTCCTTCCCTTTCCACATAATTTGGAACTCTTCATAGGTTTGATAACCGTGCACTATATCAAAGCAAAGTCAGAACAGGTCAGTCCTTGGATAGGATGTCTCCAAGGAAGGATGACTGGCACTCAGGAGGTCTGAGTTCATTTCCTGAATTTTCCACAATGGAATTATTGTGCTGGCTAGGTGAGTGAGTAGTTCTTGACATCTCATCAGACGGTCCCCAAAGTGAACAACTATTCCTGTACAGAAGGACCACAGCCTCACGAAGTACCACTGAAAGTTCTTGGGTATATCTGTTCTTCCTGCCTTCCATCTGGTAACAGCAAGAGCAGCAGTGGGAGGATAGCAGCCTCCAAGACAGATTTTGGAATCTCATGCAATATCTTTGGGGACCACTGTATTAAATTTATGAATGGGTTTTGGATCCTTGTTTTCTACTCCATAAGGGAAGTTACCACAGTTTCTCGAGGAACTAAGAACCTGTGTGTGAGGATGTGGGAAGTAGGGAGGGGATTAAGGCGAGTTACTGGATACATTCATGCTGCTAAGAAAAATCCACAGAACTTATTTTCAGAGCCCAGGTCATCTGACTCAGGCCTGTTGGGCAATAAAAAATTCAGTGTAGACATTCAGGCTGGAGTATGGATGTTGAGACCCTCTTGGGAGAAGGTGGGGATCTCAACGCCCAGGCTCCACCCTGAGCCTGACCATCTACACTGAAATTTTATAGTCCTCTCATCCTGAGCCCTGCTAGCACCAGTCAGCTGACCTGGCCAGTGTTGCTGTTCTTTTATTGCAGTGTAGACGTACCCACTGAACTTAAAAAACTCTAAAGAGGTTCAACCCATGGAGTGGTTTGCATATACTGGTTCAGGCTGAATTTTTCAGAGACTAGGAAAAAATGAAAGGGCTTTTGGTATTAAAGAATAAGCCTGAATGGACTCATGATCCTTTCTGCATACAGAAGGACCTTCTGTCCAATGGAGGTCTCTACCCTAGTGGAAGGTTTGGAAAGACTTTGCCCTACTTGGGCCCCATAAGATTGATGGATGACTCCAGCTACGCTTAGTGTTCTCTAATGTTTTTCCCTTAAGAAAAAATGTGCTTGCTTAGAAAGAGCTATGTAATAATTGTCAAATGCTGGCAATACACTATTCATAGTCCATTGAGAGACAGCAATGCATTGGCACTGGCCGTTAGACAGCCTGCTTGCTGGGGATATCACAGTGAAAGGTAGGGATCTGCATCGCCTTAAAACCTTCTGGTCAGAAGTAAGACAAGGGCTCCGATCAGACACAGGTGAGAGCTGGAGACCTGGCACATAACTGAACTCCTGAAGTGGACCATAGAGAAAAAAGATTCAGGTGCAATTACCTAATAAACAGAGATTGTTCTGGTATCTTCAGGTATTGGTCTCACGAGACAAGGCCAACTTAAACGTTGATCACCTCAGTTAACTCTGAGGACATACCCTAAGTCACAAAATGGAGGTCCTGACACTCCTGGTCATTTTGGAGATCCTTTGTTGGCATGTTTCCCCTTACTCTTAAGAAAAGAGACTCAAAATGTCCATGAAATCCCACTTTGAACAATTACATTCTGCCACCCTAAATTCTCCCTTCAGTTGCAGTAAGATATGCTAATTTTGAATACATTTATTTTGCTTTGTTTTGGCAAATCTTTTCTCTTATGCCCCAACTGTGCTTGCAGGGGCTGACTGAAGTGATGATTGTATTGTGGAAGTTTCTGAAGTATATTTTTGTCTTGAAGGATTCCAAGGGGCCATATAAATACAAAATGATGTTGCTTAAATTTTAGAAGGAATTCATCCAATATTAGCATAACGTTTCTGGGACAGTGGACACATTTCACTGTGCTTGCAACAAAAATAAATAAAAAAAGGATTTGATCTCCTTCCTTTAATTTATAAAAATACATGGCAATTAAAGATTATCCAGCGTTCCAGATGCAGTGTAGATTTAGCAATCCATTATGACTGAAAATAACTCTGGTGTTCCCCCTCTTTCATATAAAATAAATTAATACTGACGAGAGAGGCATAGCAAAATAAGGCTTCTTAAACTGCCTCCCGATAATGAGAAATGAAAACAATTTGCTATGCTAAATGGAACTAGACGATCTCATAAATTGTTCTTCAACTTAGCAGGTGAGGGAATAAAGCTGTTTTAAAAAGAGTGGAAAGAATATTTTCAAAGAGTCTGATAGCCTATGTTAATATTATAAATTGATATTACAAGCTGGATATTACATCTATATATCCATATGGAAGAGGGAAAAAATATCAAGAAATTTAGTCATAAATTCACACAGTAAAGAGACAGAAAAATTGTATGTCAAATTACTTTACAGACATGAAAAATATGCTATTCTTGTTCAAAATAAAGGAGAGGTTTAATCTCTCTTCATAAGAGGAGGTCACAGCGGTATATTGCCTAGAATTTGTTAAATTATTCATTGCAAACAATTATTCAGTGGATTTGCCCTTTTTTGCTGTCTGAAGAATCTGCATACTAATATGGTTTTCCTGAAGTTGTTCCTTATAACTGTTTGACAAATTGTTTTAACAAACATATTGAGTCTAGGGACTTTTCACAAACTGTTCATGGTGAGTACTCCATCTATTCTGATGCGGGCATTCCATCTCTGTAACCAGCCACCCGCATCACAGGAGTCAAAAAGGTTCTGCTCCATGGAGGGGTGACCTAATCTTTTGTGAACAAGTCTGAAGGAATCAGTGGCGTTTGAATCTCCCAGGAAGAGGGTAGAGAACAGCTCAGGGAGATACCGTAGCAGAAGATAAGCAGGGCTAGGAAATATCAGGGCATAGGTTTTACATTGACTATTAGGGATTGTATTCATTTTTCAGTAAAGTTCCTCCTGGGTACGAGGAGGGGGAAAATGTACAATCTTGTCATTCGCTCCCAGTTCTCTGACTTGAAACCATGACAGTGCCAGGAGAGGGAGGGGTTCCCATGACAGAAGGATTCCTCTAGGGCAGTAGTTCTTAAACTGGGGTCCTTAGAGACCTCACAGGTGGCCTGCAAAATATTACAAAACTCTAATAACTTCACTGCATGGCTGCATTGCTTAATGATTAAAACCAACAAATCGATTTCTGTTGTTTACACAACATATTCCATGGTGCATGACCACCACCACAATATTGACACTGCACAAGTGTCAAGGTGAAAAAAAAATATCTGACTGCTTTACAACAGCAAATAAGAAATGACATCCTTTTTTTGATGTCCGAGACATCTTTGGTGGGTGAAAGTGGAATATATTTTTACAGAGTGTGAGCAAACAACACTGAAAATGGATACATTTAAGTGTCCTCATACTAGTACTGCTAATTGTGCTGAAGCCATGGACAATGCAGAGTTGGGCAAAGAGAAAAATGAAAATTTGACAAGAGTTTATTCAGGTTGGTTTTATGGAATTTAGTGATGGATGACTGCAATACATAGTATACGTACGGATCCTATCCAACAAAGCAATGAAACCTGCAAAGTAGAAGTGACAACACCTCACAACTAGGCACCTGGAGTATAAAGATAAATCTAAAGACTTTTCATTGAAAGAAAGAATACAAATCGACAGAAAACTCAAGTGACAAAACATACCAGTTTCAGAAAAGGCTCGGAGAGCATGTTTCTTAACAGTGCTTTAGATTGCAAAGAGTAAAAAAAGAAAACAAAAAAACAAAAAAAACCCCACCAAACCTTCCACTGGAGAAGAACTGATTCTTTCAGCTACTGTAGAAATGTGCAAAATGATGGTAAGTGAAAATGCAGCAAATAAACTTAAGGCCACACTATCTTCTAACAGTAGAAGAATTGAAGAGCTTTGAAATCATGTAAAACTTCAACTACTTGAAAGGCTATGTAAACATAAACAGTTGGCAATTCAGCTTGATGAGACAACTGATGTTGGTAACGCAGCACAATTATTAGTTTTTGTTCATTATGTTTGGCTGGGAGAAATTTTGGAAGATTCTCTTTTCCAGGAAATATTCAAATTATTGGATGATTTCATGAAAGCTGAATTGGAAGAAGTGTGTTGCTGTTTGCACAGATGGTGCTGCTGCAGCTATCACAGGCAATAGAAGCAGTGTTGTAGCAACAAAGTGAGCCAGACACCCATAAGTAATTGTGAAACTGCATGTTACATCGCCAGGCCCTTGCATCAAAGAAAACGGAACCTGAATTACATAATGTGCTAAATGCAGCTGTGATCATTGTGAACTTTGTAAAATCTCCGACTTTGACTTGAAGCCTTTTTGCAAAGCTGTGTTTAGAAACGTGTGCAGGACATGGCAAATGTTTCACACAGAAGTGCATTGGCTCTTTCATGGCAGAGTGCTGGAAAGAGTTTTTGGCTTCAAAGAGATGCTCAGTTTTCTTTCTGTGCACAACCCCAAGATCACTGCAAACTTTGACACAACATGGATCATGAAGCTTGTATACCTTGCAGACATTTTTAACTGGTTGAATGTTCTGAACCTGTCAAACCAACCATGATACAACCATACTTAAGGTGAGTAATAAGACAGCAGCTTTTCAGAATAGGAGTAGAGATTTTGAAAAGTAGACTGAGCAACAGAATCTCAGACAGGTTTCCATTACTGACAAAATTTATGCATACTAACAGCAGGACAATTGACTGTGTCAGAGATGGGATTGTTGCTCACCTTTTAGCTTTGGCAGAGTACATCAGTATTTACTTTAAAAATATGAACATGGAGGAATATGATTGGGCTAGGGCTCTGTTCTCAACTTCTGATCTGTCATCTTGCAAGTTTGCCTGTCAGGAGTGAGAAAGTTCAAAAGGAAAGTTGACTAAAGAACTGGACTAGAACTCAGGAGCCCTGGATCTGAATACAACACTTGGGGCCTCAATTCCCCCTCATTAGAACAATAACAATATTAGTATCATACCATTTGTCTGTTTTGTCTAGTTAAATTGTAAATTTGGGGCAGAGACTCTTACTTTGTTTGTACAGTGCCTGGCACAATTTTGGATAGGGCCCCTATGCATAACTTTCTTATAAACAGTTAAGAAGATTTCTGTATTGCGCCAGTCTTCAGGAAAAGTGGAAGTGGATTCAAGATTCACTCTGGACATTTTATAGAGCACTAATAGCAACTCATGCTATCCAGCTTTTAGCCACTTATCCTCATTGATGAAGTACATACCAGAATGCCCCCAAACCTGAAAGTGTTAAGCTAGGGAATCTAGTTTAGAAATTATCTGCATTACATTAAAATTGAGGAAAGGCGGGTAACCTGATATCAGGTTGATGCTGACTGTGCCCTGAAAATGTTTTGACGTCTTATGCCACTGCAGGAGTCATAGGTTCTCTGCCTCTTAATCCACAGATTTGTTTCATGTGGTGGACAACTTTGGTTTTATCTCAGCTGCCTTCCTTGGGTGGCAGATTTGACTTCATTCTGTTAGGAAACGTCTGATTAGTTCATGGATAAGGTCAGTCAGATGTGGGCCAAGCAGTCTGCTTCATTTTCTGTACCTACTTGCTCAGTGCTTTGAAGCTTGCTGTCTGTGCACATTCTCTCTAGTAAAACAGTGGCTCAAATGTTCATGGAGAGTGAATACAAAATGTGCAAGCATGGCTTGAGCAGTTATTTTTAGAGTACTGTTTTGCAATATTCACCTAATTCTTTAGTAATAAAACTATTTTCTTAAAATAACTCAGTATAATATACTTCTAAGGTATAACTAAATAAAACACCTGTGGCCGGCCCATGCCGACTAACTCAAGCTCAGGGCGATAACACTTTTAGTGCTGATGGTCAGACTTGGAATGGAGCCTGGGAAGAAGTTAGGAAAGTGGACTGGTCTGAAGAACTCAAGGATCTGAATGTGGAGGAGGCTTGGAGTTCAAAGTTGCAGAAACTATCTGAAGTCTCCATCCAATGCAAGGGGGAAAAAAATTCATAGGGAAGGGTTATAGAACATGCATCTCAAAACAGGTGATTAAGAGAAAGTGGAAAGCCTACAAGGAAAGGAAAATGGATCAGCCAGGAAAGCTACCTCTTGGTGGTCAGAAAGTGTAGGGATAAAATGAGAACTATGAAAAGCCAAGGACAATTGGCCCTTGCAAATGATATTAAAACCAATATAAAAAAAAAAGTTTAATTGCCACATAAATAAAAAGTAAGGAAAGAAGTGGGACTGCTAAGGACTGAGTATGGGGTGGAAAGTGAAAATAAGCTAGGGATGGTCCAACATCTAAAGTACTTTGCCTCAGTTTTTAGAGGTAATGAGGAGCTTGGGGTAGTAGCAGGGTGACCAATGAAAATGAAGACATGGAAGTAGGAGTTACAACTGAGATGGAAGTCAAATCAGCTTAACGGGACCAAATCGGGGAGCCTGAATAATCTCCATGCAAGAATATTAAAAGAAACTGGCACATAAAAACATCTCTGAAAACACACACTCAATGTGAAACAGCAGTCAAAAAGATAACAGGACGTTGGGAATAATTAGGAAAGGGATAGATAAAGACAGAAAACATCATATTGGCATTATATAAATCCATGGTATGCCCACATCTTCAATACTGCATGCAGATCTGGTCACCCCATCTCAAAAAAAGATATTGGAATTGGACAAGGTACAGAAAAGGGCAAAAAAAAAATGTATAGAGGAGAGAGAAATAAAACTGGGACTTTTCATCTTGGAAAATAGAGGACTAAGGGGGGGATGATAGAGGACCATAAAATAATGACTGGTGTGGAGAAAGTAAATAAGAAAGTGTTACTTACTCCTTATAACTCAAGAACTAGGGGTCACAAAATGAAATTAATAGACAGCAGGTTTAAAAACCAAACAAAAGGAAGTATTTCTTCATACAATTCACAGTCAACCTGTGGAACTCTTTGCCAAAGGATGTTGTGAAGGCCAAGAATATATAACAGGATTCAAAAAAAAGAACTAGATAAATTCATGGAGGATAAGTCCATCATTGGCTATTAGCCAGAATGGGCAGGAATGCAAAACCATGCTCTGAAGTGTCCCTAGCATGTTTGCCAGAAGCTAGGAATGGGTGACAGGGGATGGATCACTGGATTGTCTGTTCTGTTCATTTCCTCTGAAGCACCTGGCTTAGGCCACTGTCAGAAGACAGAATTCAGGTCTGGATGGATGACCTAGAATAGCCGTTATGAAATTGCAAGGACATGCCCTTGATTGCAAAATTGCTAAGGTAATAACTATTTTTAAAAAAGCGGGAAGTGATCAAGTAACTACAGTCCCATTAGTTTGTCATCAGATGTATGCAAGGTCTTAACTACTTTTTCAAAATTTGTTCTAAGGACAGAGCTAAATATTAATTAGAATAAAATACAACATGGTTTTACAAAAGGTAGTTCATGCCAAACCAACTTGATCTCTTCAAGAAAACTGATTTTTAGACTAAGGAAATGCAGTAGATCTAATCTACCTGGATTGCAGTAAAGCATTTGATGAGATTCCACATAGGATTAGTTACATTGGAGAAGATGAGGATTAATAGGAGAATTAAAATCTGGGTAAGGAACTAGTTAAAACGGAGACTAAAATGGATCATTCTGAAAGACGAACTGTCAGGCTGGAAGAAGGTTATTAGTGGAGTTCCTCAGGGATTGGTCTTGGACCACATTTAATATTTTTCTTTTACTGACTTTGGTACATAAAATGGGAACATGTTAATAAAGTTTGCAGATGACAAAGCAGGATGTATTGCTAGAATGGAAGACTAGAATATCATATAAGAACTGGAGGACCTCAAAAATTGGAATAGTAGAAATGAAATGAAATTTAATAATTCAGAGTCTTGCCCTCACCAACTAACAATGAGATTGTTTGCTATAAACTGGTGACTGTCACTTCCAACTGATATGAGTAGGATGAAGAACGGAGGGTATTGGTTGGTGGCAAATCACCCATTGATCAATATAATGCAGCTGTGAAAAAGACTAATGCAATCCTAGGATATGTCAGGTGAGGTATCTCTAGTACAGACAGGAAAGTGTTATTGCCAATATGCAAGGCATTGGTGAGACCTCATCGGGAATACTATGGGTAATTCTGGTCACTCATGTTTAAGAAAGATGAATTCAAACTGGAACAGGTACAGAGAAGGGATATTAGGATGATCAGTTAAATGAAAAACCTAATTTATGAGGAGACTCAAGCAGCTTGGTTCATTTAGCCTAAGCAAATGAAGGCTGAGAGGAGAGATGATTGCTCTCTATAACTTCAATAGAGGGATACATGCCAGAGAGGGAAAGTGGGGAGTTATTACTTAAGTTAAGTGCCAATGTGGACACAAGAACAAACTGGCCGTCAACAAGTTTAATCTTGAAATTAGACAAAGATTTTAACCAGAAAAAAAATGAAGTTCTGGAATAGCCTTTCATGGGGAGCAACGGGGGCAAAAAAAAACTTTACTTCTTTCAAGGCTGGGGTTGTTAAGTCTATGGAGGGGGATGGTACAGTGAAGTTTCCCATCTGTGACTGCTAATAGCAAATATTCCCAATAGCTGGAGATGGGGAGGGCTATAAGCTACTACAGAGAATTCTTTCCCAGGTGTCTGGCTGGGTCTTGCTGACATGCTCAGGGTCTAACTCATCGCCATATTTGGGTGTCAGGAAGGAATTTTCCCCCAGGTCAGATTTGCAGAGATCTTGGGACTGTGGGGGTGCTCTCTTCCTTTGCAGCATGGGGCACAGGTCACTTGAACTAGAGGAAGTGGTGGATTCCCTGTAATTTGAAGTCTTTAAATTATTTGAGGACTTCAGTAACTCAGCGAGAGGTTAGAGGTCTATTACAGGAGGGAGTGGGTGAGGTTCTGTGGCCTGTGGTGTGCAGGAAGTCAGACTAGATTATCACAATAGGCCCTTCTGAGAGAGGCAAGGTAATAAAGTCTGACTCTATATGCACTGCAGAAGAAAAGATGCATCGACTTCCAAAAGAAGGAAAACGTAAAAAAACTTCCCATATCTAAAACCGTGAATGCAAAGAAGGAGGGGGGGATAGAACTTTAAAATGCCTTTGTAGAGTGTAGCATTGAAGCTAAGTACTATATCCAGTGAAGCTGTGAGTACTACGTGCCAGTAAAACCTACGTTATCTAGGACATTGGTTGAGATAGAGCTTTTTAAGAGACATCACATTTGTTTGTCTCTTGGGATGTTCAGACAGATTAAAGAACTCGAAAGGCAGAGAATATTTGAACAAAAAAGGCGCTTTTATTGAATATACTTTTTAACACAGTGGTTTATCTATATATGTTAGAATGAAAGTAAAATTACTGTTGCAGTAAAGGCGGAATATTTTCTCATATTCTCCTGGTGAGGACAGTGTCAGTAATTTAGAATTAGCAATGAGTGAATTCAAAGGGTCCAAAGGTTAATCTGGGTGAGCTGCCAAAGTGTAGCTGCTTATTTGATCTACTTAAGCCTCTTGGGCTTGCAAAAAGTGAGGCAAGGTTCTTGTATTCTAAGGCCAGAAAGGATGATTGATCTAACCTGACTTCCTAAAGGCCACAGACTTTTCCCAAAATAATTCTTACAGCACATTTTTAGAAAAAACATTCAAAAATCTTGATTTCAAAGTTGCTAATAATTGAGCATACACCATAACACTTGGTAAATTGTTCCAATGATTAGTTACCCTCACTACTAAAGAAACAGGCCTTATTTCCAATCTGAATTCATCTAGCTTTAACTTCCAGTCACTGGATTCCATTCTTTTCCTGCTGGACTGAAGAGCTCATTATCAAATATTTGATCCTCAGGTACGTACTTCCAGACAGTGATCAAATCACCCCTTTTTCAAGCAAAATAGTTTTAGACTCAAGGAGATCAATCTACCAGCACATGTTCCAATCCTTTAACCATTCTCATGACTCTTCTCTGAACTCTCCAATTCAAATCAACATCCTTCTGGAACTGTGGCCATCAGAAATGTAAACAATGTTCCAGCTGTATTTGGCACTGGTGCAACTACTGAGTTAATATAAACTTTTCTAATCTAACTAGTGATGCTCATTTATGCACCCAAGAATTGAGTCATTTTGGCCACAGCAGCAGTTAGTGATCAGCTTCTTATCCACCATGACCCCCAAATGTTTCTCAGAGTCATCGCTTCCCTATCATGCAAGTATGGCCTGAATTCATTGCTCCTAGATGTATATGTTCCATTTGGCTGCATGCAAAAATCCTCTGGAGAGGCCTCAACTTCCCGAGAATGCAGTTAGAGCTGATGGTGCTCAGCCCTTCTGGGGATGCTTAGTATCTTGCAAGGCTGGACCCTTTGGCTAACCATCTAGACCAGGCCTGCACAATTCGGAAAGCAGAGAGGGCCATATTACTGCAAAAAAACCAGCTGCAGGCCGAAAAACCCCACCTTCGTCCTGCCCCCATCCACTTGGCTTGCCCCACCCCTACTCACCCCCCCGCGGGCCGCACAGTGAGCCTGTGCCGGCCGCATGTGGCCCCCGGGCCGCATGTTGTACAGGCCTGATCTAGACAATCTCCCAGGAGACCTCTGCCACATTCTTCAGATGTTTGGACTGGAAAAGCATGTGAAAAAAAGCTAGTGGTATTTTAGTATTTTTGCTTCAATTATCTTTTGGAACTTTAGAGGTGCATAGAAAAGAAACAAGGATAAATTGTTAAGCTAACATTTTGAACGTTGAATTGAATGATGGGTAATAGTTGCAGGTAATTTAGCCAAATTAGTTCTCCTATGCCTATTTAGAATGTCAGTCCAGTACAACCCTGTTTATTGGCATATTTGAGACACTCAGCCTTCTCTTGGAGGATATATAGACACACTGAAATCACATCACGGTGTACATTTACAGTTCTGTATTAACACATTTCTTGCTGTGGTTTAATTATCTCTAACTCTTCAACACTGCATTTCTGTTAGAATTTATGAGCATGGCCACCTATAAGTGTACTGTTCCGAGCTGAAAATGAGTACAAATAAAGTTAAATAACTCAAATGTTAGGAGTACAGTAAAAGAGTCTGCCAACATAAGTCAATAAGGATGTATTCTGGTGCTAAAATAGATCACACACTTCTATACTAGTATGCTAAACAGTGATGTTTCTGAGAGTGAATTACTTGTATATGCATTTCCCTGGAAAATGCCTCACACCATATACTCACTCTAGTTAAAATCAGTTAAGAAGCTGTTGCTGCTAATTGAGCTCTCCAGAACCAGTGCTAAAGGTTTCTCAGCTGAAATGCATTCACTATAGCTCACCATATCACAGGGACCTTTCAGAGCATGATACAAGGTGGTGCTGGATATAGAGCTGGCTAACATTATTATGCTGTTGTGTTGCATTTCACTTCACGGTAACAATAAGAAATTCATAAATTATAGCCTTAATCCTGCTCCCACTGAAGGCAATGGTAAAACTTGCATGTGTTTCAAAGAGAGCAGGAACCGGGTGCCTTGTATTTTTTCATGCTCTGAAGCACAGCATTAGGGACCTGATCCATAGCCCACTGAAATCAATGGGGAATCCATAAACTTCAGTGAGCCTTTGATCAGGCCTATAAATATTACGATTATTAGCACTTACAAAATGAAGTAAATAAAATTCTATGTTACATGGACAATTATGATGAACATGCCATGGTATTTTATAGGCAATAAAGCAAAGATCTCTCCTTCCTTTGTTTTTGTTGCAAGTAGTGAAATTTCAGTGCCTCACTTTAATTACAAAAAACCCACACTCTCAAAAAAACAATCCTGTCTGCTAAAACGCAGGTGCAAACACCAGCAAAAGTTGTTAGTAAGGATCACAGCCATTACTGACAGGAGCAGAGCTATTGCTACGTTATACAAACAAACGAGTATGGAGGAAAATTCACATTTTCCATACGGCTAATGTGAGGCTAGAACAAACTTTATGTATATTTATCTTTAAAAAATGTTACATTTATATGCACTTCTTCATGGGTCTCTCCCTCCTGCCACCTCTTTTCCAGTCAACTAAATACAGTAGCCCTGTTGTCTATTCATATGCACCCATTTCATGAATTAGACAGTCATCAGGTCATGCCTTACTGTTTAGTTATTTTTAGCCTCCACACTTCACCTGGCAATTTTTGCAGCTGAAGTGCTGCCATCTGGAGTTGTTAATGGCATGCTGATGGAAGTGTAATCACTGCATGACTTTGTTCTGCACTTCCCCAGGATGCAAAAAAATTGAGGTACATGTTTAATTTGTTATTTTGTGCTTACACCTGCTTGTGATCAAGTGTGATAGATAATGTATAGTTTTGTGCTTTTTCAATACATAGTCTAATAAATTCCTACTATGCATCAAGTTACTAGCATCAGCAAAACATACCAGCAGATACTAAAAATATCCATTGCAGTGAAACCCATTGTTTAATATTCTTTGTTTTCAAGAAAGTTTACGTACTTATGAAACCAAAATGCAAGGCTATCTATCTTATTAGGAGATCCCTGCTCCTGCTGGATTGTCAGCAAGGATAATTAGAATGCCAATTCTCGCTCTACCTTTCAGGCCTTTGCCTGCAGAAAGGATAATTTAGCTGCATTATCTGATTTGTCTCTTCTCTATGGACAGCAGAGAACAAAATATTGTGTTCTCAGCTATACCAATTTATACATCAGGACAGCGAGCCCGGCTTTCCAGTGGGTAAGGAGTTTTTCTTATGCAAAAAGAAACAGTATGAGATAGTGGTGCCCAGGTGGTTTCTTACAGCACTTTAACAGGGAACAATCAGAACCATGATTATATTCACACCAAATGGACTCCCCACCCCAATGAATTATTCCAATTCAAAAAGGAAGCTCAGCCTGGTAGGAAAGATAGGTCTAAATTACAGTAGAGGAGAGAGAGTGCATGGCACTGTATAGTTCATAGAGAAAGGCACAATGCACTCCTCATAGAGGCTACAGTATAAGAGCCTCAAACTTTCAAGGGACTGAGCAACAGTAATGCCCATAGGTTTCATTGCCAATTGAGGGCGCTTGAATATCTCCTGTTGGTATTAAAGCACATTGGAAGATTGGTCCCTCTCTTTGGGGAAACTGGAGATTTTCAGCTTCCACACTAAATATCTTTCATACAAGTCAGTCATCTTACACCAGATCTTGTAGACATGTCAACTCAAGAGGCACATTTAAATGAAAGAATGCTGCAACTCATTTGTCACATTAGACTAAAGGGACCATAAAAGAATAAAATCAAACTGCTAAGCAATGGCCATAATGGATGTACCAACTCTCTTCTCCCAAAACAGAAGAGATTGAATTTGGATGCAAGACACCAGGGAGATTTCACACTGAAGAGAAATACTTTGGAACTAGCAAGAACACTAAAGGCGTGGCTGAAGTTATTGAACTTAGAAAAATCAGACTATATACTTGACCATCTACAGTTAAGAGGTACTTAAGTTTGAAAAATTTGGCCAATAGTATGTGGTAAATGATAGACAGAGGATCCACTTTGTATGCAAAGTAAGTTTGAATCACACCTTTTTTTAAAGAAGTGTGAGTTTAAGAACTCCTATTTTGCCTAAAATTATCTTTTGAAGATCAGCCCACCTGAGGGACTATAAATCAATATTCATGGACATTAGAAGTGTTACTCTTTCTGGTCAGCATAGTCAGTCAGCTGCTAGCCACACTATCACATATTATAATTGTATTATTTGTATTAATGCTACATTTAAAATTTGATAAGATGTATTCTGTAGACTGAACTACAATAATTCTGATTTATAACTCCTCCTTCCTCAAGAAATTCTAATTAGAAGTGGGAAAATACCATTATTTTCCATATTTGTCTGAATTCTATTATAAATTCTCTCCAGCTTTGCATACTATTGGATTTTTAGACTCCAATTCTGAAATTGGATTTTTGCAGGCATTCCCTTGCAAATGAATGGGCCTGTGCTCAGGACAATGTGTATGGGGGAGGTGTCTGCCCACGGAGATCTGATTGCAGGGCTGGGGCCTTTGTGAACATGCAAGCTCACCAATGCACATAGAAAGCAAATACGAAGCTTGCAGGTACAAGTATTCAGTATATTTATATTGACAGAGGGAGGGAAGGACAGAGATATTTGTACTGATCAATATATTTGGTGTTATGATTGGTCAACCCTAGAAACACATTAACAAAGAAAGCTGGGCATCACTGTAGTAATGAAGAGAAACACCTTGAGATGAACCTTCTGTTGTTGCATGCAGAGCACATACCAGCCATCCTTTCAGCCTTTTCAGAGATGCTGTACTTATCTATTTTCTCAGGCCTAATCTAGAAAGGTCAAGATTCCCCTCTCTGCTTTACTACTATAAATGTATAGGCTTGACATGAGAAGACAACACAGGAAAAAGTTGCATTATAACAGAAAATCCTTCGTTTTAAATTTTCCCCAATAGTAAAATGGCTTACTTTTGTTTTTATTGTATTTTGTTGTTTGTTTCTGAGTGAAGAGAACAGATTTTTCTTTTCCAGAGTATTGTTTTGGATAGTTTTTGAAAAGCTGAATGAATATTAGTGAACTTTAAGTCAATAATAACCATTTGCCTGAAATATCAGTTTCAATACCATAATTTCACTAATAAATGGAAATCTGAGTTTTAACTGGAATAAAAAAAAAGGAGCCAGTTGTCTGATTCATACACTCTGGGATTAAAGTGCCTATTCCATTCTACATAAGCATCCAATATTTCATATAGGGAGCTTGACATCTTCTTGTTCCCTGTCTGCAAACACCACTTTGAAAATGGGACAACTAGAATAACTCAAGTCCAAGTGGTCTCCCACCACCTAATAGTTTCACACCAAGAATTCCTGCCATTGCATCATAAGCGTATTCATTAAATCAGCAATGGTACTTCCTCACCAGAAACAACTTTAATCCAAAGCCACTCTCTTTTGGATTTTGATGCCCTCTGTTAGTAAAATTCCCAAATCTGTGAAAGACAAATTAAGGACAGGCAGCTTACCATTGACTCACACAGTTAGCCTAATTAGATTCAGTGAGACTGCTTGCAGAAGTATACTGATCACCAGTCTGAGTAAGGGATCAACAGTCCAACACATTGGTTATATCTACACTGCCATGTAAGCCTGGGTATCAGACTCAGGCTTGAATCCAAACTCTCCTCCCTACTTTAGTAACATCAGGAATGATCACACATGCCAGGAAATAGCAAAGAAGCTATCAGTTGCAAGTTTATGAGACCGGTGACCAGTGCAGGGAGTGGATTAAGCAGCTCAGGAGCTAGTACCAGGAAAAGAAAAACACCAGGATCGCACTTCAGGCAACTTGTACACAACATGTCCATTTTCTGAAGACTGTGTGCTGAGCACAGAGCCAAGGATGGTGCACAATGATTCAGTCAGCTGATAGCATCCTGCTGGCATGAGAATCCAGCATGGGGTCTGATCGCAGTCAGCAGCAGGTGCTGAGTGAAGTTACTCTGTTGTTGAAACTGGTCCCAGAGGAGCCTTTGCAGCAGTAGCAGCACATTCGGGGGTTGTATTCGGGAGGAGGGTTTTGATGTCTGCTGCAGGTGCTGTGGCAACATCCATCAGTGTCTTTGCCACTTCGTGACACAAGAGTGGAAAACAGCTCTTGCTTCCAGTGACTCCTCCTCCACGTCAATGGTGCTGGTAGCACACAGAGCAAAAATGACTGTTTTGCAAGATATATTGGCAGACTGACTGTGCATCCTGAATGCAACAGGAAGTTCAGTTTCCCCACAGTGCACCATGGTCAAAGGGCCAGAGCAGCTACATTTTGGGAGAGTATGAGGGAGTCTGGAATGCGGTTGGTTTTCTAGGGGTTCCTTCTAGAGACTGACACTTGCTCAATCCCCTACCCAGAAACTTGAACAACTATGTACGCCACCTTGGACAATTTGATGTGCAATATTTCATGCACACGTAAGCATGGACACTGGGGTTAAAATAAAGAAAAAACTTCTTGGTGTGCCTGAGGAGGGGAACGGGGGTTGAGACAGGGGAGCGTCAACTGAATAAATCTGGGAAAAGCCAGCAGTTAAATTCTATACGGTAAGATTCCCACCCTTACTTCAGGGTGCCTTAACACTAATCCCAACTTTAGTCCTTCTCTTGCAGTTGTGAGTAGCTGATGTGTTCTGGCCACATCCATCCTCCCCACAGTTAGCTGTCCTGGTTTGGAGAAGTCCAAGGATTCTGGCAGGTCAGTGCTGCCTGTGCTGCTCCAAGCTGGCACTCTTTCGGGTTAATTGCTAGGCAAGGCATATCAGGGTACGGTTACACTATCCGCCAGATCGGTGGGTAGTGCTTGATGTATCGAGGATCGATTTATCGCATCTCATCTAGAAGTGATAAATCAATCCCCAGATCAACTCCTGTACTCCACCTCGACAAGAGGAGTAAGCGTAGTCAGTGGGGGAGCGGCCGTAGGCTGCTCTCTCTGTAGTTTCAGCATAAGCCTCCTAGCTCTGTAACATGCATTGCCTGAGAGAGTTGCTGCCACTCTGCATTATCCACTGTTACGCAGAAGTCTGAGCTGAGCCCTTGGACAGAGATGATCCTTGACAGAGTCCTGATCACCAGAAAGGCACTCCCAGCAAGACATGGAAGCTTCTCTTTCCTTCTCCTACCTCTGGCTAGGCTGTCTTAAGGCTTAGCCAACTGGATGTGACAGTGGTCACGATCAGGGTGATGGCCAGGCCCATTCAAAGTCTTGTTCTTATATTCCCAGCCAGGCCAATAGCTTTTTATTGCCTCTCCCCCACAAAATATAACAGTCCTTTCACCAAAATGCCCCAAACTGTCTCAACTAAAATGCAAAGAGGTCTGACCATATGTGAACCATGATATGGCGGGCCCCAGTCAATCTATGGCAGTTGACACCCACTTTTTCATTTTACCTCATGTGAGCCAAGTTCTAGAGATGGGGTGAAGGAGTGTGGTTCAGAAACCCTAGAAATGCAACTCTACTTCATGTGATCTGGGCTCTCACTACTCCAGGGACACCTGAAACCCACTTCCTGCATGCCAGTATCTTGGTGTTTGTTCTCATCTATGAGGGTCTGCCCCTCCATGTAAGCCAAGTTAAGGGGCATTGTCCTTTCTGTGAGTGTCTGAGCTCCTCTCCCTAACCCCTTCCAATGTGACCCAGGATCTGGGGAAGTCCTGCCCTTCTGGGTGGGGAGTTCAGAACAGACATGCTTGGAGCATGCACCAAGAACGCTGTGGGGACTGGGTGAGGAGCTGAGAATGGGTATGTTTGACACCTACCAGAAATTCTCCAGCACTAGGAAGGAGGGGAAGGGAACACCCTTGACATGACCTGACTGATCAGTTCACACATCTCAGCACTATTGTTTCAGGCTATATTCATCCCCACTGGGTATTCTGTCATCTGAGACCATCTTATTGAGATGAATGAACCACTTCACAGCTCTGTGCCTGCTCTGCTGATGATGGATGTGCAGAGATCTTTCCATCCATTCTACCTCTAATTTCATACAATATTATAATGGACCACGAGCTCTGCTCTCACCAAGATTGGGATTTGGGAAGCCCTTCCTGTTAAAAGGAAGACTCTTAGTGCTCTAAAAATCAGACTGTCTTAAAATTTGCTATGCCCCATAGGAGTTCAGGCTACAAATCCATATACGGGACTGTCTGAGCAAGGGGTTGGTTCCCAAAATGAATCTGCATTTCATTAGATTCACAGATTCCAGCAACTTAGAAGTTTGAAACCCACCCTGAGAAGAAATCTAGCAATGAACTATAAATATTTGGAGGGAAATATGGAAAATCTGCCATTGTCAATGTTTGTTTTTGCTTTAGAAATGTAATCTGAAAAGAAGAAAATTCAGAAGGTGCTGAAGCTATTTTTGAAAATAAGTTACACATTCAAATGTTCACTGGGAGGCAACAGGCAAGATGCAATTATGGGGTGCAGGAGTACATGGTAACTGAGAGGATTGTCTCTGCAGTGAGGGATGGGAATAGGGGGCAGGGAAGAGAGGGATTAGGAGGAGTGGGATGGAAGATGACAATGTTTGGAGAATATGAGGGGTAGAAGAGAATGTTGGGGGTTAAAGGGAATTCTCCCTTTCTTTCTGTGTCCTGGGATTTGGAGGAGCCCTACCTCATAGCAAAAGTCTGAGCCCCTCTCCCTGTCTGTGTATTCTGGGGGAATCCTTTTCTTATGGGTTGGAGATAAGCAGTCCTCAGTGGTGAAAGAACAATTCAAGGACTATTTATAGAAGCTGGACATGCACAAGTCCATGATCTAATGCATCGGAGAATGCTGAGGGAGTTGGCTGATAGGTGCCATTGGCCATTATCTTTGAAAACTCGTGATCAGGGGAGATTCCAGATGATTGGACAAAGGCAAATATAGTGCCCATCTTTAAAAAAGGGAAAGAAAATTTGGGGAACTACAGACCGGTCAGTGTCATCTCAGTCCCTGGAAAAAAAATCATGGAGCAAGTCCTCCATTTTGAAGCACTTGTATGAGAGGAAGGTGATCAAGAACAGTCAACATGGATTCACCAAGGACAAGTCATGCTGGACCAACCTGATTGCCTTCTGTGATGAGATAACTGGCTCTGTGGATACAGGGAAAGCAGTGGACAGATACATCTTAACTTTAGCAAAGCTTTCGATATGGTCTCCCACTGTATTCTTGTGAGCAAGTTAAGTATGGATTGGACGAATGGACTACAAGGTGAATAGAAAGTTAGCTAGATCATCAGGCTTGTAGACAGATGGCCCTAGGGCTCGTCCCTCTGCGGGGCGATGGGGCACCACACCGCCTCACCTTCTTCGCTCAGCCGGGTTGGGGAATACTTGGCCTGGAGCTCAAGTGCTCAGACTGGTCTGAGCAGTAACAGTTCGGTAGGCCCAGGCCCTGAGGCAGGGCAGGGCAACACACACATCCACAGTCAGGGCTCAGACCCTCGAGCAGGGGCTGAGCATCACCAGACAGCTAGCACTGGTGTCTGGCTGAGGGGGAGACTGTCACTCACGGGTAAGGGTGGCGGGGGGGGGACGTAGGCCCACCCACTCCACTGTGTCCCAGCCCGGGGCCATAGCAGTGGTAACGGACCCGCTGCAGTCAGTGGGGATCCTGACCGCAACACACTGACATTGGTTCTGGCTCATTCCCCGGGCCACTTCCTAACTCCCCCTCAAAGGGTACCTGGTTGGAAGCCGTGTCTTCCATGGGCTCCTCCGAATCGCTGTTGGGGAGCACAGGCAGCAGCTCCTCGGGGTATCCAGCCGGCAGTGAGCATGGCTCTTCCTCCGGGTAGCTGGCTTGGGGTAGGCTCAACCAGTCCTCCTCCAGGTAGCGGGCGCAGGGCAGGCTGGGCGGCTCCTCGGGGTAGCGTGGACTGGGTAGGCTCGGCCACTCCTCCTCCGGGTAGTGGGCACAGAGCAGGCTCAGCCAGTTCCCGGGCTCAGGCTGGGTCACAGAGGCTTCCTGCTCAGGAGCTCCACTAGTAGCGTCTGGCTCCTCCAGTGGCTCCCTCCCAAGTGAGCTCCGGGGCCGGGCCTTTATACTTCCGGGTTGGCATACTGACCCCTGGGGGGGGGGGGCAGGTTCCTCCAGCTCTGCCCACTTTGGTCTCTGGGGAGGCTTGTCCCTCTGCGGGGCAGTGGGGGACCACACCGCCTCGCTACAAGGCTCAATGAGGAGAGATCAACAGCTCAATGTCTAGTCGGCAGCCAGTATCAAACAGAGTGCCCCAGGGATCAGTTCTGAGGCTGGTTTTGTTCAACACCTTGATTAAGATCTGGATGGTGGGATGGATTGCACCCTGAGCAAGTTTGCTGATGACACTAAGCTAGGCAGAGGTAGATACACTGGAGGGTAGGTATAGGGTCCAGAGTGACCTAGACAAATTAGAGGACTGGGGTAAAAGAAATCTGATAAGGTTCAACAAGGACAAGTGCAGAGTCCTGTACTTACGGAAGAATCTCATGCACTGCTACAGGCTGGAGACCAACTGGCTAAGTGGCAGTTCAGCAGAAAAGGACCTGGGGATTACAGTGGAAGAGAACCTGGATATGATGCAACAGTGTGCCCTTGTTGCCAAGAAGGAGCTGCAGATGGAGGGAAGTGATGTTTCCCTTCTATTTGGCACTAGTGAGGCTACGTCTGGAGTATTGTGCCCAGTTTTGGGTCCCCCACTACAGAAAGGATGTAGACAAATTGGAGAGAGTCCAGTGGAGAGTAACAAAAATGATTAGGGGGCTGGGACACATGACTTGTATGTTGAGGCTGAGGGAACTGGGCTTGTTTAGTCTGCAGAAGAGCAGAGTGAGAGAAGAGTTTCCAAAGAGGATCGAGCTAGGCTGTTCTCAGTGGTGGCAGATGACAGAACATGCAGCAATGCTCTGAAGTTGCAGTGGGGGAGGTCTAGTATTAGGAAACACTGTTTCACTAGGAGGGTGGGGAAGCACTGAAATGGGTTACCTAGGGAGGTGGTGGAATCTCCATCCATAGAGGTTTTTAAGGCCCGGCATGACAAAGCCCTGGCTGAGATGATTTAGTTGGGGTTGGTCCTGCTGTGAGCAGGGGGTTGGACTAAACGCCTCTTGAGGTCTCGTCCAATTCTAATCTTCTATGATTCTAAGGGTGTCTGGGCCCCTCTCCCTGACCTATGTGAGCTGGGATTTTGAGAGGAGAGGGAAATGAAGGGAATGCAGATGAAAACATCTGGCAGCCAGAAAAAGAATGATTAAGGCTATATCTACACCACAATTTATTTCAGCATGTTGCTCAAGAGGATGAATAAATCATAAGTTACACTGACATAAGGGGTGGTGTGGACAGCACTATGTCAACAGGAGAGCTTCTCTCACTGACATAACTACTCCAGGCCCCGCAAGCAGCAGAACCTAAACTGACCAGGAGAGCTTACCACTGTGCCGCTGCATCAGTGCGTCTGCACCACTGTACTCTAGTGTAGCTGGGCCCTAGAAGGATATATTGTGTGTGGGGTGAGGGCGGGGGTCTGGCTGCAGTATGTAGGGGAGAGGCCTGGATTATTATCAGAAGGGTGTTGCGCTGGAAGGAAGAGCTATATATTGCAGGGAATAAGGGGGCAGGGGTTGAGGGAGAGAGACACACACACACCCGTCTTCTCTCACATGCTTAGAGTAATTTTAAGCATGTAATAAAATGGCCAATGTTTTGGGACTTCGAAATCTCATCCATGGTCTCTCACCAACCCTGTTAGCAACCACGCCTTTGAAACATTGCAACAGTCATTATCCCCATTCCACTAAACAAATTGTAGAGATGCGGGGAGGAGCACAGAGCAATCACGTAGCAATCATGGTCTAGTGGAAAGACCACTGGA
Organism: Dermatemys mawii; assembly: GCA_007922305.1. NCBI lineage: Eukaryota > Metazoa > Chordata > Testudines > Dermatemydidae > Dermatemys > Dermatemys mawii. Next base: position 925,366 of record ML677364.1, on the reverse strand, counting down.
CTGGGGCTATTCCTAGCTCTGCCACTGGCCTGCTGTGTGACCTTGGGCAAGTCACTTCACCTTTCTATGCCTGTTTCCCATTTGTACAATTGGGATAATGATGAAAAGAGCTATATTAAAAAAAAAATCTGTGTCTTTGATTAATTTCCTAGCCACAAGAGCAGATCACCTACAAACGTAGGTGAGAATTATAACTGACTAAATGACTATTAACTCTGACTAAACATGTGTCTGTTTAAAAACTAGGAAATTAAATAGAAAAAAAAATCATTACCTTGGAATTAAGGGCTGCCTAATGGTTGCTTGTGCCCTTCCAGCATGTCACATTCAGCAGATCCCAAGCTTCTGAAAAATCAGAAAATACAGAGTTCAGGTAAATGCTGCCCATACACACCCTCTTTGAGGGATACATATCTTTACCCCACCCAGCCTTTTCACCATCATGGACAGGTGCTACCTGCCTTTGCTCAAGCACTCAGCTACTCTCCACCCAATTTAACACACTTGTAAAATTTTACAACCATGCCATCCCTTCCTTTTACAACCCTGTCACACTTGTATACCAGTTACCACCTAAACCTTTCCAATACTCACCATTAAATCCATAGATTGCTCTCATCTCTCACCTCCCTAGTGACAATACCCATTGCAAGAACACCCCAGTGCCTTGCTACTGACATAATGTAGACAATTCTGTACTGAAAGGACACACTCTGGAACCTCAAGGTACACAAGCACCTCTTGATAACACATGGGGGACTCAGACTCAGATCTCCCTATATCACACAGTTACAGCTCTGTGATCATCCCCAAACTAATTCCCAGATCTCCTAGCACCATCACAGCTCTTCCCAGCATCTCCAGTTTATTCCTCCATCATTCAATAGAGCTACACCTAACACAGTGAATGCAGCTGGAATGCATACAAGTAATTCCCAGTGGTCACTGCCTGCTCTGGAGAGATGGGGATAGCCTGGTTTTCATAAGTCTGAGTTTTGCTGAACCCTATGTTCTAGACAGGCACAAATCAATCACCAGGAACCTTAACTCTGCATTAGCCTATTTTTTTTCCATTTAATTTGTATTACTTTAACACCTAGAGACCCCAAATAAGATCAGGGCTCCATTATACAATAAAGATGCTCAGCATCTTGTAAGAGACAGCACCTGTACCATGAAGTTCACAATATAAACAAACAAGACAAAGTATCAACATCATTTGGCAGATTAGAAAATGGGCATAAAGAGATTAAATGATTTACCCAAGATCACACAGGAAGTCTGCACCAGAAGCAGAAACTGAGCCCAGTTCTCCAGAGCAGGACCTAGCTATAGTTCTTAAAAAGGACAGCTCTTGTCTTTTTTTAAGAACTGTAGTTCCTATTCCCATTTATCATTCCTAACTTTCTTAGACCTAACCCTGGGCCAGGTCTTTACTGTGGACCAGATCGTACCCCCAATTCACATGCAAAAATTGCTCAAGCCCTATCCAGGGCTTCTTGTCCCTCATCTTCCAGGGACACTCAAAGAGCCACAAGCAACCAAAGTACATAGGACTGAGACATTGCACAAACTGGGCAGAGGCAAGATAAAAAGATTAGGGCCTATTTTATAGTGCTCTCCTCCCAGACCCAGCTTTGCTCCTCCTGAGTCAGTTCACTCCCTGGATTAATTTGCTCTGAGCTCTCTCAGGGATTCCAGGGAAAACAGTTTCCAGCAGGTTTAGGTAACCTTTTTAACAAACAAAATCAAAACCTTACAAACTCTTCCCTCAAAAGTCTGAGCAGGGCAAGTTATCCCTTCATCAGCCCTCATGGCAGTAATTCCAGTAACCAAGATTTCTTGTCTTTTACCTCAGGAATAGAAGACTCCACATAATCTCTCTTCTGTCCATTTGGTTTCATGGAGCAAGTCCTCTTTTCAGTAGCAGTCCCATGGGAACACTTCCCTAACCCCTCAGCTTCCTGGAGGATGTTGTACTGTCCCCTCCTCCATTGCCTAATGCCCTTATTTATGAGAATCAGCTATTTAACTTCCAGGTGCATCAGACAGGGTTAGTGAGCCATCCTCCGAGCTGCAGGCCTCTGACCACAGAGGAATAGTACCCCTTATACCTTCACAAGCAGGTAGTAGCTGGGCTTGCATTTGGTGGGGGCAGCACAGCACAGGGCTAGGAGGGATACAAACAACCCCTCCCCCGACCAACAATATGGTGATTCCTCAGCAAACCAACAGCATGAGGCTATGCAGAGCACCCCTTTAAAGGGATCCCTAGGGGGAACTTCAGTCAGAGAAAGGTAACAAAAATTAAAAGGCCAGGCAGGGTGACCAGATGCCCCAGTTTTATAGGGACAGTCCCAATATTTGAGGCTTTGTCTGATATAGGCACCTATTACCTCCACCCCATTCCTATTTTTCACACATGGTGCCTGGTTACCCTAGGGCCAGGGGAACTAATTTATGAGTTGCATCTCCCCTGCATCATCCAGTCATGCTCTCATTGATGTCATTGTATTTATTTGCCACAGACTTCACTGAATCCCCAAATCTGAAAATATTTAAGCACAGCGCAGGTATAAATTTACTCACTTAAGTATGCCCATTGAAGTAAGTGGAACTATGAGTAAAGTTACATCCATGCTTAAGCAAGACCAAGACCTGTATATGTGTGTATGACCATGCTCCCCTCTACTGGATCTTTGTGTAGAATCTAAGTGTTATATTTGGATCCAGCAGAGAAGGAGATAGACACAGAGGGAGCTGATAGAAACACAGTTGTGGTGGTTTATTATTCTGTCTGCAAAGCTGAAACTAACATGAAAAATGGGACTTTGCACTGCGGGAAGAGGGTGCTCAAACATTTAAAAGGACAGGACATTACAGAAAGATCCTTCTATAGCTGGAATATATGCCTTAACACACTCAAAACCACCTTCACCAGATAAGGACACTCCACCAGAGAAGCAGATCACAATACGGAACAGGCCACCAAAAACCCAGAGAAAACCTACTCAATACAAAAAGAAAACCTCCTCCAATTGCATGTCCCTAGTTGTCACCTTACCTCACCGCACTGGAACTCATATAGGGTATCATCAAATAATTATAATGCATGCTTGCTGGGGACCTCATCCTGAAGGAAATCTTTCCAAACACCCTTTTCTGGCCTTCAGATAACCCCTCTGCCTCTCCAAGCTTATCATCAGAAGCAAGATCCCCAGGGACCAGGTAACACCAACTCAAGACAGCACCAGACCCTGCCATAACAACAGATGAAAAATCTACAGAGATATCTCCTCTGTTGCAATGATCAACACACTTTTCATGATCTATGGTTCTACACATGCCTCTCACATGTGGTGTACCTCATCCAGGGCACTAAATGCACCAAAACCAACCATGTAGGTGAAACCAGACAATCGCTATGCTCTTGAATGAATTCATACGGAAAATTAACAGACACCCTATCACTTGTGGGTGAATATTTTTTACAAAGCGATCACTCTATATCTGACCTGTCAGACTTCATCTTTGCACAACATTTTCAAAGACTAGCCTAGGAGCTTAAATTTATAACTCGGCTAGACACTAAAACTCATGGTCTGAACAAAGACAGTGGATCTATAGATTATTACAACAATCTAACCCACTAATCCTCCCCACTTTTGTCCTATGACTACGGGGATGTTAAAAGGCCATTTCACCTTGAATAGTACCTTATGCTAAACTATCTACTTGATCTTATATTTAGCTGTGACACACTCAGTACCTTTACCAGACCTGAAGAAGAGCACTGTGTAGCTTGAAAGTTTGACTCTCTCACCAGCAAATGTTCGTCCAATAACAGATATATTGCCTTACTGGCCTTGTGTCTCAGGAGAGTGTCACATATCATTCTGGTTGTAGAAATTAAGACTCTCCTAACCAGGAGTCATCTAGTCAAAACATCCATCAAACCAAGGAGTGCAGTCTCAACTGTTTGGAGGATAATAGCAATCAGTAAGGGGTGGGATGCTAGTGTTCATTAATCTCACATACACTTGTGCAGCCAGCTAGGCCTGAATTTAATAAAGATGAACAGTTAGCTAACAGATATTGTCCTCAGTGTATAACAAAAAACAAAGCACTAACTGGCAGCGTTTTGACTCATGTAGACAAATTCCTTTTTAGTACCATCATAATTTGGGGTCAGTGACACTACATCCTAATCAAGACACATATTATTCAAAACAATCTTGCTCAGTGTCTAATACCGTGAATATTTCTTTGACATTATCACTACCAGGACTAGACCCTGACACAGCACTATTTGACAAATTAGCTACTGTCCATTCAGTAGGTTATCTGGAAGACAGAATCTACAAAGAGCAACTGGATCTACCTCAACTACTGGTGTATCATGTACCAATGGAAGCCTGAAGAGCACTGCACTCAGCTTGTCATTCCAGGAATGTTTTTAACATCACAACTGCAGTGTGTTGCCACAGAGGCTTAGGCCAGTACAATGGGACAGCAGTAAGGGTAATATAATATAACTGGGCTGGATTGTGTAGTAACTAATTACAAGGAATTTATATGTGGAGGCCTAACTTGTCACTACTGCAAATTTCTGTTTTATTCCTCATGTACATAGCACTGTAAGATAAACTGGCATAGGTATTATTATAGTGCAGGATTCGGCAACCTTTCAGAAGTGGTGTGCCATGTCTTCATTTATTCACTTTAATTTAAGGTTTTGCATGCCAGTAATACATTTTAATGTTTTTTGAAGGTCTTTCTACAAGTCTTTCTATAAGATAACTAAACTATTGCTGTATGTAAAGTAAATAAAGTTTTTTAAATGTTTAAGAAGCTTCATTTAAAATTAAATTAAAATGCAGAGCTCCCCAGACTGGTGTTCAGGACCTGGCCAGTGTGAGTGCCGCTGAAAATCAGCTCATGTGCTGCATTTGGCACATGTGCCATAGATTGCCTACCCCTGTTATAGTGTATCAAAACAAATCTGTTATCCAAAGTGTCCCCAATATCAGGATGAAATTGAAAGGTATTACCAGTTTGTACACGCATATTAAATCCACTCATGTTAAATTTAAAAAACATTACTAGACAAAGATACACATTATTCAGTTTAGCAATGACATGCACAAGGCAAAACAAGTCTTGAATGACGTTGCCCATGAAGGAGATCTTGAAACAGTGATTTCCCACACGAGAAGTTACATTTATGGCTTTGATTGTGTTACAAAGAGTATTAATTTTAGCTCTTTTAATTATGTATTGCTGCTTAGACATTTTGGTAAGAGACCTTAAATCACATATAAAGGCTTTACCACTGCATCATATATTAATTTGTCCAAGGTGTCAGCTTAATTATAACAAGTTGCCTTATTGACTAATATATGCTGGCTATGCTAGTGTGTGTGTGTGTGTGTGTGTGTATGTGTATACACACACACACACACACACATTAAGCACAAAAATTATAACAGTGATACAGCCTAGAATGGACAATTCCATAATCCTATTGACTTATACTAAGTATCCCCTAACTCCTTGTAAGTATTTGGTATAAGCCAATAGGAAACATTGGCTTAAACTGATAGGAAACTTATCAAAACCAAAATACATTCATTTTATGTCTTAATACATGCTAGGGAAGTACCTGGAGACTAGCATGCAGGTCTGCAGAGCCTAGGGGGGCTGATATTCTCATAGTGCCGCTAGGAGACCATGCAAAGGTACACTCAGGGAGCACTATGGAAGTAGGTGCTACGGGAAGTACTGCCCAACAGACCCAGAGTGATAGTACTCTGAGGCTCTATGATTGGCCAAGTACCCCTACGTAACCCAGGGGTTGGCCCAGGAAGTTGTAGACAACTGCACAGATCTTGGACTGCTGCAATGCCAGATTTTTCCTTGTCTCCTGGTCTGTGACTCCAACCTGACTTTGACCCCAATTCCTCTCTCTTGATTCTAGCTTGCTACTGCTTCTGATCTCCAATCTCTGACTCCAGCCAGACTCTGACCCTTGTTTACAGGACCTGGCCTTATGATTTCTCCAACTCCTGCCCTGTAACTCCTGTTCCTGATGGCAGACCTCAGCCCAGCTGTGACTGCTAGGCCAGACCGCCTAAGCCCTGATCCTTTATAGTACCTTCACAGATCAGTACCTGGAATGCCAGTATCTAAAATAAAGATAAGGAAGGAACAGAACAACAAGTTAGAGCAGGGATTGGCAATCTTGGCATACGGCCCCACAGAGTAAGCACCCCTTGGCGGGCCTGACCAGTTTGTTTACCTGCCATGTCCGCAGGTTCAGCTGATCGTGGCTCTCACAGGCCGCCATTCGCCGCTCCAGTCCAATGGGGGCTGTGGGAAGCGGCACAGTGCTGGCCACCGCTTCCCGCATTCCCCATTGGACCGGAGCGGCAAACCGCGGCCCATGGGAGCCACGATCGGCCGAACCTGCGGATGCGGCAGGTAAACAAACCGGCCGGGCCCACAAAGGGTGCTTAGCCTGTGGAAGACGGGGAGGGGGGGCGTGTGCCAAGGTTGCCGATCCCTGATTTAATGAGTTGGGACAAATTGATGGGTTGGATTTTTGAAATGTGCAACTTTGGGAGCACACCTTCTGCCTAAGATGAATGTGACATTGCTGCACAAGACAGCTTCCTGGAGGCTGCTATCGTATAGATTACCTTTCCTGTACTAAATTATTATTAGCTTAGAACAATAAATCTGACATGGCTATTTAGCCTCTTGAATATATTTCAGAGTGTGGTCTGATAATTTACTATACAATTTATCCACAGACCTTAAGTTTTAATATCAGCTTTATTAGACTTCTGCAGGATTTTACAATGCTATAGGTTCCTCACTGCCACTCCGATATTTCCTTTTGCTGTTCTTTAAAAAAGAGACTTCCTTTGTTTGCTCTAACCTGGGCTGAACAGGATTGTTGTCTTAAGGATAAGAGATCCAAGCCCACTTAGGGTTCAGTTTAGGGGTTTAGCTGAGGTTCAAATAGGGCATAGACAAAAGAGCAAGTGAAGCTTATCACTTAAAGATAATGGACAAATTCAGCTACAGAACCAGGTCCTTTTAGTATATTAGGGCCACTGTTGCTAAAGAAGACTGGGAAACAGCAGTTCATCTTCCCAGCCCCCGTCACTTCCAAGATACTATGGATTTGGAGGAATCAAGCCTACAAGCCAGTCCATCAATAGAACGTTGAATTTTGTTTTGGGACCAAATACCAAAACGGTTCAAGTTTCACATGATTGTAAACTAAAGATTCCTGCATATTTCTAATAACAAGTCTGATTTATTTTGAGGAGGGGTTGTTTTGTTTCAGGCTTCATCTTTGTTTCACCATTTGCAGATGATGTGAACAATCACATTTTTGTTAGTATTTCCTTGAAGTGCTGCAGTATGGTCATAACCCACACCTTTAGTCTAAAAATTCTCTCTCTAGTTTGATAGGTCATTCTTCTACTACGTGTTTGTGGACTATTTATACAATATAATTAAACATGGAGTGATTGCGTCATGATTTAGACCCTTTCCCCCTTACTTTCTCCTGAATTATTATTAGGGAAAATGTGTTTTTTTTCATATAACATTTTAAAACCTGACTCAGAATACCCTTTTGGAAAAGCAAAATACCTAATTTATTCTAGCACATAGGTAATAGCTAATCAAAGAAGGATTTACAGTAATTTAAGCAATGTATTATAGCAGAGTCTTCAGTTTGAGGAAATGAGTATGCAGTATCATGCTGCTAACAAATGCAAAGACACTCGCTTCACTCCCCTCTGCCAGTGTCTTCACAGTCAGTAGCCTCTATCTGAGATAAATAATATTTGCCGGATAAAAGGAACTCTTTAAAAACATTTCATGACAAGCCACAGTGTCACATCATATAAATTAATAACAAAAAAACAGAGTTTTCAGAGCAATATGAGAAAAGAAATTTTCCACTTGCTCCCAAACTGGGAGGCAGGCCAAACTAGCCCATATGCAAAACAGCAGTAAATGATTCAAACTTGCCTCCTGGTTAATTTATGTTTAACAAGGGTATTAAAGTTTCCTGGAGACTAAGGGCTGGGCTACACTGCAGGGAAACGGGGAGCGAGTTTGACCTAAGATTCTCCAACGTAACTGAAGTTGCGTGAGAAAAAAGTATTCTATATAGTGTCCTGTAATAGTGGAAGATTTTTATTTCCCTCCTGAGAAGCCAGCTCCATTTTGGGCATGATTAGAGCAAGGAAATTTCTATACACATAGGATATTTTCCATTTGACAGAACTGTAAATTACACAAGCACACAAAAATCACTCACACAAAGAGCAACTGAGTCCAGTCATTAGTGACTGCTGCCAACAAGTAACTACAATCAGTGCTTGCTACATTGTTAATATAGCAGAAGGTGCACTTACAGAGACCCCAATGAATAAAAGAGAAGCTATGAACATGTAGTCTTATTCCTTAGTTTTATTTTTAAAGAAGGTCCCTACCATACTATGTTAAAGCTAGAGCAGAGACAAAAAGGGCAAAACACAACATAAAGATTATTGTTCAGTTGAGAGGTTCCCAAAATAGAAGTGCCATAGTAATTACACGTAAACAGAAAACCATGACAATTAAATCAGTTTAGTGAACACAAATTAATTACTACAATTTTCTGCATGGTCACTAAATTGGCAACAAATGCAAAAACCTTTCTTTAGGTCTGTGATGGACAAAGAAAGATAGAGATATATTCTTAAATATTGTAGATGTTTTAAATGCCTATTGTTGTTGGAGAAACATGATGTTCCATGTATGTACATGAAACCCCAAGAAATTATTTTAGCTCCTTCAAAATGGAGTACATGAAAGTATTACCTACCAGGAGAAGGATGTGACTTATTTGTACATCATTTCCAGGTAATAACATTGCAGTGCACGAAATAGTAATTGGCAAGCAGGGTTCTGGAGAAAGTTCTGATTCTCACATACATTCTGTCTGAAACTTTCAGAACTAAATCTGAAACCATAAGGAAACTCACTAGGGTTTCAGATTTTCCAGTCAATGCCCTTCTTAATTCTCAGCTGATGGCCATGTAGCGCATTTCCCCCCTTGTATTATTTGGCAAGAGCTCGTCCAACAATTAACTACCATTACAGTTACAAATTTGCACCTTATTTCCAGTCTGAATTTTTTAAGCTTCAGCTTCTACCCATTGAGTCATTATGCCATGTCTGCTAAATTAATGAGCTGTAGCCAATGATTTTAGTGTATTATTCATTTATTGTGTGATATTATAATTAATTAACATGTCATGTCATACATAATCATTGTATATAATCATTGCATGCTAAATAGAGTTAAGTTGTAGGATTAATAGATTGATCAGAATTTAGAAGGAATAATTATGCATTAGATATCTAAGTAAGGATGGCTGAAACACAAGAACTATAGGCCATAGCCTGTAAAGTTTTATTTTAGCCATTTTAGGCCTTGGAGATAAGAAATGGTAACATAAGTAAGTGACCAAAGAATAACTCCATGCCATATGATTATGGGAAAAGAGATACAAGGGTTAATATTGCAAAAAAAAAATACCTGGAAGATTAATTTTAAATCACAAAAAATGCTTTAAAGGCACATCTGTCTTTAACATGTGTCAGCCACAGGACACAGGTTATGTATTAATGCTCATAAGAATAAAAGGAACTATTCACAACCTATAGGAACTGGGGTACCTGTGGTTTCTAGGGGCACCAGACCAATAAGGAAAAAGAGGATTGACATTTTTGTGTACGTGTGCAGAAGGTATGTATAGGCAGAATCACATTATAAAAAGGGGGTGCCCAGAGTGGGAATATTGAGCTTTCTATGAGAAAACTCCAACAGGAACCATCCCTCTACTGAGGATCACTCCATGACAGACCCATCAGACCCTAACACTGTCTAGGTCAGAGGATGTGAGCATGTCTGTAAGCTATCACTGGTGCATGGATGTATCTAGGAGTTGTATGTGCTGTGACATTCCTAACTTTGTTGGTAACTTTTAAAAAAATATAGTGCACCTTGTTTTTGTGAATGTAGGTGTTACTAGCCTATGGTTTCATGTGTTCATATGAGCTCTAGATCTAAACCAGGCAGAAATAACAAACTTGAGATTGTAGCTGCCAGAGTTGAACCCTCAGTGGTGTAATATAACATTACTAAAATTACCTTTAAATAAAAATAAAGGCTACAGAGCCCTCTACTATCAGAAATCTACTCCTCAAGTTGGTACCTTTAAGTCCATTAATATGTCGCCTCTTAACCATCTCTTGGACAAACTAAATAGAATGAGCTTCCTTATTCTTTCACAGTAAGGCAGGATTTTCCAGAACTCAAATTATTCTTGTAACTCTATTGTGGACCCTTTCCAAGTGTCAATATCTTTGTTTAAAGTATAGACATCAGAACTGGACAAAGTATTCCAGTAATGCCTTAAAGCGGTAATAACATCTCCCTACTTCTACCCTATATTCCTCTGCATGAACATGCAACAATTGCATTTGCTGTCTAAAGCACATTATTTCACTCTGGGAGCTCATTTTCAGTTAGACAACATGACTCCAAGACAATTTTGAGGTCCGTGCTTTCCAAAATGCATTCTCACATCCTATAAGTATGATCTATATTCTGTGTTCCTAAACAGATGAACCTTGCATTTAGCTCAATATTAAAATGTATGTTGTTCATGTAATTGTAAGCCTTGCTTCATAGGTGCTGGCACTAAGGTGTGTGTGTGTGCGGGGGCAAACTACGGCCCACAGGCCACATCCAGCCCGCAAGACCGTCCTGCCTGGTCAGGGAGGCTAGCTCATCTCCTGTCCCTTGCTGTCTCCCCTCCCTTGCAGCCACGCTACCATATGTATGCGTATGTGCAGCACCCCCACTATACAAATTGTTCCAGCACCCCTGCCTAGCTTGCCAGGCAATCCAAATAGTTCTGTAGAAGTGACCTATCCTCAATATTTACCACATCACAAATGTTTGATCATCTGTCAACTTCATCAGCAATGATTTTATATTTTTCTTCACATCACTGATAAAGATATTGAACAGCATCAGGCCAAGAACAGATCTTTGTCCTCACTAGAATGTCCCCACTGAATGATAATTCACCATTTATAATAACGATTTGCTATTTAACAAGTTAACCAGTTTTTAATCTATGTAATATGTGCTATATTGATTTTGCATAGTGCAATTTTTTAATCAGAATATTGTGATGTATGAAGCTAAATGCCTTATGGGAGTCTAATTCTATTACATCAACTCAGTTACCTTTATCAAACTTGTAATAAAAAAAATGTTAAACACATTTGAAAATACTTATTTTGTATAATACCATGTTGGCTGGCATCATTTATACTATGTTTAATTATGTGTTGATTGGAACCCATATCAGTCCTTCCATGAATTTGCTTAGGACTAATGTCCAGCTAACCAGCCTATTATTACTCAGGTCACCCCACTTATCCTTTAAAACATTAGCACAACATAAAACATGAAAGCACAACAACATTAGCTTTCATTCAGGCCTCTGGAATTTACCCAGTATACCAAAATTTGTTAAATCAAATCAATGGCTCAGGAAGCTCATCAGCCAATATTATTAAAACTCTTTAGTTTTTCAGGCCTGCAGATTTAAAAATATTTAATTTTAACAGATATTGTTTAAGTACTTTATGTATATGCCACAGTTCTACAGAATCCTGCTTTTCATCTTGCTTATTTTAATTGAAGTATTCATTTATTTGGTGAGAGGAATGATAAAAGGTACGGTGAGTTTATTTTTGTGACACCAAGAAACAAGATGCAGCATGTTCAAAATTTCCCATCACAACTAAGCCTCCACATTTTCAACATGCAGGGTTAATTCTTCCCTTCCCACTGGACAATTAAACTCTGAGTAGTTCCCTGGAGATCAGTGACCAGTACTGGATAAATAGAAGAAGAGAGGAAGTAGAAAAAGTGCTCCCAGCATCAGAAGGGTAATAAAAGCATCAGTCAAATAGCCTCCTGGGGAAGGCCAATGATTGAGTTGGCATGGATATTGAACTTCCAGGTCAGGGTTGAGGCACACAGGCAGAGCAATATGTGGAAGTCTGTGCTGTAGCTGCTTGTTCTGCTCCTGTTCTGTAGTAAACAGAAGACTTTTCCGGGCTGTCAGTCTGGTAGTTTTCTGATGACTAAATCTCATTCTTTAAACAATATATGCACAGCGGCATATTTTCCCTACAGGACCGACTGTGACTACTTCTCCACTGAAAACCAGTCCCCAAATTGTGATATTGCAGCAATGCATACAATAAATAAATGTAATGCATTTGTTTCCACTGCCGTTATAAAGCTGAATCTTAGCCAGGAATTGGAGCTTCTCTTTGTACTGATGAAGATGAGGATCAGACAGCATGTCTTTGGTAAGAGGATACCAGATAAATCATGGTGCCCGCCAAAATAGGACAAGGAAAGAATTTAGGAAAAAAACAAAGCACCTCAATATTTTTACTGATTTGGAACTTAAACTGATCACATATTGTGTATGTGCATATTTTATGCCCTTAGCTGATTATGAGGTTGAATGGTTCTGGAACCAGAGTAGCATAGTTTTTCAAGGACTCTTTGCTATTTAGATATAAAATATCTAATATAAGATGCATATCAAGAAGAGTTTCCTTAAAAAACAAATAATAGCAAAGCATTATGAAGTGTCCACCACGGCACTGTCTGAGCATCATTTCCCAACTTCAAGTCAAGATAATACATGCTGAGAGAGAGAGAGAGAGAGAGAGAGAGAGAGGGAGTGAGTGAGTGAGTTTTCTGTTGAAACAGGGAGCATATACTCCACTTTGTCTGTGACACTGACTCAGAACTGAGCAAGCTTCCAGCCAGAACACTGCCTGCCCAGAGGAAGTTAAGTACACTCAGTAGAATATGAAGCACAACTATATTAATGCTTTCATCAGAGCATCCTCCCTAAAAGGTAGAGTTCCCATACTCTACAGTAGCTGAAGCTTTTTTGTGCCCTGTGGCAGGTCCGGCCCCACGGCACCCCTCTGGGGCAGGGACGAGTCGTGGCGGTGGACCTCCACCGCTCTATAACTCCCGATTACGGGGCAGTGTGGCCCTATGGCCAGAGTCAATAAAGTGTCCCCCTCTTCCAGGGTAGCGTGGCCCAATGGCCGGAGTCAGTAAAGTTCCCCTCTCTCAGGGGTAGCGTGGCCCGATGGCCAGAATCCCTAAGGTTCCCCTCTCTCAGGGGTAGCGCAGCCCAATGGCCAGAGTCACTAAGGTTCCCCTCTCTCAGGGGTAGCGCGGCCCAATGGCCTGAGTCACTAAGGTTCCCCTCTCTCAGGGGTAGCGCGGCCCAATGGCCAGAGTCACTAAGGTTCCCCTGTCTCAGGGGTAGCGCAATCCAATGGCCGGAGTCAATGAATTTCCCCTCTCTTGGGGGTAGCGTGGCCCAATGGCCAGAGTCAATAAGGTTCCCCTCCCTCAGGAGTAACGCAGCCCAATGGCCAGAGTCAATGAGGTTCTCCTCTCTCAGTGGTCGCGTGGCCCAATGGCCAGAGTCAATAAGGTTCCCCCTGTCTCGGGGCGATGCGGCCCAGTGGGTGCGGGGGTAGGGGGACCCAGGCCCGCCCACTCCACCGGGTCCCGACCCAGGGCTCACCTGTTGGTGGGGCTTCCCTACCCCTAGCTCTTCAGGGATCCACCCGCAACACGCCGAGCATACATGTCCCTTTAAAAGTTCCCTGGGTCACTTCCTACCCGTACTGCTGGGCTTTCGGTGTCCAGGGGTCTCCTGCAGCGTTCCCCCTCTGGGCCGACGTCCAGCTGGGCTTCCGGCAGCGTCTCTGCTGGGCTGGCGTCTGGAACCCAGGATCCTGGCTGTACCTCCATTGGAGCTGGCAGTATGCGTCCTTCCCCTCCGGCGGTCAGCCCCAACTGAGCAGCTCTGCAGGCGTTTATACTGCTCCTCCAGTTGGAGCATGCCCAGCAGGGCTTCCGGGGCATGGCTTCCTCAGCCCAGAGGGAAGGGTTAACCCCTGCAGTGCCAGTGCGGAGCCACTCCACCCCATCACATGCCCCCTCCCACCTACTGTCCAGGACTTGAGATAAGGAAAGCGTGAATAACCACGATAAAGGTTTGCATCTGGAGGAACAGGACACATCCCTTGACCAGCTGAGGATTTGGTGTACTTTTGATCACTGTTACTATTTCAAATTCCAGAAATAAAAATGAGTTCAGCAAATCCCCAAGATTGTGAAATGGCAATTACAAGGCAGACATTCTCAGGTGATGGCACAATCACAGCTTCTGCCAATTTCTCATTGCCCTGTTGTGCAAGAGAAGGATAAACCTCTCTTCATATTCTGCACAATCACAGCCTTGGGTTTCAAAAACTATTCATATTGCAATTGGTCCAACTTATAAACAGGATTCTTATAGGTCACTTCACCAGTCACAAGCCATCTAAATACCACAGAGATCTGTGAAGTTGTAAACAAGAGTATTTGAGGACAAATCCACAGACAGCTAAGGGCAAGAGATAATAAATTCCCTTGGGTCACTGGCAGCTGAACAAAGTTCTTCCTCAAATCCCTTTGAACCCCAGTAAGTTCCATCAGTTTTGATGGAAAGACAACCAAAACAGGTCCTATATCCCAATAGAAGACGTATAACCTCTGCTCAAAATAGAGGAGATAATGGTCAATCCATCACAATGGTGTAACCTTCACCATCTCCAAATCTAGCCTCAAACTCAGCTGCATGACTGGATCCAAAAAGCATCCAAGACAGTGCCATGGTTGTCCTAATGACCATGAAATCTTGAGCTAAATAAAGCAGAGTTGTGATCATCTCCATGGACACTAAAGTCACCTTTCCCAAGTATCTGTCATTTCTTTTATCTCTTTCTACAGCTCCCTCTTGTGCTACTGCCATATTCCAATTACAAGTAGTAAAGAAAGATATAAGAACGACTAGGATTACAATCAAGTGGCAGTGAGCCATGATGCCGTGGAGGGGATAAGAGTTTGTGTACTAAATTCAATCATTTTCTTCACAGGTGGACAATACTGAGGAACACAGGATATAAGGGAAAGACAAAGCCTGTTTTACATCTCAGATGACCTTCTCTGGTGGATTCAAGGAGTGGACTTGAACTTTATCTATGCCAAAAAGCAATATTGCAGTGAGGGGATGAAAGAGGAGGAATTGAAAATTGGCAACACAATTCATAAATTGAAGATGTAATTCCACATCTATAATTATAAAAATTTTGTTACTTCATATTTGTGCTAGTGGTCTTTTCTTAAAACATCCTTCCTATTACAAGTCTGCAAAGGTGCAATCTTCTTAAATGAAAAGAACCTCTGTTTCTAGTTTCCTGCTTCTGGTTGCCCTCTGTTTTGTATTCTTTCAATTTTTCTTCTTGAAATAAACTTCTTTTACCATTTTTCCCAGCTATTGGAGTCTGGGTTGAATTCACCTGAGGTCATACATCTGAATGAATGTGTTGTTAATCTAAAGAGGGATCTGCAAGTACCAGTCTTCATAATGCTATGTAAAAGCACGGATGCTTTGTTTGCCATGTCTGATTTTTTTATATCTTCAAAACTGTCATGAACATTTTAAATTAAACTCTCTTTTTCTTCCCACACTTCCTCAAAAAAAGTGATCAAGTGTCTTAAAGGAAGATTTGGAAAAATTTCATGTTATTCCAAACCAGACTTCATCTTAGTTTCATAAGCATTGACTCTTACTGGGCACCAGTACTGATTAATACTGAATAGCTAATTCCATATCATTTTAGGAGGTACCCTACTAGAGCACAGAAAATAAGAGAAACTCATCTCTATTTCAGCTTACATAGTTTAGCAGTTCCTGTTCCATCATCAATAAGGTCCCAAAACAAGCCCTCTGTGCTCATACTTATGTTAATCACTACCCATTATTAAATGTGGATTTATGCTCAGACATCTGCACTGTAGTTTTTACTGCTATTATACCAAGCCCTTTTAGAGGAAGTGCTTCCAAGATGTAACAAAACTGTAGAATAAGATATGATTTATACTTGGGAAGACTTTGGAAGGAGATTCAGGGGCAGGGCAATTACAGGCTAGGGTGACCAAACAGAAAATGTGAAAAATCAGGACAGAAGGTGGGGGTAATAGGAGCCTTAAAAAGAAAAAGACTCAAAAATTGGAACTGTCCCTATAAAATCAGGACATCTGGTCACCCTACCACAGGCAGACAAGTGGTTTAGATATCTTGGGTGGAAAGTCTTCTCTCACATCCACATAGCAGATCTCTGCTTTGATATTCAGCTCTTCCAATAAACATAGATCTCTCATTTGGGAATGGGTCGATATCCACTGTGTAAAACTGAGAACTGAGCTTTGCCTTTTGCTTGGTACCACGGCAATGCTACTTAGGAGCTTTTACATGAGAAGGAAAATGGTCTTATCAAACTATTTGCAGGTAAACACTATTTTAAAGCAGCTCCTTGGCCATGATTCATCACTGGGTAACTTCCAGTTTTATGCCACAGTAACTCCATAAAATGGGAATAATACAATGATGAATCACCTGCTTTGTCTGAAAAACAGTGTAAAATGACAAGTTCTTTAAAAGTAAATAATATTGTATCTATTAACACTGACTACTTTTAGATTTAAAATTGCTGTTCACTATGTACAATATGTTCATTTCAGTGTGAATAGTTTTTAGTGCTAAACCTCTGTGATAATACACTACCAAGCAGACCTAATTATTACAGACTGTACTAATTACCATAAGAAGTTACACTCCAGTAGTGTTCTGGGTAGACAACCACTCTTCCAGTCTCAGGCCTCTCCTCATTAAGCTCCAATTAGTATGATAAATTAGGAGGTTGATTTGATTACAGCTCATATTGACAGTGCTTGTTTATCACAAAAGGGGAAAAAAACGAGGTTAGGAAAAAAAGATTTAATATCTAATAAGTAATAATTGTTAATAACAACTACTCAGTCAACTGCAAACAAAGCAGAGGGAGAACTCTGTCCAAGTGTTCCTTAACTGCCGCAGATGAGAGCCAGCATGACCTTTACCCCAAAATAATCCTCTGCATTAATGGGAAATATTTCAGCTTGCCATCTAAAATCCTGCTTCTCCTTGAAAGGAGTGCTACAGTGTGCCTGGGCTGCAGGTGTTTAGTCTGAAGCTTGGGCGTGTAGTCATCCCAAGTAAGGCACCTACAATGCTAAAAGCCTGTGGAGTGCATCTATAATGATTCTGTAACTCTCAAGTAGCTTTCAGAACAGTAACTACCGACCCACAGAGTGCTAGGCAGCACTTGTGGCTCTGAATTCTTTAAAACTCATTGAATTAGAAGAGACCAGTGTGAGATATGTGATTAGGTAGAGGTCAAAGAAAACAGATTCCAAAACATAGTATTATATAAAGATTATTTTACTGCAACCTTTCTCTGCCTACCTAACATTTTCAACTTCCTCACCCTGCCTCCCATGAAAAACTAGTTCAGAATGACTACACTGAAGGTGTGTGTGTGTGACACTTTTCCTTTCCTAGAAGTGAGTGCCCAGGGCGTTGCCGATGTATCAGATAAAAATCTCATTGAGAAAAATTTTTTGCATATAATTTACCAATTGCAAGATTGTTCTTTTGGAGGCATATATACTTTTTTTCTAACTGCTCCTACAAAAGGAAAGACAAATCATTGGTAGTCATGTAAGTTATGGGATATACGTTCAGGATCCTTTCTTATAAGGGGAAATTCCACCCATGTACAAAGAGCCAGTTCAAGGCTCACCAAATCCTAATGCTAACCTTCTGCACAGGGTCAACTTTTGCCATTACTGCACGTATCAGCTCAGACACTCTGCAAGCTATGATTTCATTTCATTTGTCAGAGCTGTTACCCAAATTCAGGAAACCTGTGCACACCCTCATGTGCTTTCCTGCAGAGGAATGCGAATGCTTCCCTTAATTGGGACTTGTGTGTACCACATACGTTCTTTCTAACCAATATTAAAGTAATTAACCCATAACCACCCCACCCCCGTTCAGATTAATACCAGAGCTTGAGTGTTGAATGTGATGAGTTCTGTGCCGCTAACTTCTACCCTTGGGGCAAGGAGTTTGTTTTTGAAGAGAGGCAAGTTGATTAAGATAACAAAAGGCTTGTCATTAACTTAAATTGAGGATCCTTAGATGATCCTGAAAGCATTCCGAGTTACTCCAGTTTAGAGATAGGAAACAAAGGGTAGGAATAAATGGTCTCTAAGGCCTTGGGTACACTGGCATTTTATAGCGCTATAAAGCCCCCAGGAGTGCTAAAACCTACTACCCGTCCACACTGGCAAGGCACGTAGAGCGCTATAACTGCGGAGTTATAGCACTCCTGGTAATCCACCTCCGCACGGGGAATAAGGGCTGTAGCGCAGCTGCTGTTGCGCTACAGCGAGAATGTGGATACCCACTGTGCATTAATTGGCCTCCAGCCCGTCCCATAATTCCCATTCGAGCCACTCTGGTCATCACTTGCAAACTCTTTTGTCCTGTCCTCAGGTGACCATACGTCAGACCTGCCCTTTAAATTTCCAGGGAAATTTGAAAATTCCCTTCCTATTTGCTCCAGCCAAGCGTGGCGTGCTCTCAGGGAATCTTTGCAGGTGATCATTCTGATTGATCATGACTCCACGTGCCATGCCTCCTCGCAATAGGTGAGCCCCAGCATGGAGCAATAGCCAGGTGCTGGACCTCATCAGCTGTTGGGGGAAGAGGCTGTTCAGTCTCAGCTGCGGTCTAGCTGCAGGAATTATGATACCTATGGGCAGATATCACGGGCCTTGGCAGAAAGAGGCCATGAGCGGGACACTCTGCAGTGCCGTGTTAAGGTAAAGGAGCTTAGGAATGCGTGTCGCAATACCTGCAAAGCAAACGGCCGCTCCGGGGCAGCCCCGGTGACTTGCACATTTTATAAGGAGCTGGACGCAATACTTGGTGGTGATCCTACGGTCACTCCATCGACCACCACGGACACTTCCCAGCCCACCACTGAAGTGGGGGGTGAGGTGGAGGAGGATGAAGAGGAGGAGGATGAAGAAGAGGAGGAGGAGGCGGCGGCAGCAGCAACCCAGGGCACGGAGGAGTCCCTGGACGCATGCAGCCAGGAGCTCTTCTCAAGCCAGGAGGAGGGCAGCCAGCCACAGCGTCCAGCGGTTGCAGGGGGCAGCACAGCAGTGAATTGCGGAGGTAAAGCTGCTTTTCTATGGGAAAGACAGGCAGCTTGGGGTGAAAAGGGATGCTTGCATGCTTGCCTACATGTGGAATAGTGCATTGATGTAGTCTATCATGTCACAGTAATCCTCATCAGTAATCTCTTCAAAGGTCTCAATAAGAGCGCTTGCAATGTGCCTGCGCAGGTTTCCCAGGCGAGCCAGCATGGCTGCCATCCTGGTCACGGTCACTAGTCCCTGCCGCTGTTCTACAATGGGTGGGGGGAGCATTGCTGCACAGAGGCAAGCTGCATACGGCCCTGGGCGGAAGCCGCATCTCATTAGAATCCCCTCCCTTTCTTCCTCGGTCACTCACAGCAGCGAGATATCTTCCAGGACAAACACCTACAGAGAATGTTGGGACAGTGTTCAGAGTAGGGCTCCCGCCAGTTCCTGGCACTCCCCCGCCCCGCAACAGCACAGCACGGCAGGGAAACAATCATTCCCCCTGCCTTTGGAGAGGACTCACCATGGCTGGGGCTCCGTTGTTGTCTGTGTGCTCTCTGCGGGACAGGCAAATGGGGAATGCGGGGGAATCATACACATGTCTGCTGTTTACAAGGGAGCAGCTGTTACATGTATCTTTTTCTTTTAGAACAATCGACCTTGAGCCCTGTGCCATCGCTGTTATCAACAGCTGACAGGCTGACGCGACTGAGGAAGAGGCCACAAAAGAGCAAAGAGGATCTAGTACAGCTAGTAATGCAACAGGCTGTAATGGAGAATCGAATTTGCACAGAGGTGGAGGGAGAACGAGAGAAAGTTGAGGGAGAAGGTGCAGCAGGAGAACGCGATTCACCGGCGGGAAAGCACCGATAAGCTGCTCTCATTACTGCAGCTTCAATTGGAGACTATGCAGCGGATTGCCACGCTTCAGGAGGAGAAGCACCGCGCTCTCCGCCCCCTTTATCATTTGCCCCCAAACCCTTTCCTTTCTGGCCCTCTGTACCCTCCAGGCCACTATCATCAGCTATCCGGTTATTACCATCCACAGCTGCCTCCATCCCCTCTGTCTTCACCGAACAACACCCAAACCCAGGACCCTTATCCACTGCAGTCAACCCCTAATAACATGCCTTATTGCCCTCTGCAAATGGGGTTCAGGGGACACGGCAACTCTGAGGGCACTGGAGACTCAGAGATCCGGACATATTCCAATCTCTGACTGACCCCATCCCACCCCAATCGCACCTTCCCCCGCTTCCCCCACACATGCATGAAAATCTTTTCTTTCAGCAACCAAAGTAGCTGTTGAACAAATGAATTGTCTTTTTAATAAATGGGTTTCTTTATTCAGTGTACATAGATTATTAGTGGCTACAGAAAAGCAAGTGCCTGTTTGTATTAAAAGAATGCACCCTCTCTCCCTCTCTCCCTCTGCACTTCCCATTAGAACTTTCTTTCAGCCTCAAAATGCTCCCTCAAGGCATCCCTGATCCTAACAGCCTTGCGCTGGGCCCCTCTAAGAGCCCTGCTCTCTGGCTGTGCATATGTGGCCTCCAGGCGCTGAACCTCCGAGGACCATGCCTGAGTGAAGCCTTCGCTCTTCCGCTCACAAAGATTATGTAGGGCACAGCATGCGGAAATAACTGCGGAGATACTTCCCTCAGCCAAGTCTAGATTCCCATAACGACAGCGCCAGCGCGCTTTGAGACGCCCAAAAGCACACTCCACAGTCATTGGACACCAGCTAAGCCTTCAGTTGAAACTTTCCTGGTTGCTGTCCAGGATCCCTGTGTACGGTTTCATGAGCCAGGGCATTAAAGGGTAAGCGGGGTCGCCAAGAATCACGATGGGCATTTTGACTTCCCTCATGGGGATCTGCTGGTCTGGGAAAAAAGTCCTGGCTTGCAGCTTCTTGAACAGGCCGGTGTTGCTGAAGATGCATGCATCATGCACCTTTCCAGACCAACCTGCATTAATGTCAGTAAAACGCCCACGGTGATCCATAAGCACCTGGAGAACCATGGGAAGTACCTCTTTTGGTTAACATACTCGTCTGCTGGTGGGCGGGCACCAGAATAGGTATATAGGTCCCATCTATCGCCCCTCCACAGTTAGGGAAACCCATTTCTTCAAAGCCAGCAACAATGTCATGCACATTATCCAGAGTCACGATTTTTCATAGCAGGATGCGATTAATGGCCCTGCACACTTGCATCAGCACAACTCCAACGGTCCACTTTCCCACCCCAAAGTGGTTGGCCACCGATCAGTAGCTGTCTGGGGTGGCCAGCTTCCAGAGCGCGATAGCCACCCGCTTCTCCACTGGGAGGGCAGCTCTCAATCTGGTGACCTTGCGCTGTAGAGCGGGGGCGAGTTCAGCACACAGTGCCATGAAAGTGGCTTTTCTCATGTGAAAGTTTTGCAGCCACTGCTCTTCGTCCCAGACTTGCATGACGATGTGATCCCACCACTCGGTGCTCGTTTCCCATGCCCAGAAGTGGTTTTCCATGGCCGTGAGCATGTCCGTTAATGAGACAAGAAGCTTCATGTCAAACGCGTTCACCACTTCGATCTCATCTTCAGTCCCATCATTGTCATCTTGCATGTCAAGGATTAACTCCACTGCACACAGAGATGTGCTGGCGACAGTCATCAGCATGTCCCTCAGCAGTTCTGGATTCATTCCGGCACACGAAAATGGAAGATGGAGCGCGCCTTGCTGAAACTGTTTAAAGATGGTGCCTGAGGTGGACAGAAACCCAGGGATTGCTGGAATATGCCACGAAGCATCATGGGTAGTTGGAACAGGATGCAGAATGCCCCGCAAGTGACACCCCCCTACCACAAGGCATTGCGCCAGATCGGGAAGAGGTGCTCTGTGGAATACCTGCCCTAATGCACTGCTCTTAATGCCGCCTGAAGTGCCGCAAATGTGGCCATGCTATACCGCTGGCGCGTCTCAGTGTGGACATGCAATAGCGCTATACATATTGCTGTATAAGGGGACCGCTATAACCAATAGCACTATAATCCTATAATCCTATAATCCTATAAGTGTAACCATGCCCTAACAGAGTGTCACTGGACCCTACCTCTGTTCTGCCCCTGCTGCACCCATAAACCAGACCTCTGCATTGGTGCAATCATTCACCAGTGCTCTTTATTTATAGTTTACTTCTCCACCACCCAGTAACTACAAATAGCTTCAGTCTTACAGCCCCAGGAACTGCTAGCTCCTGCAGTTAAAAAACAAGAGTTTCCCACTTCCCTCTAATTCTCTGGCTCCTCCCTTTCCTTCCTCCTTAGCTTTCTGTAGCCCCAGGCTTATGAGAGTAGTCAGCCAGCTCTAATTCCTCTTTCTTGATTGGCGTGACAGAGGCCTGACTCAGACTTCATTAGCCAGCACCCTGGCGCACACCTCTCTGCTTATGAACCACCAGGTTCATCCTTCCTTGTCCTCTCTGCCCTTGCCAGTGGAGTTCATCCAAGGGAGTCTCTCCCCTTCTTTAGAGTGATCCCCAGTGTCATTTCTGGCAGGGTTCCTTCATCCCTCACTCGCAGAAAGTACACTGCGCGGGGGGTAGATGCCCTCATAGCTCTGTCGCCACCCACAGGTCCTCACACTAATCACATCCTTGTGGGCGTTCCTTCTCTGTTACCCCCTTTTCGTCCGGTAGGGGGTTAGGTTCAATCCCGACCTTCTACAGGATGCCTCTGGCCTCGGGTTCCCCCAAGCCACCAAGTGGGATCCAAGTCTCCTCTCCTGGGAGCTGCATTGTGGAGAACTTCAGCTGCCCCTTTTCTCCCTCTAAGGAGCTGGGGCTGGCCCATCTCCTGCCAGCCTTTATGTAGCCCCTGGCTAACGAGGCCAGCAGCTGTCCCCCATTTGCCAATCAGGCCTGAGCTTACTCAGCCAGCTCCAATTCCCCTTTCTTCACTGGAGCTGGCATGGCAGAGGCTTGGCTCTGATTTCCTTAGCTGGTCCATTTTCAGAATGGAGATGTAACCCACACACCGTCTAGATGTGGTGTTCTGTCCCATCTAGTGGCACCGAGACCACTAGAGAGAGAGAGAGAGATTATGAGTCTTCTCTATAGCCTTAGCTAACAGCCAGTTGGCTTTTAGCTCATGCAGTAGAGACTCGTACTAAGAGCTGTGTGGGTTACATACTTCCACTAGCTGAGGAAGTGCATCCCAAGCTTCAGAGACTTCCCAGTTGGAATCCCAGACGAGCCCCCACTTATAATGCCAACAGACCCCGGACATCAGTGGGCAGGATCCAACCTGGGATCTTGGAGCTTAGTGTATGAGCCTCTATTGCACAACCTAAAAACCATATGCCTGTTAGCTAAGGCTGTAGAGCAGACTCATAATATCAATCAGTCAATCAATCAATCAACTCTCTCTCTCTCTCCTCGCCCCCCTCTCTCTCCCCAGGAGGTGTGTGTGTTACAGAGTGAATTAAATACTGGTGTCCAGTGGCTTGTACTGGGACAAGTGCTGTTCAACCTATTAATAAATGATCTGCAAAAAGGAGTAAATAGTGAGGTTGTAAAGTTTGCAGATGATAAAAAATTACTCAAGATAGTTAAGTCCAAAACAACTGGGAGGAGTATCGGATGCATTTCACAAACAGGGTGATTTGGCAACAAAATGGCAGATGAAATTCAAAGTTAAATACAAAGAAATGTACATGCCAAAATATAATCCATTCACAACTATACATACATATGATGATGCCTACATTAGCTGTTACCCATCAAGAAAGAGATCTTCAGTACCCTGGAAGCACTATATTTCCAGAGTGCTACAAATGAAAAAGAATCCTTCTCATTGTGTCTGTATCATCCTGAACTCGTTCTCCAGCATTGGAAGACTTAAAAATTATCTCCAGTCATCAATGGGACAGACAGAACTGAATAATGTAGCTGTCCTTAACCTACATTAAGACAATACCAGGGAACTAGATGTGATTAATTGCTGGCAGTTTCATCCAGAAAGCTACAGTGAGACATAATGTCTTTAAACTGGGATGTTCATGAAGACAGTTTGTAGGTGATTGCAATGATTCTAATATTCCATAATTCATGATAATGTAACTATGTAGTTCATAACAATGTAATCATTAATAAAATAGTAAAGATACTAATGATAGACACATTCAGTAACTAGAATATGAAAGAAATGAATATGCTGAAAATAGCCTCCCGCCAAAACTGGCAGAGTGCCCCCTTCCCTCCTAAAAAAACCACACATACCTCTTCAAAAGCACCCACTGGCAAAAACAAAAGTCAGTGCCTACAGAAAAAGCAGCCTTTTCCAGTGTCATGTGAACTCTGACTACTACCAGGAGGTTATCATCTCTTGTCATCAAGAAAAAAGGGTAATTTATTCCTGTCAGTTGTCTTTTACTTGCATGTCATTTATACGCTCCGTTTATAGCACATGTTAATAAATTGAATAATCAATTGCTTTTCCACACTTTGGTTCATTATAAAATATATTCAAGGCACCAAATAACCAATGTCAGTCAGATTTATTGCTCAGTGCAAATAATATTATAGGACAGGGAAAAGATTCTATATGAATCCAGGAAGCCATCTTTTGCAGTGATGTTACATTCACCTTACACAGAAGGTGTGTTCTCAGAGTTACATGTTTCAGCTGGTATTATTTATATGGTGATTTTACAAGTTACACATTTCTTAACACGTCACTAAAATCCAACCGATCAGTTAGTCCCAGTTGCCTAACTTATTCTGTTCTTTCCTTATCTTTGTTTTGAATACTAGCATTAGGGTGACCAAATGTCCCAATTTTATAGGGACAGTCCCAATTTTTAGGTCTTTTTTCTTATATAGGCTCCTATTACCCGTCACCACCTGTCCTGATTTTTCACATGTGCTGTCTGGTCACCCTAACTAGCATTCCAAGTACTGGTCTGTGAAGGTATTTCCCTAGCTTGTACTAAGACAGAGGTTTCCAAACTACATCCCGCAGGCCAGATCTGGCCCATGGTGTCGATTTGTCCAGCCCCCCGCGGCTGAGCAGGCACGTGGAGAAGCCACCGCTGCCCCCCAACCCACATGCGAGCTGCTGCCGGCGGCCCCATGTGTGGAGGGGTGAGTGCCTCCGCGGTGCAGCTGGAGGAGCAAAGGGGTGAGCACCTCTGCGGCTTGGCCAGAAGAGCAAAGAGGGGAGGTCATGTCAGCGGCTGGAGGAGCAAAGGGGCGGGGCCGCGGCAGAGGCCAGAGGAGCAAAGGTGGGGGGTCATGGTAGCAGCATGGCTGGAGGAGCAAAGTTGGGGGCGGTAGCAGCCCACGAAGCCCCTTCAGAAATCTAATATGGCCCTCATCTCAAAAAGTTTGGAGACCCCTGTACTAAGACATAGAATGAATGTATCTTGATTTTGATGAGTTTCCTACCTGCTTATGCCAAAAGCCTTTTTCGGCAAATGCTAGGCATTATGGGATACTTAGCATAAGTGAATACAATTATGGAAGAGGCAGTTTTAGGCTATCTCACGTTGCAATATTTGTGCTTAATGTTATTGGTGCTTAATATATATATAGTGCAATAATACATCTTAATATTAACATTTTATTAATGGGATATATACATGTATATAGATATATATGCTAGCCAATATATATTAGTCAATACTCACATTTATATACGTAACAGCTTAAGCCGTGCTCATTTATCTTCCTGACCAGATAAAAGACTATCATCCTTCCAATATACCTTTTTTATTGTTCATAAGGTTGCATTGAAAATTATTTTGATTTTTAACATGTTCAACCTTCCAACTTAAACAAATCTTCAAACAAACACATGCAGTGGCCAATTTCTTTCTCCATGCAACTCTCCCCATTCCTCGCACTTGTCCAAAAAAAAATAAAAAAAAGGTAACAGTGCAAGACAGTTCCAGACTGCAGGACTAAATTGGAGGACATTTCTGTAATCAGCCAGGAATAGCCAAAGTAAGTAAGAGAATAAGACTTGTCCTTTTTACACATTCCCTGTTGACAAAAAGTGAGAACCATTAAAAAACATTTTTTTCCCCAACGGGTTCCTTTCTATTTTTGCTGAAATCTTAAGGAACTGTCACTTTACTCTCCTTTTCTTTCAGAAAGTACCTCTGCTCAGGCAAGAATATATCATCCACACGTAAGAGATTTAGAAACATGAGTTACATTCAGCAATAAAAACAAACCATTACATTATTGGATGCAGAATAAACAACCCACCATCTGTGGCGTCTGTTCATCAAAACATCCCCAAACCCTCCCTCTGTGGTGGAAAATGATAATGCAACTCTTATCTCCATCCTTTCCCTTCCCCATGAGATTTCATAGGGTGGAAATCAATGCAGAATTTGGCCCTAACACTTACTGTTTGATATAGAATCTAAACTGGTAACTTTCACACAAATAACTGAAATATGTGTTCATACTCTCTTGAATCCAGAGTATTAAGCACAAACAAGTTTTTCTAATCAGATCAGATATACTTTTTAATCCTGTGATATACTAGTGACTCAGACTCCTGTTATTCAAAAATAGCTAGAACTGTTATGTTGCATAGAAGCTGTTTTCTCCTCATTTGAGAGCCCACTTTCTAATGGCTGCACACACAATAATAATAAATCTTAGCTGAAAAACTGTGTGTGTAGGTACAGACAAGGGACTATGTTTAAGTCATTTTTATAAATGTCTTGCCTAAGGAATGTTTATCAAGCACTACATTTTTATATGAGGCTGATAAAATGACTTACTGTAGCTCTAAATCTGGTTGAGTTGGCCTGCACTTTGCAAGTTGGTGACAGAGCACACCAGCTTGAAAATTATTTGGTATAAAGACATAAATGGCATTTTTAATACACCACTTGCTGAAGAAGGGGAAATATTTTTTTCTTGACCAATTACATCAGAGAATGTTTAACTGAGACAAATGATAAATCAGAGGTACTGTCACACTTAGTGCAGTCCGTGCACCCAGTAAACTCCCATTGAAGACAATGTAAATTTTGTAAGAATATGAACTGCAGATTGGAACCTAAAAGCAGATTAACGAAGGGGGTATTTTATGGTCGGATATTTTCATGTTGCACCTTGGCCTCATTGTTGAGCATGAGCTTGAAGGTCACGTGACAAAAAAACCTCTGGGGATTACATACATCCTGAAGTGCTGATGAGTATAAAATGGCCATACCCAAATTTTGTACCATAAAAACAAAGGAAGACCTAAAGGGCTTGTTTACATGGGGGACTTAGTGCACAGTAAGCTAGGTTGTGAATTTAGAGCATGTTAGCTACTCTGTGTTTCATTAACAAAGAGTGAAGCCGAATGCACGTTAAGCTGAATTAATGGAACTTTTATTAAACCATGTGGGCAGCTCTGAAGTTGAGTTGCTTCCAACCTATCTCCATACACTCCTTGTTTTCCTGGTATCCAGACCATAACAATAACCTCCAGGGAACATGGGCCTTCTGACTCCATTTCCACAGATCATGATACATTTCCCCTATTTTACAAATATTTTAGCATAATCATTAAAAACACATAATTAACCCTCACACTCTCACCTAAGTTGACCAGACAGCAAATGTGAAAAATCAGGATGAGGTTGGGGAGTAATAGGAGCCTATGTTAGAAAAAGACCCAAAAATCAGGACTGTCCCTATAACATTGGGACACCTGGTCACCCTACCCTCACCCCATGTCCTTTCAGTCAGAGGTTGCTAGCACACCGCTGAGCTGGAGTCCCATCTTTACCACAGACTCAGCTGGTTACATAGTTTTTGAAATAATCTGATCTTCTTAACAGGTGACCACACTGGGAGTGGCCTATTGCTGTCTCCCTGTCTCTGCAAACTAACTCTCTGTAGAGTCTCCCCACTTCTTGTGGGGCGGCCTAGAGATGGTTTCCTGTCTCTCTGTTCTATGGTGATCTCTGTAGGCTCTCTTGGTGATGTGTCTGCTGGCTCACAAGTGACTCCTGCTCCTCCAGGTCTCTCTTTTGCCTGTCTTGTGCAATTACCTTATGAGACCTGGATGCCTCTGCAACCCTCACGACTCCTTTAGTCCACTCTTTCTGGTGTCTTTCTAAGGTTATAGTCTAATAGCAGTGCTTGTCTCCAGGGCTGGCAGGCCCCTGCCTGACCTGCTGTACTTCAGTGCCTGCCTTCTCTGACTGTCAGTCATCTCCTCTCAGTGATATCTGGTAGCAATGGGTCTGCCTTCATGGATATAAGGGTTTTGGTCCTTTGTGCCATTTGGCACACAGGAATACCTGTGCTGGGGTATTCCTGTGTGCCAAAAATGCTAACAAGCTGTTTGAACCAGACAAAAACATCTTTTAGCTGTTTTCACAGCTGATCCCACCTTCCCATTACTTTGTGTATATACTGTGGAGGAGGTGTAGTGGTCAAACTCCCATTTGTGTGCAAATTCCTTGACTAATTCTGAGGCAAACTAGAATCCACTGATGGTGAATTCAGTGTTCTGAATGCCATATCTCTGGTTTGCTAATCACTGACTTGATTCTTGTATCAAGCATGGCACCGGCCTCCCAAAAAATTAAATAGTAGTCCACTGTAATTTTCATGGGAGGAAAATAAATCTGCTGCCACCTTTTCCCATAGTTGCAAGCGCAGCTCACGTGGTAACAGTCTTTCTGCTGGTGGTTATCACACTCTTCTATCAAGGATCAGAGCTGTGTAGTCATTCCAGGCCAGTAAACACACAGCCATCTCAGACAGCTGCCAGTGCCCAGCTGTAGAGCATGTATTTTATGGATGGCATCCTTATGTGATAAGCCAGGGACAACAGCTCTCTGTTCTTGAAATACAATTCCATCCTGCATACTTAGTTCATCTTTAATTTGAAAATACGGTTCTGTTCCTACCAATACTTGGCGTTTGTCTTCTGGCTACTCTGCTAGTATCATTCTTTTGATTGTCTGTACTTGGATGTCCTTTTTTGTAGCCTCTTTGATTTCCATCAGCTTCATTGTTGAAACTGGGAGATAGTGCAGCATGTTAAATGGATTCAACTATCCCGATCTCCTTCCCCCAGCTCACTTTTGCTAGGTACACATGGCCTGCTCACATAATAACAGATAATTAAGTGCCCTGTCCAGACACTCTTAGGACTTGTCTACACGGTGAATTAGTGCACCGCAAGCCAGGGTGTGAAATGACAATGCACCAGCTTGCACACTAGCTCAGCATGTAGACAAGCCTTTACTTCACACTGAGTGCCTTTGGGGGCTCTCAATGCACTTTGGAAATGCATTAAGCCTGGGATCGGCAACGTTGGCATGTGGGACTGCAGGATAAGCACCCTTAGCGGGCCCCGCCATTTTGTTTACCTGCCATTTTGCCGACTGCAGCTCCCACTGGCCGCGGTTCTCTGTCTCGGTCCAATGGGGGCTGCGGGAAGCGGCGCGGTGCTGGCCACAGCTTCCCACAGCCCCCATTGGACTGGGACAGAGAACCAGGGCCAGTGGGAGCCGCAGTCAGCGAAACGGCAGGTAAACAAAGCGGTGGGGCCCACTAAGGATGCTTACCCTGCGGTTCTCCGTGCCAACGTTGCCGATTCCTGCATTAAGCCATGTGCACCAACACAGTCCTCCACTTGAGGAGTTACTGCAGAAAGTGTAACAGTCAGGGAAATGGTATCAGAGGGCCCATGTTCCCTGGAGGGCCTATTCACGATGGGACACCAGGAACACAATACAGGGAATTAGGCTGGAAGCAACACAGCCACATAGAGAGAGCAGTGCACAGGGTTTAACGGAGTTCCACTTCTTCAATGTAAGCCAAATTCAGCTTCACACTTTGTGAATAAAACAGACCTAGTCGAGGGAAGAGTTTGAGCTGTACACAGCCCTGGCCATGAAGGAGGACGAGAACATCAAGAAAGTAAAACCATTACTTTACCATATTGGGGAACAAGCCAGAGAGGCCTCCATCACTCTGAAGCTTACCACCATCTCAAGCCCCACAGCAGTCCTAGGAGCACCAGGGACTATTGCTCCTCCAAATAGAAGTAAACTGAGGTGATGCAGGTTTTTCACTAGAGACTAGTCCAAAGGGAAAGAGATAGACCCCCTATGTTACTGGCTTATGCATCATGGCTGCTACCTGTATTTTGGGGACTCAACAGACTCCCTAATTTGGGCCAAAATAGTTTGTGGCACTTGGGATCACCACCTGTGGGAGTAGCTGATCCCTGAAGATGATCTCATAGTAGACCAACCTCCATGCATTCAACAATAGTAATGGAGCAATGCTCAATGAGATTTTAGCTGGATAGCAGGGTCTATCACTGGACTTGAACACAGCCACTACAAAAAGCAGGCACTATCTAATAACGAACAATGAGAGCATACCACAGCCTGCAGGAAAATATGAACCCATAACATAACAGTATCAACTGAAGTTTGTGGCAGCAGATGGTTAGCAGATGGGGAATACAGTCAGACAAGCTATGGATTTGTCAGGGTGCAACATCAGAGTTTTATAGCTTCAAAGCAAGAAGCAAAAGCGGGAGTCCCATGGACATTGGATACCATTTTAAAAGCATGTGGGGACGTTTGTAAAGGCAATGCCTCAAAGGAAAGCTGCCACTGGAAGTAGACCCCGCAGTGGAACATGTTTACTATGAAGGAAAATTCCATTTGTATTACATAATCCAGTATGCAAGGAGCTCAAAAATATGCAGAGCAGGGGTATCATAGCATATGTAGAGGCCACTATACTCTAAGTAAGCTGCATGAAGGTGGTAAAGAAGTCATCAGGCAAATTACACATCTGCATAGACCCAAAGCCACTAACCCAGTCATTGAAAACATGCCATTATCCACAGTTCATGAATCTTGCAGAACTTTCCAAAGCCAGAATCTTTATAGTCTGATGTGAGGCACAGCATTTGGCACGTAACCCTGGATTGTGAGTCCATCATGCTGACAATCTTTGCAACACCATTTGATTGCTACAGATGGCTGTGGGTGTGCCAATGGGCATAAGCTCAGCACCAGAGGTGCTCCAAGAAGACCCACCCCAAGGACTGCCTGGGGTGAAAATAATTACAGCTGGTATCATCATTATACTTAAAAGGAGCAATGATACAGAAGCTTGACGAGACCATGACAGAGAACTACAAGGTTTTCTACAGTGATAGAGGGACAAGAACATATAATTCAACCCAGAAAAAAATGCAAAACTCAGACAGCGTGAGATGACATACGCTGGACATTTGCTCACAGCAGTGAGATTGCAAACAGATTCCAAACAAGATCAAGGCAGTCAGTGACCTGCCAGCTCTAGTGGATATGAAGGGGTTATAGCACTTCATAGGAATGATAAATTCTCTGCGCAGGTTCTGTCCACACCTGGCTGCAGGAGGGGAACCCATATGTCAGCTCATAAGGCAGGATGTTGATTCAGATTTGACAGGTCCCCAACAGCAAGCATTTGAAACACTGTAATAAATGATAATGGATGCCACTTTCGTGAAGTACCACCAGCCAGGAAAACCACGGACAGCCAGTCGCTTATGCCAACAGAGCCCAGTCAGAGACTGAACAGGGGGAATGCCCAGACAGAAAGGCAGCTTCTGGCTGTGGAATTCGGAGTGGAGCAATTCCATCAGTACACCTGTGGCCACCCAGTTCTAGTGCAATCACACCACAGACACTAGCACAGCCCCTTCTTCCTGCTACAAAGAGATTGCAGCACACGTTGAAGCGCCTCCAGTGCTACTAGGTTGAGATCAGATATTGTCCAGAATGATCACTGGTGTTAGCTCACACACTGAGCAGGGCATGTATTCCTAGCAACAGTGAATTGGGGGAAGGAGATCAGGAGAGCTGAATCTATTAACATGCTGCATTATCTCCCAGTTTTGAAAATGAAGCTGAAAGAAATCAGAGAGGCTAGGAAAAAGGACATCCAAGTACAGGCAGCCAAGAGAGTAATACTAGGAGGGCAACCAGAAGACAAAAACCAAATATTGGTAGGAACAGAACCATATTTTCAAATTAAAGATGAACTAAGTATGCAGGATGGAATCGTATTTCAAGAACAGAGAGCTGTTGTCCCCGCCTCTTCACATTAGGACGTCATCCATAAAATACATGCTTTACACATGGCAAAATGCAGAGTAGCTAGTGTGCACTAGCTATTGTGGACTTTTTTCTCCCCACATAGACAAGCCCTTCAGGCCTGCTATAAAGCCCAATGAAGTCAATGGGAGTCTTTTCACTGATGTCAAGGAGTTTTGGATCAGGCACTTACATTTGTCTTAAAAAAACCATATTATTCATTTTGGTTTATTAACAACACATAATTATGCTCTGGGCTCTCCACCACTGCCAAATTCACAATTAAGTATAATAATGGATTTCTCTTCACACTCTAATATAGATAACAGGAAATAAAATATCAGGGCATTACAAATAAAAAAAATAATAAAATGCAATTAAAGTATATGGCCTGCAACCACAACAACACAGGCTGTAATCTGGTCAGCTGTTAAAAACAAAGCTGAGACAAGTCCAGTCACTGGAATCACTCGGGAAAATCTAGATGTTGCCAACACAGGAAGTATCAATTTTGTATGGAGCACTCTTCCCTTTACTCTGAGTGAGTACTAAATCTGTGTCCCTAGAAAGTGGTATAGGGCAATGTGTTTCTGAGGGTTCAGTCTGTGGCTGAAATGCAAAAAAAAGTCTTGACATTGTATACTCATTGGAAGATCCCAAGACACTGTTTTGCAAGAACAAAGGAGTGTTAGTCCTGGTGCCTTGGGCAAATTCCACTTTGGGTAATTACAGTTTGATTGAAATTCCTTCTTGTACTTTCAGTGGGATATGGTAAGTGAGGCCTCACATTTCCTATCTAAAACTTAGCATAAGAGAGTTGTTGTTACCAGAGAACCATCAACATTTCACCCCAAAGGTGGCCACGTTTCACTTTTGGATGATCTAGCCCAGTGAAG
Source organism: Dermatemys mawii (assembly GCA_007922305.1). Classification (NCBI taxonomy): domain Eukaryota; kingdom Metazoa; phylum Chordata; order Testudines; family Dermatemydidae; genus Dermatemys; species Dermatemys mawii. The sequence goes on along the minus strand of ML677364.1, from coordinate 892,077 downwards.
CCTTCTGGAATCTTCTGGATAAAAGGTGCTGTAGCAGTCATTCTCAGAAAGTCAATGTCTGCCAACCGATATCACAGAGATCAGCAACCTTGGCACGTGGGACCGCAGGATAAGCACCCTAGCGAGCCCCCCCAGTTTGTTTACTTGCCGGTTCGCCGACCATGGCTCCCACTGGCCGCGGTTTGCGGTCCCGGTCCAATGGGGGCTGCAAGAAGTGGCAGCCAGCACCGCACCGTTTCCCGCAGCCCTCATTGGACCAGAAGGGTGAACCGGCAAGTAAACAAAGCAGCGGGGCCCGCTAAGGGTGCTCACCCTGCAGTCCCGTGTGCAATATCACATACTTAATATAGTTATTTTCAGTTTCAAGGACAGGACAAAACAGTGGCATGTTAAGTTCCACATCTCAAAGGTGTGAAAGGTGGTTGCTTTTGAAATGGTGACCACTTCACTGGAATCCCAAGGGACTCTGGGAGCAGATAGCTGTCATAGCAGCATACCCTTGACTAAAGAGGGGAGCTGTCCTGTGATCTGTTCAGGGCTCTGCTTGCCCTGGCTAGCTTCAGAGGAGAGACTGAAACACGTCACAGACTCTCCCCACGCGATCAGGAATGGGAGGAGCATTACTGAGAATAGGCTGAGGAACCGTAAGTGAAAGGAAAACTCCCACCGGAAGCATGGGCAGCAAGAGAAAGGCAGTATTGTTAGATCTCACTTTTTAATCATGAATCTTCAGATACTCGATTTTATCCTTAAAGACCCATTGGCTGGACCGAAGTTTTTATGTAAAAATCTTGGCTTCCATTTAAGGGTGGCGGTGGGGGATGGGAGAAGTAATCTAATGCTCATAGTTGATTGAAAAAGCTTGAAAAATGTGGCCAGAGTGCACCATGAAGGGTCAGAAACCAGAAACCAGTCCTGCCCCTGGTTTTTTTGTTTTGTTTTGTTTTTTTTAATTTCCTGAGTTTTAAATCACTCTCAGAACTTTTGGGGGCAGGGAACCTGATTCATGATTTTTGAATGCTTGGGTTGGAAATGCTGGCGAGAAGGCCAACTGACTTGTTGGTAATTTGGAGGAGGTTCTGGGACAGTGAGGAAGATAGACTGGGAGGGCAAAAGAGAGATAATTCTCAATTTTCTCTGGAGACCAGGATATAATACATATGTACAGACATGGAGAGCCCAGTCGTCAGATGATGTCAGGTGGCATAGCCACATTCACTTCAGAGGAGCCACATTGATTTGCCCCAGCTAAGAATCGAGCCCTGTGTTTTTAAGTAATGCAGCTGTCAAATCATATAAACATATTATTTGTCTCTATTGTATGACAGGAAGACTGAAGTACAATAAACCAGAAAGGTTAATAAAGTGCCATTTAAATGCCCATTGCAGTCTGTGCTGTAGAAATTAGACACCTAGATATTCATATCTACTGCCAGGGCCTAGCACGTTCTACAAAATATGTTCATCTTGGTGACCTCCCCTATTTGCATTTTGATTGTTTAGTCAATTGATTCTTCCCATGTAGATGAATTAGTCTGTAAAGAGGAAAGAATGACATGGCTTCCAATCAGCATACATAATAGACAAAATTTTAAAGGCCTGGCCCATGCCTAGGGCCCCGGGGCACTACAGTAATACACAATACTACTACTAATATAATAAAAGTGTCTATTACAAAGAGACAAGTAGCTGCGTACCACATAATAAGGTGGGTGTTTCAGATTCAGATAGATAGGGTGGTGTTCCCTAACCATCACAAAGGAAAAGGAGCCTTTCTATTTTAACCCACCCAACCTGAGATGCCAGATTTCTTCTCAAATAACAAATAGCCCAAGGCAATCATGTTTGTTTGGCGCTTCTGTTTAATCAACAATGGACTATTGTCCTGTTGGATGCACCAACACAACCAGATGTTTTCCCTGTATATTACTAATTTGATGGATCATGAGTTTTAACACCCAACCAGGGTCTGATCCTACTCTATGGCGTCTTTTTCCCATGGTTGCCATTGAATACACTGAGCCACAGCAGTCTCTCACACTACCCCGGCCATGTTTCCTATGTTACAAAATATACCCCGGGGAATGTGGCAGAGAGGCAGCCATTGCCGTGTTAACTACTGAAGAGACCATGTCATGAGCTATAATGTTTGAGCCCATGTCACCTTTCTATTTTTCTGGTACTTGAGTCTCATTTTTGAATGTGTCATTGACATTTACTATACACCAGTCGTATCCTGCCACTTTACCACTAACTGTAACTTGCCAGTGTACATTCTTTCCTTTTAACATTGTAATATAAGTGTGTGACGTAGAGGACTGCTGGCATCTTTATTTTCTGCCCCCCAGTTACATGACCTTGGACAGGTGTACAAAAGTTATGTCTCTTGTCACACAACAGGGGTCAGTATCCGCTGGCTAGTGGAGGTAAGAGGAGACCTCACCCTCCCCAACACGTCCAATGACCAGCTAGATATAAACCATCAACAAACTATCTGCCCTCATTAGGAAGCAGTCAGATCGCATACATACAAACCTTCCTAGACACATGCTTTTGTGGGATTTCTCAGGCCTTCATGACTGTTTGTAAAATCTCATTTCAGCAACAGCCATCAGTACCTCAAGTGCCACAGCTGCCTCGGCCGTTACAACTATGAAAGTGGCAACACTGACAAGAAGAGGAACAAAGAGCTAGGTCCTGCCAAGAGAGGTTGCAAAGACAATAGCTCCTGCCTTCTCCAGCCTATTGTTATCAACATTCACAAAAAGGAGGGGATGGATTCTTTTCTTTATTTCAAACAAAATTAAAATTGATAGATGTCCCTCGCAAATGGCACACGGTGTGCACACGGATGTGTCTGGAAAGGGAGCCAGACATCTGGGGGCAGCCAAAAGGAGAATCGCAATATTTTCCATTTCCAGTTATGAGCAGATGTGGATGAGAAAAAGCTCCCTGATTTTTTAACTTAAGGATCATGGCCTCAACTTAGCACAAGTCAAGAAGCAGAAAGCAGCAGATCTGGAGTGGAAACCAACAAGCACAGAGATCAGGAAGATGCAGTCACAGGATTAAGGGTGCCAGAGGGACGTGTCTGAAAGATCTGGTGGTAAAGTAAACTATTTTCATAATGGTATTTTCAACAGAGCAGGGTCTCCATTACTTACTTCTACACACCTGAGTCAAAAACATCAATTAACTTTAAGATTAGCAGCCATGTTAGTCTGTATCCATAAAGAAAACAAGGAATACTTATGGCACCTTAGAAACTAACCAATTTAAGCTTATGCTGAAATAAATTGGTTTGTCTCTAAGGTGCCACAGGTATTCCTCGTTTTCTTTATCAATTAACTTTGTGAGGGACAACCCAATTGATTTGTCTCTCTCCCTCTGACCAAGGAGCAGACAAATCTGAAATTTTGAGCCCCACTATAATGGGGCTTTAAAGGGAAATGTTATTCTGCAGTTCCTAGAGAAGGGACAAGGTCTCGCCTCTGTGTCCATACTACTATTATGGTCACTCTTCTGAAAAATTCTGCATGGATTGGATGACTGATATGCCTTTCATATCTAATATGAGCAGATCTCTCCCTCTTTCTCTCGAGCATCTGAGCCACTATTCAGAGCACGAGGTTAAATAATACAACTCTTCTTTGACTTGGTCCTTCATTTGCTACTAAAGAAGAAATTGAGTAAATACCTATTTAGTTTATTTGAAATAACAATCAAGCATTAAAAGCAGTCCAAGTATGAGAAAGCACTTTTAAAAGCTCAGCCTGAGCTAGCAATTTCATCTTCAAAGTGGATTTACATTCCATCCATTCTAGATACCCATCAAAAAACATCTTAACCAACAAGATCTGACATCAGGTCAACAGTACAATATCTTTTTAAACATCACATTGATGGTACAACTCTGTTTTCAGTGACAGCCAATGAAAAATTTCAGCATTCATGTATAGCTATAATTTAAAAAGTAAATGAAAATTACATTTTGCTAATGCAGATACTTTATAATTAGCTGATACAAATATCGAACTGCAAGGTGTGCCTTCATCTGGACCTTGAATCCAAATTAGAAGGAGGAAAGTGGACAGGTTCCAATTCATACTCCTGCATCTTAACCTGCCACTATGCTTTTAGTGAATGGAATTACTTACCAACAAGGTACTGCTCCATGTGAGTACGGTTCAACATCAGACTCAGGAAACAAAAATTTCCTACCCAGAAGTCAGTGGACCTGGGCAAAGGAATTACTCTATCACTTGGGTTACAAAGTTCTATCAGGAGGAGGAGTGAACTAATGTAAAAAGTTGTGCTGGGCAGGAAGCTAGTTGTTCATTCACATAAGCTTTCCTCTTCCCCTCCTAATATTCCATTATCAACAAGTTGCTCCTCAAATCCCATTACGGAACTGGTCCAGTCTCCATCTCTGGATAGGATGGGTTTGCTGAGCTGCCAGAATGCCCAGTCTTCTAGGATGTATATATCCTGATCTTTTCATGTGCTGAACTGAAGACCTATAGCTCCACAGTAATCCATTCATATGCCAGATATCCAACTGGGCGCGAACACCCTAGTCTTTGGAAAAGTTCAGATCTGGATCTGAATTTTGTGGTTTGTGGCCATCTCTAGCAGTAGAAGCAATTCTTATAAACACAGTATTGATACTGTAAAATTGCAATTTTAGTGGACCTACTTTATTGCCTATGCCTCAGATCCCCCATATGATAATAGGTGACATGGATACACGAATCTGAGATTATCATTCCCACATTCTTCCTCAAATGCTATTCATAAATTTGCGAAGAATAAGTGGCATTATTATAAAATGACAGAGATAAAAAGCCTACAATATCAGGGAAATTGTTTAAATGCTTTTGTAGAGTCTGTTCCAGAGCAAATTGACTTATTTGCCTATATGGATTTTACAGCTTCAGTTCCACTGCAGCCCATCCATATTAATTGTATGTATTATTGTTTGGGAGTTACTAGATTTAATGGTGAAAACACAGAGTACATTATAAACTTCACAGCAGTATCGGGATAAAACTTTGTTTACAAGTGGATTATAACAGATGACCCACAAACCAGTTTTGAGTACAGCTGCAGTGAAAACTTCTGTTATCCGGTTCAGGTAAAGACATTCTTCAGTTTGTGACTCTCTCTAGTTCAGTTTGGAATCACTCATAAACCTAATGAATTAGCCAAAGGTCTCTTCGGAGACAGTCAATATATAAGCTCCATTTACACCTCTGCAGGACCATCTTCCAAATACAGAGAGTAATGTTCGTAATAGATCATTTACTGCAGCATGATCTCAATCTTCAATGGAAATGGAAATTTAGGTAAAAACTTTTGGAATCACTTAATCTGGTTACAAAGAGCAAATCACTAATGTGTTATGCAGGAGGTCAGATTAGATGATCACAATGTTCCCTCTTTGCCTTAAAATTTGTGAGTCTATGAATAATTTAGAAAAGCTTTAAATGCTGCCAGGTGGGAAATCGGCTTTCCTGTCCCATTAAAATTTTTGAAATTTAAAAAAAACCTTCCTATCCCAAATCAAGATGAAAAGTCATATTCTCCAAAAAATTCACAAACTGAAAATAAAAAAAAATAAAAAATATTGGTTTGGATAAACGCAAACAGTTTGTTGTGATAATTTCAAAACATTTCATTTTGACCATTTTTTATTTTAAAAAATAGTTTTACTCTACTTAGTTTACATTTCTAAATAAAAAAATTGTTCTGAACCAGAAAAGCAGAATTTTTCATTTTGAAAATTTCAAGTGGGATATTGACAACTTTTTTAAAAAAATTCAAGTTGAGATTTTTTTAAAAACCAGCCCTTTACCACGCCTGACATCACAGCAGTTAACAGAAGCATTCCACCTTAAAGAGACTCAAAAATATAAAGCATTTTGTGAAATATCAGGTTTCTGGGATGAGCAATATTGGTGGAGCAGCCTTGAAATTTTTTCAGGAAAATATACCAGATAAGCATAATTTCTGCTTCTGCTGTTTTTATCTTGGCTGATGATGAAAAAGCTAATGTCATTTTTCTTGCTGGCCAAAACAGCAGAGGGAGACCAAAAAATGAGAAATAATCTTATTCTTCTTGTCACTTCCCTATTCAAGTTGGCAACTTTTCAGCTTTCTTCCAATATTCATGATCAGACACCAGGCTACCATGCTGATTGGTGTCTCTGAGGTCCTCCAACTCTGGTCTGTGTACTGAATCTTTAGTTTCCCCTGTGTCATCTTCAGTCCACAATCATTACAAGAGCCATCCTACCAATATAGCTCTCAGGTCTCCACTGAGTATGCCAATATGCACATAATTTAGCCTTCCTCAGCTTGTCTTCAATTGGAGCAATGTGTGTGAGGCCCTTTAGAAATTTCCGATCATAGAGTGTCCAACTGATTGACCATCTCAAGATGTTAATGTCCATAGCAGACAGCATACTGATTTATTTTCTTGTGACTGACCAAGTCTCTGTTCCATACACTGAGATGGCTCTAATTACAGTTTTATATATTCTGTCTTTTAAATGTATTGGCCTCTTTTTGTCATGGAGAACTGGGATCAGCACTCATTGTTTTCTTCAGGCAGGTTCAGTACAATCACAGGCATCATACAGTAGGGTATCCATGTCAGTAACCATTGATCCTAGGTATTTAAAATTCTTTCAGCCCTCTAAGCTCTCTACCTGGTGAATCCTCCTTCCTCAGTTATCTTAGCCTTTGACTTACCAACCAAAAACTAAGACTTTGGCAGGCAGCAATTTCTAGTCAGTTCCTTGCTCCAGCCAGGCTTCTCTCACAGAGTGAGAGCTGGAGGTCTCCTTACTCCCTCCCAGCAAGCAGTCAGCTGAGGTGGGCCCTCCCCTTTTAACCTCTCTCTCCAAGCCTGACACATACTACAGCTGTAGCAGGGCAAGGCTGATTGAGCCCACATCAACCTTTACCATTTAGTCTAAGACCAGCCAGCTCAAAACTACATTGCCTCTGTTCAAAGTTGGCTTGCAGAGTCTCACAATCTTCCCCACATATTAAGTCATCAGCAAACAGCATGTTCCAAGGCTCCCGTATCACATCCATAACAAACAAAAACAGGCCAGCATCAGGGATCAGCACTGAGCCAACATTTGCTAGAAATTCTGTGGCTGTAGCCCTATTTACTCTTGACTGCGATAGTCCATCTATCATACATATCTTGGATAAGATAGAGATATCTTTCTGACACACTTCACAAACCCCACCAAATGAGTTCTCTTGGTTCACAGTCATATGCCTTCTTCGGATCCACATGGACCATGCCCAATTGCCATCTCCTTTCTCTGAATCTCTTCACAAGGATTCATACTGCAAATATGGCATCAATTGTGCTCATTCTCAGCATGAATCCATACTGTCCCTTCCAATTGTCAACTGTTCCATACAGACACTTTTCAATATCTCCATAAGCCGTGGTATCAGCTTTATTGGACAATACTTACCACTCAGTGTAACATCTCCTTTATGTTTAAAAATTTGCACCATAAAACTTTTATGCAATTCATCCAGCATTTTCTCTTTCTTGAAAGTATCACTGAACAAACCTGTAAGATACTTGATGCATTCTTATCCAAATGACCTCAGAGCATCCACTAATACTTCATCTGACCAAGGTGATTTCCTTTTTCATTCTCATATGTGCCTCTGCAAACTCCTCCTCCAGTATTCAGCTTATCATGTCCCAGTTCAATGTACATGTTCTCTGTTCCTCCGAGTACTCCTCATTCATCAATCCTTCAAAATAATGTCTCCTAACTTTGTTGATTGATTCACCATTTGTTTGCAATATACAGTTGGTTGCTCCTCCAAGAAATCATAATGACTAAAAAATAGCTCATTACAATGAGTTTTATAATGTCTTTGATATCTATTGAGATAGAAAAAAGGCTACATAAGCAGCATTGCCAACTCATGATTTTATCACAAGTTCCACAATATTTGTTGTTTTCTTTAAAGCCTCAGCTCTAGGAGTCAAGTGACTGTGAGAACTTCACGTTTCATTTTTTTAAATGGCCAGTTTCTACCCTCCTGTTTGCAGAGAAAAGCTCCCAAAGAGAAAGTAAATAAAGAGAACCTGTTACTGCATCACTCCTGGGCTTGCAACAAATCACAGCTAGTTCTATAGCCAAGTGAAAGAGATAGAAGGGTTTTGTTTGGCTGTCACTCCCTTCAGACAGAGCATGACCAGCAGACTTACCCAGCAACAATAGGCAAGTCACTGGTAGCAAATCAAAACAGCTGTTCTGCATCAGGCTTAGCTTTTCTCAGGGAGACTTTGGCAGGCAGCAATTTCTAGTCAGTTCCTTGCTCCAGGTGGGCTTCTCTCACAGAGTGAGAGCTGGAGGTCTCCTCACTTCCTCCCAGCCAGCAGTCAGCTGAGGTGGGCCCTCCCCTTTTAATCTATCTCTCCAAGCCTGACACATATTGCAGATATAGCAGGGCAAGGTTGATTGAGCCCAAATCAGCCATTTCCTAGACAGTTTAGGTTTTGTTCACTCTGTCACAAATCCAATTTATTATTATATTTTGGGGTGAGCTGACTCATTTTTGAATACTAGGGGTTGCAATACTGGTATATGTGTAATATATGTAAAAACCCAGATGCTTGTTAACAAAATGTTACCCTTATAGCCATAAGACCATATATTTCACATACTAACTTGTCATTTAAGGTGAAGATTTTCAAAGGCACAAATGGCAGTTAGATGCCCAACTTTTTTAGCAGGAATCACATCCCTAACAGCCTTTTGTGCTTTTGAAAGTGTCCCCTAAAATTGTTAAAAGAGTCAGAGAATGTGTGTGGTTTGCTGCTCAGCTGGGTTATAGGTTGTGTTTTCTGTTCATAAGCAATTGTTGTAGACTCCATTAACATTAGTTGGCTAAAATCAAAGACTAAACCCTTCCATACAATGCTAGGGCCTGATTTTCTGAGGAGCAGAGAACCCACCTCTCTTGTTTTAGGTGCTCAATGTTTCTCAGTAGCAGACCTGAAGTGTTTTCAAGTGTTAGACCACAGCTAAAATGTTTTGTAGTTGGCAAGCTTTCCACGCAGAATATAAGAGCGATAAGTTCCAGTCAAGGTTCTAAGTTACATCCCATTCAGGAGGAGACATAGAAACAGTCGTGCCAGCTTCGGCTAGTCGCAACTTTACTGCTTTTTCATTTGATGCAGGAGGTGTTTCTCCTTATTCCCATGGAGCTTTTCTCCAGGAGCTCAATGAGAAATTACTCAATGAGAAATAAAGTATAATGTGTGGTGCCCTAGTCCTCATAATAGCTATTCATCATTGTAAGAGAGAAATCCCCATCTGAACCATAAAAGAACTTGCTTTTACTTTTAAGTGTTCAACAGCTTTCAGATAGGCTATCGCAGCGATGTCCTATATGTTTGCCACTAGCCACATGTGGCAAATAGGCTATTGAATTGTTGCTAATGCATGAGCAATGCGTTGGTGTATTGAAGGTAGCAGTACTGGAAGACAGGCTGGCTGCTTTGAGATACAACTAGTTCACGTGACTAGGATATAGTGCAAGGGAGACAACAGCATAGACGACAGTGGATGTGTGTGTGCTGCGTGTAATAGCGACAGGCACTAGTGCGTACGCGTAATGTGTTTTTTAATCCTTTTTCACAATGTGGCGAATAAGAAAAATTCAAAACTACAAGTGTGACTAGCATCGAATTTTTATTGGACACCACTGTGCTACAGCATATTATACTGAAGGCAGTGAGGTTCCGTGGATAAGGGCACTGCCCCAGGAGTTAGGAGATCTGGAGAGAAAATCTGGCCTCATTCAAGTCAATGGGAGTTTTGGTAACTTCTGGGGCATGTATCTGTTCCCAGAAAAGAGCACAACTAGTAAGGTGTTTGTGCTACACACTGGACAGAAAGGATGCCTACCACCACCCAAAATGCCATTTTGACTGAGGGTGTCCATGTCCCTGCCTCTGAACACACTGGAGGGAAAGAGTGCCAGACATCTACCAAAGACATTTTTAGGACAGTCTCAAAAACAGCCAGGGTTTGCCCTAACCCTCACACCAAGAAGCCAGTACCTGGTAGGGATGTCAGGAGGAGGATTTGTCAGGAGGGCTATTGATGGGAGAAGGATTTTATTTCTTTATTTTTTTCTGGCACTAGGATGAGAATTTGCTTCTATTCCCTATTGACAGAGATGTGGTATACACGTAGGCCCGGATCCTCAAAAGGTATTTGGTATTAAAATCAGTGGAAATGAGGTATTATGGCCCAGATTCTCAAAGGTGTTTAGGCTTTTATGTTTTTGTTTCTCCAACTGAAACTGTTAACTTTTTGGCTAAACAGATAGAGGAGACACAAGCCTAGATGGAAGATACCTGGTGGGACACTGTAGTTAGCATTGTCTGTCTGGCATACTCAGAATTCTGAACTTGATATTTTAGTTGTTAAAGTGACACAGAATTCCTGGAGCAAACATTTTTAACCTTGGAGCTAATAGCAGGCAACCAAGTCCATACATTACTAAATGGACTCAAAATACTGCACATCCCTTGGAATTTTAAGAGCTACATTTGAATTATATATTGTTATTCTGAGGGTTGGGTGAAACCTGACTGAAGCTGGTGGGAGTAACAGGATTCAGAATAAATATAAAAGAGCAGTTATGCTCCTTTATGGAATACGATAACTGAAACAATAGGGGCCATAACAATATGACGAGGTTGTATGCAGATGAGTTTAAGTTTAAATGTGTAGTAAAGATTTCAGAAGAAATACAAACCCTGAGCCCACATCTCTTGAAGTAGATAGACTCATGCATTTTAAACCCCCAACATACACACACACACCCATCATGTAGAAGTGAATACATTAATTATTTTGTAGTGAGTAATATTATAGTATGTGTTAGTATTCCAGTATATTGGAAATGGACCTCTTGATCAGTAAATCCAGTTTTTTATGGTGTCCTGGTAACTCGTTATTTTTTATTTGTATTTAGTTTTGCAAATTTTAGGGGGCAAAGTTAATGTTGGGTGGTTTGTGTAAATCAACTGGGGTGATAGCGAGTATGAAGTATTAACTATATGGCAGTGGGAAATTGGCTGGATTCCTCAAATTTCTGGGCACTAACATTTGAATTTTGTTTCTTAAAAAGGTGCAAAAGTGAAAAAGTTAATTCAATATTTGCATGTTAGCTGGACTCCACTGATACAATTTCAAGCATAATTCTTTTAACTGAGGGAGAGATTTTTCCAACTCACAGTTGGGATGTTAGAGTGCCTAACTGCCTTTTGGAGTTTTGAAAATCTCTTACAATGTGTTTGTGAATTAAAAATCACTGATACATTGACTGCTGTTACATTTAATGGAAAATCATAAGAACTTTAGCTAACATGCTAAATAGGATAATTTCCCATAGGCCATTTCAACTAAACCAGGGAGCCACAGGGAAATAACTCAACTTCTCTTGTATCCAGAAAACACTTGCTATGTTGCATGAGCTGATTCACACAGGGTACAGATTATTGGTGTTTACGATATGGAAGTTTCTTATGTTCATTTGTTTCACAGATCTTTTCTAGCTCTCTATGGGCTTGTCCATGTGATACAGCAATACACTCTGGATGGGTGGGAATTCTAATGTGCACTAATGTATTTTCTACAAACTGGCCCACACAGACCCTACTGGTGAGCACTAGAAATTCCCTAATGTGCGTTAATGTAGTACTGCATACCCCTATAGTGTGCATTGTACAGTAGTACATGCACACAAGCCCTAAATCGGAGGAGAAGCATTGTGACAGTACAGGGGACGCCTCAGACAACTGTTATGGAAAAAAGCTGACAGACAATACAAACAGGCATACACAGCACTTGCAGCATGATCACTGGCAAACTTGACACCTATTCAAAGCATAAGGATCATTTTCATAGATGCAGATGAAACCAAAACTGACAATCAAGCAAAAATTCAGTTTGACTATAAGCAGGGTGATAAATCAGGCAAAGGTCTGTCCAACAGTTTGACACTTGGCCAGTAGACAGAGATTTCCATGAAATTAGAGTATCTGACAGCAATTTTAACTAATGAATCCACTGTAATTAACTCGTTAACTCGTTAACTCTTGTTCCAAGAATTTTACAAAAAGCTAAACTATATTGGATGTTGTAAATTTTGATAAAATACAGCAGGCAATTGCACAAAGCTTACTTCATCCAACACACATTTGCTAGCTTATTTCTCCTCCACTGAGAGAAAGATCCAATGTGACAATATTGTCTGGCATGATAAATCCTAAGGCTTTGCAGTTTCCCTCCACACTATGGCCATTGAGAACTTCACAGCACAGGTGGGGATAGAGCACAGGTCCTAAGCCCACCTCTGGAGAGGGAAGAATCTCTTTTAGGTATGTTTATATTACGGTTTGACAGCTGGTAGAGCAGGCTCCTTGCAATGGAGGGTAGTGTATATATAACATTAAAAAGGTCTTATTCTGACAGAATATAGGTATCAAATTATGAACTCCATTTTACGTCTAAGTTTGCCTGAGGGCAGCCTATTGGTAATTCCTTATAAAGAATTGCCCCGCCTAGGAGAGACACTTTACACATCAAAGCCATCAAACTGAAATATGGGGCCATCAACTCTGATAGTGTCTCAAGTGCAGACCCACCCTTGTGGAAAAATGTTTTTCCTATAGCAGGGCCCACAGGCAGGTGTTTTGTGTGTGTCAAGTGGAGCACACGGCTCAGAGACAAAGGAGAGAACCTACTTAGGAACAAGGTTCTTCTCCGCATGGTGGGGACCTGCTCATCACAACGTGTAAGAAGGTCTTGCAGGAGAGGACAGGAGTGACTCCACCGTACCTGCTCACAAACCTCAGACTCCCAGAAGGGGTGAGATCAGAGTATGGATGGGTGCATCACAGAAGTTTTTGTTTTCAAAGATCTGTAACTTGAATGATTTAATTGTAAAGTAATGGTGATTAAGAAACTCCTTTGCTAAGCCTGAGTTCCTTGCTTACCTTCCACATTGTCCCTAACAGCATTAAATTAAAAGTCCAGAGAGGCAACAGCTTAGGTGGAACTTTGAGAGGGGAGGCATGCAAGTGAGTGAGGGAAGTCCCAGACACTGATTTCAAGGTTCACGACAACTGGGCAAAGAGAGTCACCCAAGAGGTCTGATCTTGGACGTGTACCCCTTAGATCTGGAACCAGAACAGTGACTAGGGTCTACCCTGTCCCTGTTGACTTAGAAGCACATGAGACCCAGAGACTGGGTCTACTCATGGCATACTGGGGTCTGTACAGTGGGATACTGGGCCAGCCTGTGATAATTACATAGTAACCATGGATGTGATATACATTATATCTTATTTTAACTAGAGGGAAAACCATAGTATCTCAAAAATGAATGTGATATTTGTGGGTAACTAACTATAATAATGATCACTGTACACCAGGGATCAGCAACCTTTGACACGTGGCTTGCCGGGGTAAGCCCCCTGTTGGGCCAGGGTGGTTTCTTTACTTGCCACGTTCGGCCGATTGCATCTCCCACTGGCCGTAGTTTGCCACTCCAGTCCAATGGGGTCTGCGGGAAGTGGTGGAGGCAGAGGGATGTGCTGGCCGCTGCTTCCCGCAGGCCCCATTGGCCTGGAGCGGCAAACTGCAGCTAGTGGGAGCTGCGATTGGCCGAACCTGAGGACACAGCAGGTAAACAAACTGGCCTGGCCTGCCAGGGAGCTTACCCTGGCAGGCCATGGGCCAAAGGTTGCCAATCCCTGCTGTACACACTAGCCAGTACATTACATTTAGCAAAGAAAAAAAACTTTTACTCTATTTATTTTACTCTGACAATCTGAGCTGTCTCTTTACCCTAGAGATTTTAAGGATAACAGTGTTGTACATTTTGTGAAGGTGGATATTAAACCTTTACAAGTAATACATCCTTCCAAAGAAATTACAATGCAGGACTTGCAAATTGTTCAAAAAATTACATTGTAATTTAACTACAATTCTCAAGTGGCTTCCTTCATTTCCTTGAAATGTTGTAAAATAAATTCCACTCTACACCCCACTAGCAATTACCACAGACATTTTTATGACAAGAAATTCAGACTCCCACTCTCCAATTTTATTACCATGGTCATATTAAGGCACAGGAACTACAGGCCAAGCAGTAGTTAACAGTCAGTTGCAGAGGCACACAGTGACCACAGAGACACTGCTCAGCACCCCATCCCTTTCTGGCGTGGGAAGTGAACCCCTGTGAACACACCTCTGAAGTCTGTCTCTTTGCTAACTAAGCACAGCCAACTGTGAGTGGGATACAGCTAAAGAGGGGGGTGATGTGTTAAAGGGATGTTTTTTTGTCACTTTCCCACCACAAGGTGGGAAACTGAGGCAAAGAACGCTGCCCAGTGCACTGTAGGGTCAAGTTTGCTTATGGTCACATGCTTGGAATGTGGTTGTGGTGTTTTCCCAAATTAATGCTTGGTTCTCTTTCCCTTTTAATAAAAATTCTCTTTTGTTATACACCGACACAGTGCTTGCCAACGGGAGAAATATTGCCCCTTAAAGGCACCCAGAGATAGTGTTAAGTTTTCCCAGATTATTGGGTGGGGGCTCAAGTTCTTTTCTGTATTGTTAAGAGAAACCCCTAGACATTGACCCTCATCCTTGCTGCTGCCGAATCCACTTCGCAGAAGGATTACAAAAGTAAGATTATCACGTAAATCATTTCACTCCAAGAACTGGAACATCGGGGAGGGGTGGAGGAGACACAACCAACTAATATCACAAATCTCAAGATAAAGTCACAAGATATAGCAATACGCCCACCTGAGTCTGCTGGCAACTTGAAACAGCTCTGAGAAAAGTGAATTGCCCCATTCATATAATGCTGCTGCAGTGCCAAGCAGAGGTGGGGTCTTGTTAGATGGGTTAGAACAAGGCCATGGCAGGGCCCATGGCAGGTGTGTCTAGGACCTGGAATGCCTTAATTTGGCTCTGCTTACTATAGAATTCTGATTCCAAATGAATTATAGCTTCCACTACTGCAAAAGCTCTCTTGATTCCTAGTGGAATGGAAAGTTTGCCTGTCAGTCACTATGACATCTTCTGGGCTAAACACAATCTCAGAGTCACTTGCTAGCAGGCAGTTTAGATAAAGCACAGCTGCAGCAAAGTACCTGAGAAAGCTCAAGGCACAAAATCCCTCGAGTTGCCAATAAAGTAGCAGCTTCTGTGTTCCGACACAGAGGTTTCAGGGAGATAACCTTCTACTATCTTTGTGGTCCCAGCCCTGCAGTACCTCCAGGGAGAGGAGAATACAAAGAGAAAGGAAACTCCTCTGCAGTGAGGGACGGGTTTTGTTTTACCCAGCCCAAGTACTATGTTTGTAGGGCTGAACTAAGGTAATACAGCTGAGGCTCGGAGAAGAGCTGTGAGGGCAGGAAACATCTCCTCACCACTAGTGAGAAGGCAAGAATAAAAATCGGGAGGGTGAGCAGCTCTTGGAGAAAGAGATAGCTACAGGCTAAAGTCAAAGAAGCTGTAGCAAGGATTCAAAACAAACAAAACGTTAAAGGCACAGAAACAGCAGATAACCAAACCTGAAGTATTGAAAGAAACAATTTCTTCCCTCTGTGGGCAATAGAGCTAATATTCCTCATAATCCCTCCAAAAAAAAATCCCTTAAACCTTACTGATAAAGCAGCATGGCAAAAAAAAAAAAAAAAAAAAAAAAAAAAGAGCAGTTTTATGTTGTTTCCGGGATTATCAATAAGAGAAATGATAAGTAAGCTTCCTCATCCACAGCATTAGACATAAATCCAGAACAGCTGAATAGTCACAGAACTGGGAGGAAACCAATTGCCTACTCTGAGTTCAATTAGCAAGATAGACATAAACTTCCCTGCAGCAGTTCTGAGGCCCAAAAGTACAGGGTATACAATACTGGAGAAACTATGCTGCAGCTCCTAGGCCTCCCCTCCCCCGCGCACGGCCCAGCAGGTAAGTCTCTTTCCTGGGTGTGTAAACTAACAAACAGAGCTGAAAATAGGGGTGTCTGAGTGGGAGTTCTGTTGAAGGAGAGGGGAGGAGGCGAGCTCCTGTTCCTTAAGAGCAGTGAGTGTGTTTTTGTGTGTTGTGTGGTTTTTGTTTTTTCTGGTTGGCAGAGGCTGGTAGGGGGTGGTGTGCTATGAGAGAAGCAGAGCCCTGATTGGGGTGCAGGGCTTCTCTGATTGGATGCCTTATAAAGGCAGCAAAGCACCAGCTAGTGGCACAGAAGCAGCAGCCCAAGAGCTAGCACACACAGCTGAAAATGGAGGAGTTTGAGGGCTAGTTCTTATGGGGAGTTTGCGGGAGGTAGTGTGTGGCATTCTGGTCTTGATGTGTTTTTTCCCCCCTTGACAGGAACTTAGGCAGGAAAGTTATAACAGGTACAGAGGCAGCAGTGGTAGTGACCCAAGGAATGGAAGAGATAATGAAGATGACCAGATGTGAAAGCTGTGGCAAGTACATTGTCCTGGAGTGAGTACCCGAAGAGAGCTTTGTTTGTCTGAACTCTGCCATCAGCTCCACCAGGCAGCACAAGTTCTGGGGCTTGGAGATGCAGGTGGAAACTCTGGTTGAGATTTGAAGGGATTTGAGCAGATGTTAGAGGGAAGGCAAGGCAATTGGTTAAAGGGGCGATTATAAATGTGTCATATTTAAAAGTGAACTGTCAGGCGGGAGAGTGGTACCTAGTGGAGTTAGTCTTATTTAACATTTTTATTATTGACCTTGGCACAAAAAGTGGGAATGTGCTAATAAAATTTGTGGATGATAAAATTGAGAGGTATTGCTAGAATGGAGGAGGACTGGAATATCCTACAAGAAGAACTTGAGGACCTTGAAAACTGGAGAAGTAGAAATGGGATGAAGTAGTGCGAAGTCATGCACTCAGAGGCTAACAATAAGAATTTTTGCTTTAAATTGGACCTTTATGAGTTGGAAGCAACAGAGGAGGTGGAAGACCTTGGTGTATTGGTTGATCAACAGATGACTGAGCACCAATGTGATACGGTCATGAACAAGGCTAACATGATCTTAGGATGCATCAGGTAAGGTATTTCCAGTAGAGACAGGGAAGTCTTAATAGCATTATAAAAGGCACTGGTGAGATCTGATCTGGAATACTGGTGTGCAATTCTGGTCTCTCACGTTTAAGAAAAATTAATTCAGACTGAAACAGGTGCAGAGAAAGGCTACTAGGATGATCAGAGGCATGGAAAACTTACCTTATGACATGAGACTCAAAGAGCTTGTTTTGTTTAGCTGAGGAGAGATCTGATTGCTTGCTATAAATACCAGGGAGGGAGAGAAGTTAAGTGTCAATGTGGACACAAGGACAAACGGATATATAATGGCCTTCAAGAAATTTAGGCTTGAAGTTAGATGAAGATTTCTAACCATCAGGAGTGAAATTCTGGAACAGACTTCCAAGGGGAGCAGTGAGGGAAAGAAAACCTCACTGGCTTCAAAACCGAGTTTGATATGTTTATGGAGGGGATGATATTATGGGATTCCCTACAATGGTATGTAGCTGATCTGCAACTACTTGTAACAAATAACCCTAATGGCCGTTGATAGGACACTAAAGGGGAAGAGTTACTACAAAAATTTTCCTGTTTCTGGCTGGTGGGTCTTGCAAAAATTATCAGGGTCCAACTGATTGCTATATTTGGGATCAGGAAAGAATTTTGCCTTCAGGTAGATTGGCAGAGACCTTGGGGATTTTTTGCCTTACTCTACAGAATGAGATATGGGTTACTTGCTGATTTAAACAGTGTAAATGGTGGATTCTCTGTAGCCTGAAGTCTTTAAACTTTAAACTTTAAATTTGGAGTCTTTAAATATGTGGACTTCTGTAACTCAGCCAGAGGTTATGGGCCTGTTACAGGAGTGGTTGGGGGAGGTTCTGTGGCCTGCAATCTGCATGAGGTCAGATGAGAATCTAATCTAATCTTTAGATGATCATACTGGTCCCTGTGATGGGTTTGGATCACAGAAATCCCCTTGGGGTTGCCAACTGATATGCCAAGACTACTTCTGCCCCTGCTTCCTTGCCCAACCAGCTTGGGACTCCAGAGATTTGCCTGGTTTGACCGAGATGCACTGGCTTGCTTCAAACCCAGACCCAGGTCTGAACCATGTCCCCTCAACAGCTGTAGGCTTACCTGGAAGCAGCTTAGGAAGTGTTCCTGCCTTTAGCACTCAGACGCTCAACTCCCAGTAGGGTTCAAACCCTAAATGAATCCATTTTATCCTGTATAAAGCATATACAAGGTAAATTAATGGATTGTTTGTTTGCCCTTTATAACACTGATAGAGAGAGATGCGCAGCTGTTTGCCTCTCCCCCACCCCCAACTCTGGTACTAATATGTACTCCAGGTTAATTAATAAGTAAAAAATGATTTTATTAAATGCAGAAAGTAGGATTTAAGTGGTTCTAAGTAGTAACAGACAGAAGAAAGTGAATCAAGTAAAATAAAATAAAACAAAACACAAACATCTGTGTTTCTCTCGAATACAGTAATAAAACTGAATACAGATAAAAGCCTCCCCCTCAGAGATGTTTCCCTTTACAGACTAGACTCCCTCTATTCTGGGTCCAGCAATCACTCACACCCTCTGTAGTCACTGTCCTCTGTTCCAGTTTCTTTCAGGTATTCTTGGGGGGTGGAGACGCTGTCCCTTGAGCCAGCTGAAGACAACATGGAGGGGCCTCCCAGGGGGTTTTACAGTTTATAGACTTTCCTCCTCTGGGTGCACACCCCTCCCTCTGTAGAACTGTAGAATCCAGTTGCAAAATGGAGTTTTGGAGTCACATGGGCAATTCATATATCCCTGCAAGACTGAGTTTCTTACAGCCAAGCCACATTCCTGAGGAAGCTCAGATGTGAATGGGCGGCTCCATGTTCAGTGTTGGTTTACTTGGTTCTTGACTGGGCACTTACCGAGAATACTTTTTTCTCAGAAAGCTGACCAAGTGCTTCATTGAGGCTATTTAAAAGTAACTGGGTATGTAGCCTATATTCATAACTTCGAGTACAAAAATGATGCATGCATACAAATAGGATGAACAGACGCAGTAGGTCATAACCTTTACAGCGATATGTTACATGGCATACGTAGCATAAAAAATATTCCAGTTATATCACATATACATTGATAAGAATCTCCTCATGAACCTCTATGGGGTGCACCATCACAGTTTCTTCTAGCCTTAAAGTCTGAGGGTATGGTTACACTTACAGGATTAAAGCGCTATTGGTTATAGCGGTCCCCTTATACAGCAATATGTATAGCGCTATTGTATGTCCACACTCAGACGCGCCAGCGGTATAGCATGGCCACATTTGCGGCACTTCAGGCGGCATTAAGAGCAGCGCATTAGGGCAGGTATCCCACAGTGTACCTCTTCCCGATCTGGTGCACTGCCTTGTGGTGGGGGGTGTCACTTGCGGGGCATTCTGCATCCTGTTCCAACTACCCAGGATGCTTCGTGGCATATCCCAGCAATCCCTGGGTTTCCATCCACCTCAGGCGCCATCTTTAAACAGTTTCAACAAAGCGCGCTCCGTCTTCCATTTCTGTGTGCCACAGTGAATCCAGAACTGCTGAGGGACATGCTGACGACTGTCGCCAGCACATCTCAGTGTGCAGTGGAGTTAATCCTTGACATGCAGGATGATAGTGATGAGTCTGAAGACGAGATCGAAGTGGTGAATGCGTTTGACACGAAGCTTCTTGTGTCATTAATGGACACGCTCACGGCCATTGAACACCGCTTCTGGGCACGGGAAACGAGCACCGAGTGGTGGGATCGCATCGTCATGCAGGTCTGGGACGAAGAGCAGTGGCTGCAAAACTTTCACATGAGAAAAGCCACTTTCATGGGACTGTGTGCTGAACTCGCCCCCGCCCTGCGGTGCAAGGACACCAGACTGAGAGCTGCCCTCCCGGTGGAGAAGCGGGTGGGTATCGCGATCTGGAAGCTGGCCACCCCAGACAGCTACCAATCAGTGGCCAACCACTTTGGGGTGGGAAAGTGGACCGTTGGAGTTGTGCTGATGCA
Organism: Dermatemys mawii; assembly: GCA_007922305.1. NCBI lineage: Eukaryota > Metazoa > Chordata > Testudines > Dermatemydidae > Dermatemys > Dermatemys mawii. Next base: position 871,913 of record ML677364.1, on the reverse strand, counting down.
AGTGTGCAGGGCCATTAATCACATCCTGCTACGAAAAATCGTGACTCTGGGTAACGTGCATGACATTGTTGCTGGCTTTGAAGAAATGGCTTTCCCTAACTGTGGAGGGGCGATAGATGGGACCCATATACCTATTCTGGCGCCCGCCCACCTAACAGACGAGTACGTTAACCGAAAGGGGTACTTCTCCATGGTTCTCCAGGTGCTTGTGGATCACCGTGGGTGTTTTACTGACATTAATGCTGGCTGGTCTGCAAAGGTGCATGACGCACGCATCTTCTGCAACACCGGCCTGTTCACGAAGCTGCAAGCTGGAACTTTTTTCACAGACCAGAGGATCCCTGTGGGGGAAGTCGAAATGCCCATCATGATTCTTGGCGACCCCGCTTACCCTTTAATGCCCTGGCTCATGAAACCCTACACAGGGAGCCTGGACTGCAGCCAGGAAAGTTTCAACTACAGGCTTAGCCAGTGTCGAATGACTGTGGAGTGTGCTTTTGGGCATCTCAAGGCACGCTGGCGCTGTCTTTATGGGAGGCTAGACTTGGCTGAGGGAAGTATCTCCATGGTTATTTCCGCATGCTGTGCCCTACATAATCTTTGTGAGCGGAAGGGCAAAGGCTTCACTCAGGCATGGTCCTCGGAGGTTCAACGCCTGGAGGCCACATACGCACAGCCAGAAAGCAGGGCTCTTAGAGGGGGCCAGCGCGAGGCTGTTAGGATCAGGGATGCCTCGAGGGAGCATTTTGAGGCTGAAAGCCAGTTCTAAAAGGAGGTGTGGAGGGAAGGAGTGTGCATTCTTTTAATAGGAACAGGCATTTGCTTTTCTGTAGCCTCTAATAATCTATGTACACTGAATAAAGAAACCCATTTATTAAGAAGACCATTCATTTATTCAACAGCTACTTCAGTTGCTGAAAGAAAAGATTTAGATGCATGTGTGGGGGAAGCGGGGGGAGGTGCGATTGGGGTGGGATGGGGTCAGTCAGAGATTGGAATATGTCCGGATCTCTGAGTCTCCAGTGCCCTCACAGTTGCTGTGTCCCCCGAACCCCATTTGCAGAGGGCAATAAGGCATGTTATTAGGGGTTGACTGCAGTAGATAAGGGTCCTGGGTTTGGGGGTTGTTCAGTGAAGACAGAGGGGTTGGAGGCAGCTGTGGATGGTGATAACCAGATAGCTGATGACAGAGGCCTGGAGGGTACAGAGGGCCAGAAGGGGAAGGGTTTTGAGGCAAATGATAAAGGGGGCGGAGAGCGTGGTGCTTCCCCTCCTGAAGGGTGGCAATCCGCTGCATAGTCTCCAGTTGAAGATGCAGTAATGAGAGCAGCTTATCGGTGCTTTTCCACCGGTGAATCGCATTCTCCTGCCGCACCTTCTCCCTCTACTTGCTCTGGTCCTCCCTCCATCTCTGTGCAATTCGATTCTCCATTACAGCCTGTTGCATTACTAGCTGTACTAGATCCTCTTTGCTCTTTCGTGGCCTCTTCCTCAGCCTGTCAGCTGTTGATAACAGCGATGGCACAGGGCTCAAGGTCGATGGTTCTAAAAGAAAAAGATATATGTAACAGTGGCTCCCTTGTAAACAGCAGACATGCCTATGATTCCTCCGCATTCCCCGTTTGCCTGTCCGGCAGAGAGCACACAGACAACAACGGAGCCCCTGCTGTGGTGAGTCCTCTCCAGATGCAGGGGGAATGATTGTTTCCCTGACGTGCTGTGCTGTGGCGGGGGGGGGGGGCATAAGTGGCAGGAGCCCTACTCTGAACACTGTCCCAACATTCTCCGTAGGTGTTTGTCCTGGAAGATATCTCGCTGCTGCGGGTGCGGGGAAGAAAGGGAGGGCATTCTAATGAGATGCAGCTTCCGCCCAGGGCCATATGCAGCTTGCCACTGTGCAGCAATGCTCCCCCCACCCATCGTAGCACAGTGGTGGGGACTAGTAACTGGGACAGGGGCCATGCTGGCTCTCCCGGGAAACCTGCGCAGGTGCATTGCAAGCGCTCTTATTGAGACCTTTGAAGAGATTACTGATGACGATTATTGTGATGTGATAGACTACATCAATGCACTATTCCACATGTAGGCAAGCATGCAAGCATCCCTTTCCACCCCAGGCTGCCTGCCTTCCCAACAGAAAAGCAGCTTTACCTCTGCAATCCACTGCTGTGCTGCCCCCTGCAACCACCGGATGCTGCGGCTGACTGCCCTCCTCCTGGCTTGAGAGGAGCTCCTGGCTGCATGTATCCAGGGACTCCTCTGTGCCCTGGGTCGCTGCTGCCTCCTCCTACTCCTCTTCTTCATCCTCCTCCTCTTCGTCCTCCTCCTCACCCCCCGCTTCTCTGGTGGGCTGGGAAGTGTCCATGGTGGTCGATGGAGTGACCGTAGGATCACCACCAAGTATTGCGTCCAGCTCCTTATAAAATCTGCAAGTCACCGGGGCTGCCCTGGAGCGGCCGTTTGCCTCGCGGGCTTTGCGATACGTCTGCCTAAGCTCCTTTACCTTAACACGACACTGCAGATTGTCCTTCTCATGGCCTCTTTCCGCTAAGGCCTGTGATATCTGCCCATAGGTATCATAATTCCTGCGGCTAGACCGCAGCTGAGACTGAACAGCCTCTTCCCCCCCCAACAGCTGATGAGGTCCAGCACCTTGCTGTTGCTCCATGCTGGGGCTCACCTATTTCGAGGAGGCATGGCACGTGGAGTCATGATCAATCAGAATGATCACCTGCAAGGATTCCCTGAGAGCACGCCACGCTTGGCTGGAGCAAACAGGAAGGGGATTTTCAAATTTCCCTGGAACTTTAAAGGGCGGGTCTGATGTGTGGTCACCTGAGGACAAGACAAAAGAGTTCGCAAGTGATGACCAGAGTGGCTCAAATGGGAATTATGGGATGGGCTGGAGGCCAATTAATGCGCAGTGGGTGTCCACATTCTCGCTGTAGCGCTACAGCAGCTGCGCTACAGCCCTTATTCCTCGTGAGGAGGTGGATTACCAGGAGCACTATAACTCCGCGGTTATAGTGCTCTACATGCCTTGCCAGTGTGGATGGGTAGGAGGTTATAGCACTCCTGGGGGCTTTATAGAGCTATAATGTGCCAGTGTAACCATGGCCTGAGTCTAATGAATGACCACTGCTGCTGTTGCTGATAGGAATCTGGGACCTCTTCAGTGTGTACAGAATTGTACTGTTGCCTCAGTCAAGCAGGAAAAGCCTTGGACTGTTGTGTTCCAGTTATAAAAGCAGAAAATAAGTCAGAGACTTAATTTTGTGAAATAGATTAAAGCCCAGCCAGGTTCCTTGCTTGAGAGTTAGAGGTGTGATTTTACAAGGAAGGAACCAACAATTCAGAGTTCAGGGCTAAATCAGATTGGAATCCAGTCTGTTCTAAAGATGGAACAGTGTTCTAAGTGGTTCCATATCTTCACATTGTAAATGGGCCAATTCCAGGTAGACTGTATTAGTGCCACAGACACAAACAGTGAGTTTGCCATGCTAATCACAGAGAGGGACTGGGAAATGAGGAGACTTTCAACATCCTTTTGTGTTAGTGGCACACAGACAATAAAGCATACTGCCTTTAAGGTACATAGATTTTTATTGGATTTTTATGATGGAGACGAAATATATCATATAACAGCAGTAAGAGTCAGTTGGATTTGGATCTTGTACAGTAGAAGGCTGAGCCAATACAATTAAAAATGCAATTTAAACTAAACCGTATAATAAGTACTCCAGGGACAACCAACCAAAACAGAGGGTGAATATTAACTAGACCAACAGTTCAATGTATAACCAGGAAACTAACTTAAGAGTTACTGCAGAAAAATTCTCAAAGCCATCAATCCAAATCAAGTTGGTAATTATAAGCACATACTGTATTAAGCCTCCAGTACAAATGAAGAGCTAGACTAGTTAAACTGAACCCACTTTCTGATTTTTATTTTATCATTTTTCATACAAAAATATCACCTGGAGAGAACTCAAGATGGAGGAAGTGGGAACTTTAGGGCCAGATTAAAACATGTGAAGGGCCGGAAGTGGCCCTGGGGCAGTAGTATGCCCACCTTTGTTCTAGCTCCCTCTCCTATAACTGAGTGGCTTTTCAGAGCAAATAGCAGCAAGATGTAGTAAAAACTAATTTTTGTTAATAATAATAATAAAAAAAAGTAAAGCAGAGACAAATCTGAATACAAACAGGCAGTTCAGTGGTGCTGCGGGAGGTGATGCTATTGTATTTCACTCTGCATCAGCCACAAAGTTGCTTGTGTAGCCAACAACCCCAAAAAATATTTATGTAAAATCATTATCAGTTCATTTAAGATTTAACTCCCCCAAAAGTCAGTAAATCAATTACTTATTTCTATGGCAACTTAGCACTACCCTCTTCCACATATACACTTCTAATATGGACTTTATTACATGATTATAAAGGTAATGAAAAACCTAATGCCCCAAAACTGAAAACAAACTTTTTTTAATTCAACGAGGTGCTGTGTTGTCCCATGGGAGATATATTTGGGATGCTTTATGCTCCCATTCTCTTCTTTGGCCCAGGCTCTCTGGCCAGACAAAATCTTCCAGGATGCACCACTGTCTCCCCTCTTGGTGATGGGAGAGGATTTATCACAGCAGTCCCTGGTCATGGGACATCATGGAAGATTTTGTCTGGCTGGACAGCCTGGCCCATAGAGAAGAATGGGAGAATAAAGCAACTGAACGACAACTCTCCTGAAGTATGGTGGCATCATTTTGAAGGGAAGTACTTTGGTTCGGTTTTTGCTATTTTGCCAAAAAGATTGACTTTTCCATGGAAGGATTTGATGGAAATGGGAATAAAAAAAGTTTGTCAATTTTCTTTGGAAAGAAAAACTTACTTCCCAAACAGCTCAGAGTGACGAATTTAATGTTAGACCAGAATGTAAGTGAGCCCATGACACATACCCTTTTGAGATTAGACAAAATCAGAGAGGAGAAAAAACTTTGAGATCTGCATTCATACATATGTTCTGAGCCAGGCTGAACAGGTGGAGAAAATAACAACATTTTGGGTGCGTGATATGGGGGAAGGGAGGAGGAATAGACTTTATGGAACTGTAATTTCATTTTATCACAAAATACCATTAAGTTTCCTCTTCAATGTCTAGTCAGTCATGAGTAAAACCTTCTGGAATATAATGAAAAATGTTGGCAGTTCATTAGCAGACATTTCCGGGGGAGCAGGCTCAAGCAAATTTACCACAGAATAAATGTGTTAATTTAGATAATTTTATTTTAGTTTTCACTCTCCGAGTTTAACAACCCAACTTTTCAGTATCTCAGCAAAAGAAAAAGTGACAGTGCATGCTCTTAATGATGAAATATTTAGAGCCTGTGTTTCCCCCTACCCTCACCTTAAAAATAAACATGCCAAAAAAACCAATTTATGTTCTGTACCTTGTTGAATGATATGCATACAGTTTATGTTTATCAATACAAAATAGGATATAAATTGGCAATACTTGAAAAAGATCTCTCCCCACAAGTCAGCATTCAACAAAGCATTAAATATATTTCCCATACCTTAAGACTACTCTGATTTATGTGTTGGTCATTCTTTTTTGTGTACAATTCAAATAGCAAAACATCTGAAATGTTTGAGAAATAAGATTCAATAAATACTACAATATCTGTATCCAACCTAAATATTTATGTGGTAGACTGCTGCAGTCTGGTGAAATTCAAAGCCTCTCCTATATGCTAGAGCTAGCTACACAAAGAAAAAGTGTATGCTCTATATTCAAGTCTTGGAACTTGTACTGTAACTGCAGTCTCTCACCTGGACCTGCAAATTCTATAGAAGCCTGGATTATGAACCTTTTCAAAGGCCAATGTGACAGCTTCCACATACAAAAACCAGGATCTTTTACAGAGAAAACAGCTTATGTTCAGCTTTTATCCATAGACCAAGAAGTTTGCTTGAGTGAGATATGTATGACTCATCTAAATGGTTTTAAATGACTGAAAGGATGCAAAAGGTGAGATCCCATATATGGGATTAGAGAGGTCTTGTATGCACAAACTGAAAGTCCAATACTTAGCAAATCTTAAATGCTTTCAGAGTTCAGAGTGCTCACTGCAACTATTTGTTATCTGCTATTGTTATACTCCTACTCCTAAATCAGTAATTGTATAATAGCATTAACTTACTCCTGGGCCAGCACTTTCATTCGTGATGGGAGAGTTAGATTCATGGGCTTTGATTTTCTGGCATTACAATTGATGTCTGGTGCTTACTCCTAGCTTTCCTCCATTTAACCCTGTTAAAGGCACAGAATCAGGTTCACAAAAGCCAGTAGTGTTGGAACACATCCAGCACTTATCTCCTAGCTCATAGTGTACAGAGTATGCCAGCAGACGTCTAGAGGGGACTGGTGTATCACTTCACTCACATAGTTCAATTTTAGAGTTACTGTACAGGCAAAGAGTATTTCTCTTCCAGAAGCCTAACCTATATATTGTCTTATGACCGATAATATTTAGACATATTCTCTCTCCTCTCTTCAGTATTTGTATTCCCTTCTCAAGTCCAAAGGTTACTCAGACTCAGAGTTAAGGCCAGAAGGGACCATTAGATCACCTCGCCTGACCTGCTGTATGATCCTGGCCATTAAATTTCACTCAGTTACTCTTGTTTTGAGCCCAATAATTTATGTTTGATAAATTAAAGAGATTGAGCTCTTTAAGTCTCTCACTGTAAGCCCTGGTCTACAGTACAAAGTTAGATCAAAGTTACCTTGTATTGACTTTTTGTGCGTGTGTCTACACTCAAATTTGTATCCAGCAGATATAAGAGCCCTATTACAGCAATTCAGTAACACTGCTTCTCCGAACAGTGTTGAGCCCTGAAGTGAGTGTAGACACCGTGTGACCTATGTCAACCCTAACAGTCCTCCAGCAGCTGCCCCACCGCTTTAAGTGTTTAAAAATGATTTCCTGTAAAGCAGGCCTTAGCCATTTGAAAAAGAGACTCCATATACCCCGAAATTAAATGCAGTTCTCAGGTCTGATTCTTCTATGTAATAGTGCCACTTGCATCATCAAATTCCAAATCAGTATTTATATACATTTCTCATTTTGTCGTTGAAAGCAAGCTAGTCATTTTTTCCCAATGAAATGATATGAGCAAATTAAAAATCCACAGTCCAGTCCTCAGTTATAGGTTCATATTTTCTGTCTTTTCCTTTGAATTACTATTCAAAATCCCTAATAATTCAGTTCTTAATTTCAAAGATTGCTATTCCACTTTAAGATAATGTTGAAATATCCACCACACCTCTCTTCACTCCCAAATCCACAGAGGTATAGGCAAGATGGTTGCACAAACACTTCCAGCAGTAATTCTAGAGCTATTTCTCCCATGTCTGTGGATATTAATTTTCAGATATCTGTTCATCTAAGTTTTCCCACAAAGGCTAGTAAAATGGGTTATAAATTGCATCCAAGAAAATATTACTGAATGTTCACAAAACAACTTCCCTACTATCTGCTCAGCTCTAAAATTCTTAGTACACAGATATTGGACCCATAAGGTATGCAGAGGTTTGGGGGAATTTAGAGCCAGGATTCCTGAAGGGCTTTTAGGAATTTTTACTAAAGTGGTAGTGTTTTGCAAAGCAGTTGTAGAATGACTGCACAACGCATATATGTTTGTCTAAGTCTTTTCCAAAGTCTCTGCATTATGTATCTGAGGGCATTATTGTAGTTCCACAATATTACAAGTCAATATTCTGGACGCTTATTACTCTGCTCGTCTCTACCTAAAGGGTTTCTCTTTTGCATCTCACAGCCTTGAACGCAGCCTCTCCTAACCCTGCAATGTTGGAAGTTTTGTCATCCAAATTACTGGATTTTAAGTCCTGTGCAATAATTGTACTTATTTACAATATTTCAGCAGGAAGACCCTCTATAGAGATGAGTCACTGTCACTTCCAAAGGTGTCGTGCTGAGGTGATGCTGTGAGGAAGTTGCAACAGCAGCTAGATCTGGGACAAAGAAAATAAGAATTCTGTTTTCAGCAAGATTTTTTCCATAGCTATGAAGTTATTCCAGAGATGGTGGTAATTACAGTATCTCTTCCTTAGAGAAGAACTCTGTTGAAAGTACCAGTGTGCAGGAGACCTCAGCATATACAGAAAAAGCACAGGTTCAGTATGTGAACTCAGTGGCATGCAACTGGTAAGGACACTCTTTTCCAGAGCGAGAGGGAAGCACTACAATTCACAAGTCACAACAATCCTTAAAAGGCCAGGAGTGAAAACTCGCCCCATTGAAGTCAAGGGGAGTTTTGCTATGGACTTAAGTGGGGCCAGGGTTTCACTCCAGATGTTTAGTTTTGCAGTAGAGAGAGCAGAATCACCTTCAGTTATTTCCCAAAAGAAGCAGACAGTTGCTTTTTAAGTCTCTATCATAAGTTATTTCTTGATACTGTGTTCTATGCCATTTCTACCCTTCCCAACAATTTCTTGGAGGGTAACTTTTACTCTGAGTGACTTATTCTGTTAGTTTGAATGGAATTAGGTGGGCACATGAGTTTCCTTCTGCTCCATACCTGTAAGCTCTTTTGCTTCTCATAATCTCTACAAGTGGTGGCCCCTCATAGCGATTCATTCAGCTGAGTAGCAACAATTAGCAGGGGCTTCCATGTGAAAAAAAAAAGAAGATTTTTTTTAAAAAAGTCTCAATGTCTTTTATAATCTTCCACGTGTCAGGCAGCCTGTGCAATATCAATTTCAAAAGGGATGAGAGTTAGGGCTGATAAGAGATTCTTCCTCAGAATTTATGCATGTCAGAGCGGATTGACCTCGAAACAAATGGTGTGGTGGCACGGGGCCCCCAAAATACAGGACAAATAACTGACCACCTGCCCCTGAGTCCTGGCTGGCAGCGCAGCAGGGCTCAGGCTGCCTGCATGCCATGGCGGTTGCTCCTATGCAACTCCCAGCTGCTGGCACACCTTTGCATGCCCTTGGCAGGGTGGGGGAGGCGGCTCCGTGCTCTGCCCCTGTCATGGGCAGCACCTGGAGACCCGCTGCCCCCCTCCCTCCAAGGGGTGCACAGAGATGTCTCCGTCTGGTCTGCTTCCATCCCTCCATGCCACTTCACTCCTGGAAGCAACCGGCATGTCCCTGCAGCCTCTGGGGATGCGGGGTGTCTCCGCGTGCTTCCCGTGTCCCAAGTGCCAACTCCACAGCTCCCATTTGCCAGGAAATGAGACCAATGGGAATTTCAGAGGTGGCACCTGTAGGCAATGGCACGTGGAGACCCCCTGGCACCTCTCCGCCCAGGAGCTGCTGCCGGAGGGGTGTGTGCCGGTCGCTTTGGGAGCCGCGCCACCCAAGGTAACCGCCACCCCCCTGCCCTCCTCCCAGATCCCAACTGCCGCAGCCCAGAGCCTGCATCCTGCACCCAAACTTCCTCCCAGAGCCTGCACTCCACACCTCCTTCACCACTCAAGGTACCTCACTTTTTATTTTAAATTTACTTTCCATTACATATAGAAGGATGAAGAAATAACATGAAAAGTGGGGTTGAAGGGAGTAAGAGAGAATGTTCTTTTTCTTGTCTGGGTCCCAGGGGCAGAGTGGGGGGTGTGTGAAAATTAAGCTGCACATAGGCCCCACTAACTCTAAATCCACCACTGGTGCATGTGAATGTGTGCACTGTTTCATACAGGAGAAAGAACAGAGGAAGCTGCTTGTGTGGGACGTACTGTGTAAGCACTGGCATTTGAAAACAAAGTACAGTTAGGAGGATTCTGCATAAATTTCAAATTATACTATATGCCCGAGTGCTAAAGTCTGGCTAAGATGGTGTTTAGAAATATTACTATTCCAGAATGGTGTGCAGCAGGAGGCAGGGAAATTATACTTGAGAGGTGTGGGGGCGGGGAAGAGAGATTGTGTACACACAACTATCTTGCCTTATACCCACCCCAAAAGTACAATTCTACTAACTAGGTAGTCTGGGTCATTTGTGAATGCCGGGTGATGAGTGAACCTCAAAGCAGTTATAGGTATCTAAACATTCTAAGGCTTTCTGTGCTTTGTACTCTGTGAATTCGCTGGGACTTTAAGCTGTAAAATCTTTTGGGTCAGGGTGGATTACTTGTTGGAATGGCTCACCAGTTGCAGAGCACCATTAAGTACTACAGTTTATAAACTACTTTAGAATAATGGTTTTTCAGATCTTATCCAGCATGCCGTGGTCTGGAACTCTTTCTGGGAGTCTTGTGAGGTCAGACTCTCACACGATTGACAGTAATCCCTGCTTTTGACTGGAGACACCACAAGAATATTTCATTATGTCTGCCTCTACTTACAGATGTAATCAGATTATGCAGAACTTCAATAGCTCAAGTTTGGATCAGCTTATGATTAAGCTAGAATTTAGACTGGTTCTTATTGTTATCAAAACAGCTTTCCCATCGCTACTTTTGCTGTCGTAAAATGAAATCTGCGCCCATTGAGTGCACATCACATAGGCATGCTGCTATGAGCATGCTGCATTATGTATGACCCAAAGTTCAGCTCCACGGCTACATTCAGTTGAAAAGGCCAACCAATAACATAATACCTACTTTGTGTTGCCAAGATTTCAGACCTCAACAGAAAATTCTTAGTGGTGTGTGTACATGTGTAGGGTTGGCACTGTGATTTTCTGGACTTACTGCAGTTTGTTAGTGATGTATGAAATGAAAAATCATGGCTCAGTGCATAGAGAACACAAGCAGTACTATTAGATGAGTAGGGAGAAGTTAAGTGAAGCTAAAACCCTTGTGCAATGGGACTCCCAGGAATAGAATATTTTGTTTGGATAAACAGTAGAGGGCCATTTTCAGATATTAAAGGGAAAAAATCCCCCGAGTCCTTCTCATGCATACACACACATCTCTAAAATATGCAATTTTAATTGCATGGGTTGGTTCATTCTTCCTAGTCATATTTTCAATTAGAAATAAAGTGGTGCCCAACTGATTGTTGGAAATGTTAGGTTTTTTAATATCCTCACTGAATTTATTTGTATCTTGGCTGGTTACTACAACTTGTTCCATATGGTAATATGGCAATGCCAATAAAGGTGGATTAAAACCTAAAGGCTAATTTCTATCCTCAAATATACATGCCTCTATTACTTGGAACTGTCCACACATAGCTGAGGGCAGAATTTACCCTAGATTTGGAAGAAAATATCCAGAAGAGAAGAATGCAGAAAATGTGTGAAGAAAACAAAGGAAAACGAGTCATGGATGATTTTATATCATTGAAGTGCAGATAAAAGGAGGTGATAATGTAGAAGAAAAGACAAAGATTCATTATCTTCAGGGTATTATGCTTTAAAATCCTACTTAGCACTACTGAAACAAAAAAAGATTTTCTGAATTTTGGTTTTTTAATAATGTAATAGAACTTTCAGATTAACAGAAGAAAGGTGGCTTGTTTTGCAAAAAGAAACTCCCCTGTTTAACCAGCTCCAGTTTGGATCCAGGATTTGGTTTGCACTCATCTTCAGGGTTAACTTTAGAAAGAAAACAAAATAGAGTAGTTTGGAAGGTTCTACAGGTTTCTGAATGAACACTTCAATTTCCTGAAGGTAGATTCAGAAATGTACAGCTGGAAGGGACCTCAGGAGATTATTTAGTCAATTCCTGTGTGCTGAGGTTAGATTAAGTAAACTAGAATATCCCTGACAGACATTTGTCTAATCTGCTCTTAAAAACCTCCAATGAGGGGGATTCCACAACCTCCCTAGGTAACCTTCTCCAGTACTTAATATCCTTATTGTTAGGGTGACCATATTTCCCTATGCTGAATACAGGACACTTGGTAAAATTACTTGAGTTCAATAGCAATCAATCAGAACTATGCAGTACAACATTCAAATTAACATCAAGTTGACTGAGCCCCTGTTAAAAATAAAGATTGCATAGTTGGATTCTTTTTATTTACCTTCTTATCTTTAAGGACTTTAGGGTTCATAGGGGTAAGGGTGACACACATTTATGTACACCTCTCTCACATGCGGGGAGGGGAAGGCGTGACCAACTGACCCAACCCTCCCTGGCTGGCCCTCTCCACCCTCCGTGCCTGGCTGGGCCCCCAATATTGACCCGCCTCTCCTGGTACCTGGTGCTACCTCTTCCTGAGGAAACAGATGGGGGAGAGGGCAAATAGGGTCACATGCCCCCTCCCCAGATTTCTGCCAGAGTTCACACCAGAATATGGCCAGCAGTAGCCTTTCGGGAGGAGTGGGGAAGGGAGAGAGGGATGTCTTTACAGTCCCCTCTGCAGCAGGAAGCAGCTCGTCCGTTTCTGTCCGCACAGTGTCGAAAGGCAGCTAAGACCTCCAGGCTGCTGCTGGCCACGGATATAACCCAGCCTCTTCCTGTCCCCAGGCTACAGCGCGGGAAGGAAGGGGCTAAGCCCTAAAGATGCATCATCCATCAGGGCCCAGGGAACCTGAGAGTGAGTAGGGGCTTCATTTTAGGAGACAGAGCAGCCCTGCACTCCCTGGGGGCAAGACCCAGGATGCATGTGTGCTGGTGAAGAGGATGCTAAGCCCCTGCCTGGGGGGCTGCTGTGGAGTCTGCAGGTTCGAGTCATGAGCAGGCTGGAAAAGACTGACCTGACTTACTCATATCCATTTTTAGTGCTCAGATATTGTTTAATATTTAGATATAAAACAGATAGATGTCTGTCTAAGCGCTATGCAGCCTCACATCATCAACACCACAATAAAATTCAAGCAATAAGTAGTAATTATTTCAATCAGAGCTCAGCCAGCCAGACACCTATGGGCCCAATACAGTCGTTTCCATGCAGGCAAGACTGACTGAAATCAATAGATTTGACTGCAAAAAGACTTTAGGTTACCCCCCACATCCATTAAAAAAAGCGTATGATGAAGATTTTATTTTAATCTTTTTAGCAATATCACATACCCTAGTTTTTGTCTGCCTAACAAACAATCTATTTCCGAGAAACAATAAATGTATTAAGTGTAACATTTAAATTTTACTTGCAATTCCTTTCCATTTCTTCCATTCCCTGCCCTTACACTACAGATATTTACTGCCTCTGTCAGAAATTCTCTCTGCTAGTGTAATATAATCAAAAAATAATTTACTGAAAAAAATACTTACTCTCTCAAAATAAGACCAACATGGCTGATTCAGACTGCTGGACCCAGTAGTGCCCATCTCTGCCTCACCAATGTTCAGAGATGTCTGAAATATTTTGAAGACATTCAGCCATGAGTTCCTAGCTAAATGGCTGGTATGATAAAGGGGTCACAATATGGGAAATTCAGAACCACTGCCCTAGAAAAATGAACAGAGTCAGATCTTTAATTACTGCTTGAACACATACGAAGGACACATGTGCTACCTGCAATATAGTCAGTAAAAACATACTGAACAATTTGTCATATCCTTGCAATTTTCGTATTGTACAACCTCATCTTGATGTTTTGGTAATCTACATCCCTACTATAACTATCATTAGAAGTTAGTGGGAGTTACTAGAAAAGACTCACATCACAAAAATGAGGCAACACCCTAGATAATGGTTCTGTAGATCATGCTATTTTTCCACAAAGTTAGAGTTTTCATTTAAGGCTACACTGGAAATCAAATCACACAGTTTACGAATTACAAGTCAGTATCTTATAACAGATGAAGATAAATAATTTCTTCTATTCTCTTTCTTCTGGCTACTACATACTATGTGCATTAGTTTTCTTTCCTCTTCTCAGTTCTGCACAATACATATGGGAACATCTTTGCTCATGAAAAGTGTAATAGCAATTGATTACCAATGCTATACTGCAATCTCCTCCCATTTTAGGTTTGTTCTCTATCCCCTAATCAATGGGAAGACACAAAGGGGAGGGAACCAAGGAAAACTGCAAACTCTTTGTTTTCAGTGTCTATTCTTGAACATTATTTTCTTCTGAAATTTGTCACTTTTTAAAAAATAAAAAGCCCAAAATGAAAATAAGGCTATGGTTGAAAACTCAAGTGCTCAAAAGTTAGGAATGCCAGAATTAAGGTTTCCCATGCAACCGTAATTTGCTCCCTCCCTCGTGTGCATGCATTTTAAGTTATGTGATCACATACTTCCCACGCACACACGATCCCTCCATCATTCAGTGCACTGGATGGACAGCGTTCAGTATTTCTTTTTTATCTTCATTCATGTCTGACACAATGTCTTATTCATGGCACACCCAGCAAAGTCTTTAAATCGAACAAAGAACACAGAGTTATTCATTTCATTGTGTGTTTTACAATAGTGCTCAATACTATAGTATCAGAGTCCTTTATTAACGTTGGTTTATTTTCACAGTACCTCTGTGAGTGAAGTGGTATTCGCCCCATGAACAACATGGGCAACTGATGCAGAGAGAGATTAAGATCACTAATTTTGGACACCCAGAACCTGATCCCCACGTCCACCCTCAGGCATTCGTGTTATATAGCACTATATGGTCAAAGCACAGCTCCCATTAACTTCAGATGCAGCTGAGAGTGGTCAGCACTTCTGCAAATTAGACCTCAGAATCTCAAGTTGGGCACTCAGCAAGTGATCACCTGTGAAAAGTTTGGCTTAAGCCATTTCTTAGCAGCACACAGGAATGCTTTGTCACAGGTAGGGATAGAATCCAGTTCTCTAGATTGCAATTCAATTATCTAAACTATGAGACCATCCTCTCTCTTCCTGCAATCCCCTGCCTTGTTCTCTAGACCCCTTCCAACTTCTGCAACAAATTAAGAAAGGGTCTTGCAAAAATCTTCCTTTACTACTGTGAAGAAGTGGGATTTTTTTGTAATATATATATTATGGATCATGTCTGTTCCTCAGTTTTCCCCATAATATGCTTTGCGACCCAGTGGGGAAAACAGAATTAAGTTTCCTTTCAGGGATGACTGAGAGACATAGGTCTGTTTGTCACTTCCCCATCTGGGTGGAATGAAAAGTTATTAACAGGGCCAGTTCACAACATTTTGGCACCTGATGCGGGGAACTCAAATGATGCCCCCATGCCCTCTCGTTTGGAACAAAACTTGGAAAGGTCTCAATTCTGCCTTCTTCCTGTTCTATTCCTCTCATGGTACTGCTCTCTGCTACCTACCCCCAATAGAGGAGAACTAACAACTTAAAATGCCCTGTTCAAAAATGTTAAGTAACACTTAACTTTCAAAAGCCTGAGCAGAAAATGTAACTTTTCTTGTCTGCATAGTAAACATCATCAATTACTTGTCCTAATGGGAAACCACCATCATGACACCAAAAAATCAGCTAATCAGCACTGGTGATACTACTTTGTCCTGGCCTGGAATGAAAGGACTGATTGTGGTGCAGGTTGTTACTTTCAGAAAGCACAAATAAAAGCTTGTGCAAGGTCATGAAGTCCCAGAGCAAACATAGCAATGGCTAGGAAAGAATTTTTAGCTGAATTTGTCAAGAGGTTTGCTCTTAATTGATTTCGACTCTATATTTATGGAAATTTGAAAACTAATAAGCAGTAGAACAGTGATTGCCCATATCAAATCACAATATACAAGGCACAGAATACTGGAGATTCAATTACTGACAACATATCCAATTCTTAAATACAGAATTTCAGCAGTTCACCAAGAGCTATCACTTGGAGCACATCGCTTCTTTGCCAAGATACCCACAGACTAATGACAGGGCCAAAAGAGTTAGTCAGACAATGAAAACCCTTTTAAGAAGTTTAACACATAAAATTATGTACCTATAGTTGTGATCTGCAATCTGTGAATTATACCCATGCCATTCATGAGATATTGTGCCTTGGCTGGTAGAAATCCGCTCTCTGCAAGAGCAGGGTGCTAGTTTTCAAAAGTGAGTGCTTACTAGACTCCCACTAAAAAACAAACGTTGACAATTTTGCACTAAAGAAGTATGGACAAGAGCAAAAGTTGGCAAGTTTCTTGAGAAAGTTGCGCTGAAATTCTTCTAAGAGTTAGAAATCTAAGGGCTCTCAGTCTGGCTCTAGCCTAAGGTATGGTACTGACTTTCTGTTAGTTTCAATGGCTGACATCCTCTGACAAGCAATGGCTACATGTCCCTTGACTGTTCTGATGATTCTTTCCAATTCCTCAGCAGCCTTTGAGAACAAAGCCATTAGACAACTGTGACGCTTCTCAGGGTACTCAGGGTTGTGAGGCGCCTCACCACTACTTGCCTTTACCATGAGGAAGTCTAGTCTGCACCTGCTGTGGATCAGCTCCCTGAAACCACTGGCCACAAGCACTACCTTCCTTGCTTTTTCTGTGCAGGTTAGCGATAGGCACAAACCAACCCAAATCCTCCGAGCATCCCTTTGGAGTCCTCAGCCCCTGTTCCACTGAACGCCCATTGAACTCTTAGATCCACTATTCCCAAAGGAATAGTGTGCGCCAGCTTGTAAGAGTCAACTCAGGATCACCATTTTACTTAAAACAGCACTTAAATATAGAGTGAAAACAAGAACGTTTAGTATCAAAGAACAGAGATTCAAATGATAGTGACTAAGGATATTTGAAATGTCCTGTTACATATAAATATCCTGTTACCTATAAAACAAAATCATAGCACACTTTCTAGAGACTAAGCTTAACTAGCAAAGCATCTCCTAAAAGACAGCTCACCCCAATTTTTTTCCCCGGCATTTTCAAGCAGTTTGGTTGAGACCCTCTCATAAAATCAAGCCCACTCACAGCTTCTCCTCACAGATTTCCCCTGGAAATAGACTCCCAGACCATTGTTTTAGTTTGTAAACAGGACCATCCTTCTCTCACCTCATGTTTTTCCCCCCTGTGTGCTTCTTTCATGTTGATTGCACAACCCTCCATTAGCATTTGACTCGCTGTGTAAATGGGCCTCCACTGTAAAGCTTGCAATACTTCATTTACAGGTAGCCAAAGAGAAATATTTCTTACCTCCTGTCCAATGGCCATTTTGAGGCATATCATATGCTTTAAGAACATCAGTTTGTTCAGGTACATAACTCCTTAAATATCACCTGAGCGTACATCTCACAATGATTAAGAGGCGTTCATTACAGACCTTACATACCAGTCTTTGGTGAACTGGAATGTAAATGTTAAACTAAGGGGATCCCTGTAACACTTATACACCCCTTATGCCCTCTGATAGGTCCCTGGGTCACAAGAACAAGTAACTGTTCATACCACTGGAGACCAGGCATGAGAATACATAAATCTTACAGCCCACAGTGGCGGGAGGGGAGGGGAGAAATGATCTAAAGAGAACAGTAAAGAGTTGGCATATCCTACAGATCGCTCTGGATCTATCTATGTTTACCTATTTCTCAGGCATGTTGTGAGGCTTTAGGATTGAATAAAACATGAGTAACTATATGTTTGTTTCCCCTGTTGGTGCACAGCCCAAATCTGTTGTCCTTCAATACGTAGAGCAAGGTTCACTGGAAAAAAATTCTGTTTGTGGAAAAGATTACTACTTTAAGGGCTCATCTTTACTTGAAAACTACCCACCTCCCCACGAGACGGTAGCTTGGTCTACACTGGAATTAGTTCGGCTTAGCTACTTTGCTGAGGGTGTGG